>OX463855.1:21277717-21349109 GCA_949825065.1 Odontocerum albicorne
CGACATATGTAGGTTCTCATTGATAATGCTAGGCGTCAGAGGGGAAATACATTGTTTTTTTTATAATGTTTGGTATTTCTTATTTATTTATTGCTGGATTTAATTGAATGAATATTATATTCACATAATTGAGCAAATTATGTGTTTTAAATGCATTGGAGTAGATATTAATAGCCACAATCACTTATAGAATGATATTACAGGGCAGGTGAACATAGCCTCTGCAATATCTGGATGCCTCAAATTTAGTTTATTGAAAAATAAATACATAACAATAGAGAGTAATGTGAGTATAAAACATGGGTTAGACCTATAATGACATAACATATGCTTAAACTAAAGCTGATACCACACGAACGAATACATTCCTTAGAGCACTAAAAATGGAGGTATGTGAAAACGCGCCTTTTGAGTAAACGCACCTTTTGCGTATCCTTTTGAGTAAACAATGAAATATTAGAAAAATTCAAGGGATTTTGATATTAGAAGAGGAAGCACCCTGAGATGGTTTGGACCTGTACAGTAGAACAATGAAAGAAGAAATACCAACAAAATAAATATACAGTATAATCTAAATAGAAGGCGTGGTAGAGGAACGTCTAGGAAAGTTCGGCTGGAGCAAGTGAATTGTATTTTGAAAGAAGGAAATGTAAAAAGTCTGAAAAATCGAAAACGTCTTATGAAGTACGAGTATATAGATATAGAGGAGAAGAAATATGTGTGTCAATAAGAAAGTCTGTAGCTCTGTCCTCTGCTAGCCCCGACAGGGAAACGGAGTTAAGTATGTATGTATATTTTCAATAAATGGTAAGATAAAGATATTGAAAAGCGCATTGCTGTAGGGAATAAGGTTAACGGTAGGCTTAGTACTGTTTATGCCAATAAATCCATGATACCAACCTTGATTTATGGAAGTGAAACTTAGCCATTGAAACGGAGTGGTAAGTGCAGAACAATTGTGTTATAAATGCGTGTATTGCTTAAAATATCTGGTTTTGCAATATTTGATAATTTAATTATAGGATAACGGATATCCGTTTGTTAGAGATGGATTTTATAAATAGAATTAAGAAAATAATCTTGAAATGGTTTGGCCACATCGAGAGAATGAGTTGTGAAAGACTTACGAAACAAATACATATATTTGTAGTGAATGGAGAGCAAGAAAGGGATAGACCGAGGAAAGAGTGAAAGGTGGAGAGTTTAGATAAATTTTAACTGAGTGAAAGGTAAGAAGTATAAGTAAAGAGTATTTATGACGAAATGTATGTATGTGGACACGAAGAATTTTGTGTGAATCGATAGAAAAGCGTAGAAATCTGTCATTTCTACCTATCTCAAAAGAGACATGTCATGATAGAATGTACAATATGTATATATGGTCGGGAATCGAATACGAACCCCTCGTTGAGTTGAAATATCATAGACACGAACAACGGATAAAATTTAAAATGCACACAGATTCCACCAAACACATACCAAGCAAGAGTGAAAAAGGTACTTCCTGAAATTACTGACAAGGCACACCTCATAAGTGGAAACACCGAATTCTCAGAAATACCTCGTTCTGTCAGTCAAAATTCTCGACTGGAAAAGAAGCGTTCTACCAACTAGGCCACTGCGGTCGTCTTTCATCATTGAAGACAGTGCACTGTCTGATATTCCTAATTTATTTTTAAGTACAATATATTTTTTAGTTAGCAGTTACAATAAAGATCAAATTAAATCGTTATAATTATTTGAAAATAAAAATATTTATTTTCATTAATACTTCAGAACTTGAAAAGTTAGGTTAGGTTAGTTAACAACTGCAGGAAAACTAACAATAAAAATATATAACAGAAATGTTAGGGAAAGGTGTAGAAGAGGATGGTCAGAAGAGGATGGTCAGAAGAGGATGATCAGAAGAGGATGATCAAGGCAATTATGCTTGGATCAAGTGAATGATATTTTGGAAGAAGGAAATTTAAGCTGTATGTAAGCAAAAATCGTAGAGCTGTATGTGAATGTGTATTTATTTATTCAACACTTTTATTACAAAAACAATCAAGTGGGCTTATGGTCAGGCTGCAATCTCTTCCAGCCAACCAGACAAAAGTAAACGAGGCAAGTTACATCGTCGCAAAAAAACATTCAAATGACTATCCATCCCTACGAAATCCATGAACACATACATGAGCATATGCCCACAAACCCCACAAAGACGGACAATCACCCGAACATTCCTTTTCATATAAAGTGAGATATCAGTTAAAGAAAATGGAAAGGATGGTGGAGAGGAATGGAAAAAAATCAGCAAAGAAACACATTATATTACTGACTAGATTAAGAGTTTTTTCAGTCGCTTCTTAAAGAATGCCAATGACGGAGCGAGTCTAAAACTCTAGTTTGTAACTGGTTCCAGAGTTTCACTGCATGGACAGTAAAGGACGACATGGAAGAAGTGCAAACCTTAAAGGTCAATAAATAATCTCTGAGCGTAGCGCTAGTCCATGATCAGAAAGACGCTGATAATTTTCGGTGAGATAAGAACGGGTGGCGGGACAGTTAAGGATGTTATACAATATAGACAGTATGTATATATGAATGTTGAAGAGGCGAAATATGTGTATCGATAGGCTGGCACTCAGTCCTCTCTGCCTACATCAAAAGGAAACTGCGTGATGGTATATGTTTGCATATTTTATATATACTCGTATATAGTATTTTATTTTATGTTACTGGCAATTTGAAGTGAAAAGTCGGAAGCCAATAAATAAATACGAGTATATAAATAGTTTTTTCCCTTTTGTCCACAAGCGTTAAATATTTTAAATTTATTGTAGGTCAATCGGTTTAATATTTATAAGGTTTTTTTTTAAAAACGTGAACGGATTGGTTTATTGTTTATATTAATAGTATTATTAGTATTAAACGGAGTGGAATATCACTAAACATGAAAGAAATCGTCAAACCATCGTCTCTTCTCTGAAGCTCCTTCAAGGACAATGTCTCACTACCATACAGTAGATTTGACCATAACGTCGTGAAAGACGCAAACTATATCATCTTAGTTTAAGCGACTTTAGGCGAGAGAATTTTAAGGGTTTTCCTTAAATTTAAATGACCGCCAAAAAAATAAATCACATTTTTTCTTATTGAGATATTAACAACTCTTTGTCAAGTAAAGTTGTAAGATAATATGTTACAGTTTTAACCTCTAACTTGAATACTTTTAGTTCCCACTAGGCACAATAGCTTTTATTTTTCCCATATGGGGAAGAAATTTGTGAATCAAAACATATCTTTTCATGGTTAGATTAACCAGATTACGTAAATAGGAATAATAATAATAATAAAATGACCATTTAAGTAGCGTCGTTTGGAGAGCAGACTTTCCTCAAAGGCACTTTAAATCGAGATTCTAACCCACTATTATTGACAGATTAAAAATATTACAGATTAAATATACATTTCATTATTTGTTTACTTGGTTAAACATGATATTTATTGCTATACAGCAATTTCTTTCAACCGACCAGGTCATCTTGAATACATTTAACTGTTTAAATCCAAAGCAGATTTTTACAAAAAAATTAAATAAGGTCAGGAAGGTGGTAAGGTAAGGAAAACTTTTCGAGGGAAGACGAACTACAAAGAAACCTTTGTAGATTTTTTGATATGTGATAGTACTCGTAACACATTTTGCTTTAGGTGTAGTGTATTGTTTATATAAAATCATAAATTTTGATAAGACCTCCCAAAAAGAGATGTATTCGAGTGTTTTCTGTCCTTCCGTGCACACTATAAACTAATAACTCATTTTCACCGAAAACTGAGATGACATAGTTTGTATTTTTCACGACGATGTATATTTAGCTTCTCGACAATTCTCTGTCTCAATTTTACATTATCATTGCAGAATAATGGTGTCATACTATTGAAAGCTAGAAATAATGAATTATATACTATGCAGTGACCTATTTGAGTTATATCCAACATAACACCATATATACCCATTCCTTCACGGAGAGCAGATCATGTGTGCGAGCAATACAGATGGATAAACGAAATTGGATCGTCTTTAAGAATAAGCAAATAGGTTCCACGATACCTCCGCATCACTCGAAGCTGGAATCGATACGTTTAGCATGTGGGATAGTTTTGTTCCTTCTGAGAGCGGCGTGGTGGGAACTGGGATGGTGTGCGTGTATAGTGTACAGTGTACCTCGGATAGAGGCTTTTAGCGATACAGCACGAGGGACGGACGGTGTAATAGACATCCAGATCCTGACGGAGAAACCCGCGGCAACCCCCGCCCTTAAAGGGTGCCCGAACGAAAATGCCGGAAATTACATTTTCTAAAAAAAATGATTCAACTTTTGTTACAAAGTAAAATACACGCTCATTTTAATTTTATTACGCATTTTGTATATTTATATGAGTAATGTATGACAGAATACGCAATGAAGTGATAAGGGATGAATGTGAACTTAAGGCTGATGTGTTGTAAGGGAGTGAAACGTGGACTTAAAATTTGTGGCATTTGGACATTCAAAACCAAAGCGTTCTTAAGGTTGATATCTCGTTACGATACAGCGCTATTAGTTGTTGTTTAACTTCTTATTCTGGGTGAGACATATGTATAAAAAGTGAAAGGAAACTAAATCAATAGGGTATTCGAACATATATGATATACTCGAACTTGACAATATTAAAATCTGCTAAAATGATAGTCCACAATAGTATTTTCATGTCAACTTTGATGTATGGTGGTGAATGTGGACGTGGAAAAATACTGAGAGGAGCCGAATCAATGCTGTGGAAATGAGTACTTTGGAACGAATACATGTAGACAATATATGATGGAATATGGAATGAAGTGATTAAGGATGAATGTGAACTTAAGGCTGGTGTGTTAAGTAAGATGAAGGATAGTACGTTTTGATAATTTGGGCATGTGAAACGAAGGAATGAAGAAAGACTAACAAAACGGATATATAGTGCAAATGTGAGTGAGTGGAAGGCGTGTGAGAGGTAGAACAAGGAAAGTGTGGTTGGATCAAGAGATTTTAAAAAAATCGATTTTTGCGAAAGATTCTATATTTTAGTATTTTGGAAAGTTTAATTTACATTTTAATATATTGAAAAAATTGGACTGAGTTGGACTAAAAGTTAGTATACAATTGAAAATAAGAAATGTTGGCTTATTGACAGCAACATATTATGTACATACTCGTTCATCCTATAGCGATAGTATCATATATAATATGTACATACATCTAAATCCTGAAATTACACATATTTGGTAAGAAAATGGAAATAAATATATAAGAGAAATAATCAAAACGGTCTGGGCTCATCCTTTATTCTATAACATCTTCACAATCTAGACACATCCCTACCAATAGGAGGGCAAGCTCTGCCATAAGGATATCACATGTTTTTCAGCGCATACATTTGTAAACGTTAATTAAAATGATAATAAATAAGCAGTTAACTGAATAAATAAGTACGAAAGTTTAAAAAAATATAAATAAATTCACAGACACAATCCCAGATTCATTGCTAGCGTAAAGAGAGAAAGTATAAAAATGATAGTCTAAATTTTGACAAAACATAAAAATAAACTAGAATACTTTTTAATTTGAAGAGAGTTGTCAAACACATGAGTAGCTGCAGCTCGGATTTGTTGAACTATTTATGTGTTTATTGTGAATTTCGTGGGTGTAAGTTAGCTGTGGGTGTAAGTTAGCAGAACAGACAATGAAACTTGTAATATGGCTGATATATAAAATTAATAAATAATAGGTATTTTATTTGTAATATAATTTGTTAATATACATCTTGAAATTACAAATATATGTAAAGGCAACG
Source organism: Odontocerum albicorne (assembly GCA_949825065.1). NCBI lineage: Eukaryota > Metazoa > Arthropoda > Insecta > Trichoptera > Odontoceridae > Odontocerum > Odontocerum albicorne. Next base: position 21,283,574 of record OX463855.1, read on the forward strand.
TAAAAGAAAATACATTCAAACGAGAAGCTGTCAAAAGATTTGGGCTCATTCCATAACATCCTCTGGTAAATAACGATAAATTATTCCTACCGTTAGAATGTTGATCCTGGCTGTAATGATGCCAGCTGTTTTCACCCTACACTCTTGTAAACATAATGTATATTGATAATAAATAACATATAATAAGAACTTCTCTCACAACTCCAAATAGCTCCTCAACTTCTTTGTCACAGATGTATTAAATAAGAAGATCTATCTGGCCTCTTTGTAAAGCGTGTTACCGTGTTCTCCTCGAATGCGATCAGACTGGCCGCCCCCACCAGCGAGTGGGCGTCGGGCGGGCGGGGGGCGCTAGACCAAAACAAAGGAATCCCTTCTCACCCCCGGCCAGGGGGGGCGTTGGGTGGCGGGCGTTGAGAGGGAGTCGCGCGGGGGCGGGACGGCCCCTAATGACAGGCCAGCGTCTCGCTTTATTTTTCGCCCGCGGCGGACTCGTCACGAAAGATATTGGGGGACTTCGCCTGGGGAGGGGGGTGGCAGGGGCGGACTGGCGACACGCGAACGACCCTGGCCGTTTCCTTTTTATATATGTGTATAATGTAGATTTGTATGTCAGTAATCAATTGTTGACCCATAAGTTAAAACAAATCGGGCGATGTGTTACGCAGTCAATACATCTTTAAAAATATTAAATTTGTGTGTATATTTAAAAAGTTCAATAAATATTTATCGTTACTTTAGCTGTGGTGGATTTTAAATAAATGAATCACGTATGAAAAATTCCGCGACCTAGTTGGCAAGACGCTTAATTTTCACCCAGAGGTTTCGGGTTAGATTCTCGATGGTACCAAAAAAGACAATGAGTCTGGTAAATTGTTCGCCAGGTAACAATGTTTGCACGCATCGAGTACGTGTTGTCTCTTCATGTGCGGTAATGTAGAAATCTTATTGATTTTAGTTCCAACTTAGACAGGAAATGGCACTAATCAAAGAAGAAAATGTACATTAAATGCTCATATTCCGGCCCCATTGACGGATTACAAATCTCACTGACGACCTCCGTGGCCTAGTTGAGGTCGAGGGGGGAGGGGGGTTCGGGTTCGATTCTCGATGGCATAAAAAAATGTCCCTAGTTTTGGTAAAAGAGTTCTTTAGGTAACAACACTTGCATGCACCGAGTACATGTGCGAAATTTGTTGTCTGTTCCCACGTAGTAGTGTTACACGTGCAATGACGAATCGCGAGTTTCGCGCCTACTCCAGTGGTTTTAAATCTGATGGCTCGATAACCTGATGGCTTGAAGATGGACTCACTAAAAGGTGGCTGACGGGAGTCTGATTCATGTCTTCTCCACTTTTCGGATGGGTGAGTGATCAATTACATCACAACCGCCACAAATCATAGCGTTAACTTATTCGGTAAAATTTTCAAGGGCTTATGTAAATTTTTATTCTTAAGAATTAGACACGGTTAAGAACAGAAATCTTGAAAGGTGGATGCCCTTATTATATGGATCACGTCTCTATCATCCGAAAATTAGTGATTAGCGAAAGTTTTGCAATAACTTGCAAAAAAATAATCCTAATATATGACTTTGGATATTTTGCTTGAAAAATGTTGAAAGTCTGGAAAAATTTGTGATCGCAGGATAGTTGAGAGAAGGCAAGCAAGGTCACAGTGTCCTGTGGAATAATCAAATAAAGGAGTTAACAGGATCTTCTTTAAGCGCTGCATTCAAAATGACCCAGAAGTGGGAGGGACGGAGACAGGTGGTGCACCGAGTTCAAGACATAGCTAAGGACAATGACGCTCAGCATTGAGCATGCAATGAAGAAGAATAAGAAGAGCTGCTCTTTGAGGGACATAACTACAGAGCTACTCGTGTCAATTCATCAAATGAATAAATAAATAAAGTGTTTTAATAATTGAAAAAAATATTTATTAAACTGAAGCTCCATCGTAACATTCTTTATGAAAACACTTATAATTAAATTACTCTTTCACTGTAAATAGGTTAATATACCACGGCAGCTTTATTGCCATGTGGCAATTTCTTCCAATCAACAAGAAAGGTTTTAAAGAGACCTTAAGTGAAAACCACACTGAAATCCTGTTTGTTTTAAATCTGGGTACTAATGAAAATCAAACTCGTAGCTCCCGGGTCGAAAGACAGGCGTCTTATCAACTAGGCTACATAGGGGAAAGTCTTTGTCTTTATTCTTCTCATCTCGGATGGAGTTAATGATTGAAAATATTAACTAAATCATAGTAAGGAATCTTTCATTATTTTGGTACATTTCATCTGTTTGAAATTATACTGAATCATGTCCATAAAACCCCTTTTTGGAGGTATTCAATGTTAAAGCTTTTTAAAACTCGGAGATAATCAATGTTTAAGGGTTCAAAATGTTTATACGATTTAAACATCGGAGATATTCAATGCCAGAAATTTAAAAGTTTTATACTGTCTAGTCATCGAAATATTCAAAAACGTTCAACTATTTCGACTTATGAGTCAAATTCAGTTTTTCTTCTCTTCGAAATACTTGAAACTATCATATCTAAACCGATTTTAGTGAAAATAATAGTGAAAGGCTTGATGTTTCTATGGAAGGTTGCAACGATTTTTTCTTCAAGTACAATTACAAAGAACTTAGTCGCGTCGAGTACTGACATCGTTAAATGTAATTTGTGCTGATTTTTTTTTTGTGAAAACTGTCTGTATTCGTTATTATCCGCGAGAACCTCAAGTGCGTGATGTGCTCAAATTATCGTTATAGCGAAACATCGTTAAGTGAGACGTCATTATTGCGAGGTGTCACTGTATAGTTATTTAGCAATTGCACTATTTCGCTTAATCTGTAGGCGGAGTGTGAGCCCCTCCTAAGCAAAATGGTAAATCACAATAATGTATTTGATTTATCATACCTTATATTAAATTGTTAAAAACTGTAAGTAAAATTATATTGTAAGAAGTAGATTCCTATTTTTCTATCTCTAAAGCTTTTATTGTTTCATATTATGGTTTATTTCAATCCGGACCTGTTTTGCGAAGACCTGAGGGCGCTTGCTTCCCTAACTAAGGCCCTGCACAGTCTTGGCAAATAATTAAGGCACGATAATGTTTTAATGATTTTTTAATCTCATCCTTTTAGAGTGATTTATTGAATTGCAACTTGATAAATTAATAACAATAAAATATTCCGTATAAAAATTTACAGAAATGCAATACATTGTTTTTTTTTAATTTTTGTTTATTTTCGCTGTTGTTTATTTGTTCACATTTAAAGTAAGAGCAGCACAAAATGTTTTATATAAATACAAGTATATCATATACAACCTTTTAAATAAGTCCTGAATTTTAAAACATTAAACACGTTTCAAATAATATTTTCTGTTTCTAAGAATTTATGATTTCTGAGGCCTAGAAGGCAAAACATCTGTCTTCCGATTCGGAGGTTGCGGGTTCGATTCCCGTCAGTACCTAGATTTTTTTTAATTGTTGCATTCAGGGTTTCATTTAAGGCCTTTTGACACTGTGTGGTTGGTTGGAAGATATTGCCACATGGCAATCTATCTCCCAGGTTGTGCTGTATGTTGTACAATGAAAAGTGTAATACAGTACAATCATTGCCTAAATTTGACACTATTGTCCAAATATCCGAATTTCCCAACTTTTTTATCTCCCATTAATCACCATTATCTTGACGATCTCCGTGGTCTAGATGGTAAGACGGATGTCTTCCGACCCGAAGATTGCGGGTTCAATTCCCGTTAGTACCTTTTTTAAATTCTAGTTTGGATTTCACTTAAGATATTTTTTTAATATCATTCTGGTTGGTTGGAAGAGATTGTCACATTGTATAACAATAATCCCACCAGTTTTTACTCTATAAAACGTAAGTGTTATGCATCAAGATACGATAATATTGTATTCACTTTTTCTTTCATGATTTACAGTAATCAAGATTTACGGATCTTTTTCTTCATATCTCTTATACAAACTAATATACTGTTGTATAAGGTCTTTCAAGTGTTATACCCCGTGGTTTGGCTTTTCATCCCGACATTTCGAGAACGTTGTAGTTTTCATCTTCAGGGCTCGTTTGTATACCACTTGACCTTAAGTAGAGTTTTAACCGCACCGTGAGTGCATGATCGAATAATCCAGCTGTTCTTAACAAAAATGGTCAATTATTGGGGTCGAAGACAAATCTGTCTGTTGGTCATGGTCTTGAACATGCCCTCGTTTTAAATGCAGATCATGCCGTTTTCCTGTTAAGATAGACAGAGCGCCAGATTTCCTTATTGCGTCACACATCTTTCGCCTTATTTACGTACATGTACCTTCTTATACTGTTCGTACGATTTCTCGAAATGTTTATATTTCCTTCATTGCTGCGAACATGGGTCAACATGGCCAGGCGGCTCAGCAGGGTCCATAGGTCTGTGGCATTTGCGGGAGGGAGTGCGCGTCCAGGATCGGGCTGTTCTCTCACAGAAGATCACACGATCGACGTGGGAGAACGGTTCAGGACTGACGTTGGAGTGGCGAGGGGATCCTCGACTGCGAGGCCCGGCAATGATGATGACATTCTTCATTAATTCGTTCTACATCCCAAAACATCTGAATGCTCTTCTTCATGTGACTTAATAAATACATCAGTCTTAAGTTTATATTAATCTTAAATAACTTAATTCTGTACTCAGTAATATAATACATTATCACATCATAGGAGTATATTTTTCTCAGATTACGCATTTATTTGGATCGTTTCAGTCTGTTACCTCTTACACATTTCACTCCCATATGTCAATGTTGGCATTAAAATATAGTTATGGACTATCATCATCATATCGGATTTTGATATTATCCGATTGGAGTTACAGTAGATTTTAGATTATCTCGGGATCGCATTAACCGGGTTGGGGATTGACCAGTGCAGTAAAAATATCCAGTTTTCATAACATTTCGAAATATTATTTAAAATATAAAATATATTTTTTCATTCGAAAACCTTCGTGATTTAGTTGGTATGAAGAATATCTACCAGCTCGGAGGTTGCGGGTTCAATTCTTAAAAAAGCTAAAACTGACGAAATCGAGAACATGTTGCCAATAAATGCTGGTCGATGAAGTCGCAAATTATTATTTGAGTATGCTCATATTTAGCGATTACTTTTTAATGCAAGCGGGCAGGCGCATCACGTCAAATTGTAAATATAAATTATGGATGCATTGCAGTCGATTGATTATTGATAGTTTTTCCTGTTTAAAATCTGTTTTTTACCCTCAAATTAGTATTTTCGAGTCACATTGCGGTGTGCTCTCGTTTTATGTGTATTTTATTCCTACCTTTTATACATTGCTGAGTTTTCGAGTTGTGGTGTCAATTTTACATGCGAAATCTACCTATCACAATTTACCGAAAAGTGAACAGAGGAAAAACGAACTTCTTGGCAGTCCTTATTTTAAATAAAACGGTGTGTAGGATAATTTAGAATTTTGTCTCAATTTATTTTTCAAATTTTTTTCCTTTTTTGTTAGCGGAAATTTTCCAGTTTTTTTTAAATTTTCAACCCCATTCCGGATAATCAATAAATAGTCTATTGTAATTATCTTATCCACAAATTTAAGTAACGCATCGATCTTGGACAGTGTCAAGGTTAATTGAATTTTTCCTAATCTACCCTCTACATTGCACCACCACGTTGCTTGTGTCCTGTCTTCCTCCCCCTATTTTGTCAGTAGAAAAATATTCTGGTGGCTACCTTGACTACGTGGTTTCCGTCTCGACGCGTTTTTTCACCGCAGTCCGATTTATTGAAAGTTTTCAGCAATACGTTCTTCCTAAAAAACTACCTATTTAGATTATCCTTTTGTAAGATTTTTTTAATAATTGTGATGAAGTCTTGACTACTAAAATGTTATCAAGTTTTCTTGTTCATTAATCAAAATTCTGTTCTTTAACATTTCATATGTTTATAGAACAAATTACAAAACATTGATGAATCTTTTTAGCGTTTGAGTAATTTTCGATGAATAAACTAATATTTTATTTGAGACAGGGTGCAGAAAAGTACACAAAATACGAGTATGTGTGTGACTTACAGACTCAAAAGAAATGTTTTTATCAGAGAAGATATTATTGTATTATTTTCTTACATATTACTTTGTCATATATGCCTATAAATTTAGGTGTAACGGTTTCTAAATTAATTATTTTATTAAAGTCCTTCAATAGAATTTCTCCGTTGCATCTTTGAGATCTGTGTCTGAAAGATGTTCCTTCAAATATGAGTACTCGTAGAACTACGAAATCAATTTGTTCTTCATCTAATAAATTGATTGTTCCAAAATCGATCTGATAGGGTGGGGTATTGTGATAGATAGAGGTTTTGCCATTGCTGATCTTGTACCGTGAAATAGTATGATTGTATGTGACCACTACACTATACTCCACCTAAAGTCGAATGTGTTACTATTAAAAATAAGAAGATCTACAAAGGTTTCTTTGTAGTTAATATTTTCTTGGTAAGTTTTCTACGGTTTTCTAACCAAATATATATTTCTAAACATATGCATATGCGGGGAACTACCCAGTCTAATGGCCGCAGCCACCATTCTCCTATCCTTTCACTCACTTTTCTGGGTTCGTTTCCTGAGTTAGAACACCCCGTTGAGAAAAATCTGTTTTCTAAACGGCGCTTTATAAACTGTTATTTTAATATAATTTTATCATTTTACAACTCTACTCTTTTTCAAATCATGATTTGTGTTTATACAAAAAAATATATGGTTGGCGAATTTCAAAAAAATGTTCCATGACAGACAACACCTATGTTCACGTATCCCGGTATGGTATTACTGCAGACCTCTGGACAGAGAAGTTTTATGTGCCTCGTCCCGTCCCCAAGCTGGTCAATCGAGACCTAACTGTAGAGTAAAGTAAATATATAAAACAAAGGTAAAAATGTGGTTGAACGACAATATCATAAATTGGCCTGATTTGGTACGAAGGCATATCAACTGAAGTAAAATTTCATTCGCTAGAATAAAGAATTCCGGAATGGAGAATATCACATGTGCAATATTCATTTTCCTTTTGATTATTTTTACATATATTTTTGGTGTCTTTGACGTTGAGTAAATGGTGTTGTGCGTTGAAAATATTGCTATGATCTTTCATAAAATTTACTAACACTAGTGTATCAATATGATAAACAGGTGGGAAGGACTCGCGCGCTTTTTGTTGCAGTTTGTATAATTAATGTTGACACTTTTGGTGTTCTTTACTGTTAAATATGTTAAGCAATTTTTTTCACATTTATAAGAACAACTGCCCTTATGACGGGATTAAGCCTAGTAAGGTAGGTGAGTGTTAACTTAAAATATTGTATATTAATGATTTTAAATATACAATCCATCCTCACTACGATGATTTGTGTCACTTCATTTACACCAAATATGATATCATAAGATTTAATTAAATAAAAGTAGTAGTTAATTTAAAGTTTCTGCTAATTAAACTTAAAAAAAGAAACAGTCGATCTATAAGTGGAAAATATCTCGAAGAAATATAACATTTAGGGGGAGCGGTCAAGATATGACATTTAGTAAATCAAACCTGTCAAGTAAAGGACAACCGGAAAACACATGATCTATAGTTTCATCATCCAGCCCACACTTGAAGCTTGGATCCTCCGCAATACCCATTTTGTAAAGGTGACTATCCGCCATGTAGTGGCCCATTCGCAAGCGACACATGATTGACCTTTCCATCTTCTTCATTCTCATTGTATTAAACTACGGTTTCAAAGGGATATATCGCTGGATTCATTAATATCCAGAATGCTTATTTACACCAGTGATACCCAATTCAACGCCCACCTGTGCAAAACATCATGTTTAATTTTGTTTAAAAAATCAGTTACTGGCTGAGAAAAATTAGATAGGTGTCGACCGAAAAAAAAATGTTTGCCAATTTCATTCCATATTTTGTAAATTTACGGGGCTTACATTACACTTTTTGGTATACTGTCTCGAATTAACTAAACACGAACCACGTCAATGAAACTTGATCTTCTCTTAGTCTTTATGTTGTTATCATATGTACAGTCTTCTTCTTCATCGTCTGTCAATGCTGATCTTCGTGGTCCGCTGCCATGCCTCGAACTTGGCGCACCACTTTTCTCCATCCCTCCTGGTTCTGGAGCAAGTATAATGCAGTACTTAAAGAGGATCCTTTTTAACACTTTAATTTGATCTGTCCATCTCATAGGACATTTTCCTCTTGCTCGCCTTCCCTCAACTGTCCCCGTGATCACCAGTTTCTCTAGACTTTAATGTTTTTCTCTAGCAACATACCCAAATTCATGAATTTTTCTACATGTTGTCATAAGTCTTTCGGTAATATCAAATTCTTGGATGATGGATAAGGAGCATTCACCTTTCAGGATTTGTATTTTTAACTATGTCTAATTTTTAAGAAGAAAAAATGACCTAAACACTTGATATCTTAACGCTACGATTCGTGGAAGTTATATGATAGAGACGTTGCTACACTTTGTGGTCTATGGGATACGGAGCATCCGCCTCCAGCATTACATCACATCTCTCATTTTTGTTTCCTTACTTCTCATCGTCCATGTTTCAACTTCATGCAGTCCTATGGAGAATACTAGATACTTAATTAACCAGGCGGATTATGATTGCGCGTGACAAGGGAATCTTCATGAATAATATGGTTTAAGCGGTCATCATCGAAGTCCACTGGTCGTCCGGAACGCTCCATGTCTTTCAGGTCGAAATTATCGTCTTTGAAACGCAAAAACTATCGACGAGCTGTCGTTTCATTCATAGCATCTTCACCGTACACTTCGCAAATATCGCTAGCAGCTTTGGCAGCTTTATTCCCTCAATTGAACGCGAACAGAAGGAGGTGTCAAAAATGCTCACTTTCGTCTACTGGACATTCCATTTTGAAGGCTTGTAATCAAATAAAATAATATATGTAATGTTAAAGCAAACACAATATCTTGTAGAGCAGAAAATTTTCTTTCGAATGACGTATAACCTTTACCATTTTGTTTTACTTTTGGTGCTCATTTTTTAATTGAAAAAAAAACGGACACAACTTATGTTAACACCTAATACAATAAATATATAGTCAAACAAACAATATTGGCACCGATAATGCTGCTTATGATGTGTGGGCAATTCTCTAGATAATTAAGTGTCTTCTATGGTGGTTAACAATTTTTAGCAGCGGCTGCTTCAGATCAGCAATAAAAATGTAATGTTATGACGCCTGGGGGGCACAGTATGAGAAATGGTGCCTCTGCTTGGAAACACTGGCGTGGCGCCTCGTTGTCCTGCTTCCTTTTATTTGTCGCCGGCGGATGCTCGCGCGTCCTCGCATGTCTTCGAAGGAATTTGCCCAAAATTGACCGTACATAGTGGAGTCGGCCTTTTCTATATACTTTATGTGTTCGCTAAAGCGTCGCACATGAATACAAATTGCCAGGGAGCATTTACACGATAACTAAGCGATATTTCTTCCTCGGTAACTCCTCCTGTCGATTTAGCCTTGTGGCTGTAACACGCACTTACTTAATAAAACTCAATAATAAATGTAGTAAGGTCCTAACTATAAATATAAAAAAACGTGAGATAATGAAACAAATTTATTTTGAAAAGCCCACTCCTTACTGCTATTTCTTTTGAATTCAATCTTCTATCTGGTAACACATGCTATTGCACTAATGTAACAGTTTCAGGAGTGCGTTTCTCCTTATCTTCATTGACGAGGGTTATCTTCAATAGATTATCTGCCTTAGCAAAACTGTTCAGCCTAGTCTTTCACTGTGGAATACAACGAAGAAGATTCTTTGTAAACAGCATATTTATTTCGTTTAATTTCTACCATGATTTGTATCCTTTTTTAAAGAACAACACGTCTTCTATCTTCTATTTATAACGAAACAACACGTCTTCTATCGGCTCTTATTGATATCATATTAAAAGTTAAGGAATACAATTTTAACTGGAACGTTGTCTGACCAAGCGATTATGTACTAGATGCATTCTTCAGTTATTAAGTAAAATTTTATACAAGGAGGATATGGAAAGATTCGCTGACAATGTGGAGGGTCGCAGGAGTAAAGTTAGATCGCCTGTGCGCTGAATTGACCGTGTGTAGAGTGCTACGGGTTTGCCTTTGTCACAGGCTCTGCGGACAGTAGAATATCGAGAGGATTGGAGAATAACTTACACACTATACAGCAGTTTCAGTTTGGGTCACATTTCAACTGTTGTACAAAGTATCAGTATTGAAGTCAAAACGAAAAAAAAATCTTATTTTATAGTGTAGGTATGAGTTTTACCCAATTACAATACATCATAAACCAAAAGAGAAAATCATAATAATAAGTACAATATTATTGTACTTATTATTATGATTTTCTCTACATTTTCATTGTATGAAGTACTCGTATAACCTGGTGAGCGTAATGTCATGTGGCAATCTCTTCCTGTGAAATGACTTAGATATCGTTATACACGTATATAAAGACTTTCAAGAAGCTCTATTTTTAATTTCATCACTAACCTGTTGAATATTTCAACTTTCGTATTTTCATTTAATAATAAAAGGACAATTTATATAGCGCCGTTTAGAGAAAAACTCTCTTCAAGGGCACTCGAACTCATTCTTATTGATAGATTCAAAATATTACAAAATGAATATAAATATATTATTTATAGTTAAGGCATTAACATTGTGGAAGTTTAAAGACATTGTAATTTGTTTTATCAAGCACTGTTTATTTCACTTTTTGTGTGGAACAAAAAGTGAAATAAACAGTGTTTGATAAAACAAATTACAATAAATGTAAATAAGTTGAGTGTGTGTATGAATAGGATGGTTGGTATTGGCTGCCTGGTATTCTCCGAGGGTTCACTTTTATAAAATTATATTTGAAAACAATATATGAGGATAATAGGAAAGAATGTGTACTGAAAGAAAATGCAGTAGTAAAGATGAAGAAAGGAGCATTAATATAGTTTTGTAGAAAATGCAGTAGTAAAGATGAAGAAAGGAGCATTAATATAGTTTTGTAGAAAATACAGTAGTAAAGATGTAGAAAGGAGCATTAATATGGTTTTGCCACATAGAAAGAAAGAATGGTTAAAGATTTACGAAAATAATGTATTCGAGTAATATGGAAGGTACGAGAAGAGTTATTTGCAATATCGAACAAGTATTTCGCACATGCAAAACTATCAAGTCAGTTAAACGAATATTTCAGAATCAATTTCCATCGTAAAAAATATATTTCACATAAGCGCAAAAAAGCCCTTTGATATTTCCTTAATTATCTCAGAATAGGTTAAATATGAGTTTGGTCCTTTATGCATATTTACGTTCATATTATTAAAGTAAAAAAGCTACGAGAAGTTTGGAAACACTTAGAAAAACGTGGCACGATCAAATGAATCAAATAGTGAAAGAGGGAAAAGTGAAAAACCTTTGTAATACTATGCGAATATGCAGGCTCAGTCTCGAAGTGGTAAAAGCGAAATATGTATTCTTGGATGGAACAAAGTGGAAATCTGTTATTTATTTGCATTTCCCAATGTGGACATGACGTGCTGGTGTTGATGATGACTTATACAAATATATCAAAAAATCTAACGAGCTCTCCAGGAGTGAGAAAGTTTCGATTTTTGTAGTGTACCTAGACGAACAAGGTCTTGTGTGATGCAAGAATTTCAATTTGTTTTGTGTATTTTCATTTTATATCAAAGCTTTTCTAGAAAGATTGGTTATTGACTAGTTAGGATATTTTGTAATCATAAGGCAAGTTTCCTCTGTTCAGTTTGTTGAACAATTTAGAGGCCAAGGGATCGGCAGCTGCTCTCACTCCGGTGTCCGATGTTCTGCAAATTCCCGGCCACCGATCGAGTGATTTCTCGGACATCTCCCCAACAGCCCCCTCCGGGCGGAAGGGCGTTGGGTGGGGTCCCGCCCCCACCTCGGGCTGTGACAAGGGTCCGCGCAGGGCCGTGAGACGTCTTTATTAGCTCCTTGAATCACGTATTGCCCGCCCGGCTGTGTGCGTGTCACGCCATTGGGGTAACATTCTTCAAAGATTCTCGACAGAGACGATAGTTTGCTATAGTATAATGTAACATTACATTAATTCATTATTATGGTACCCTTCTACATATCCAAATTAGCAATGTGGACAATTTGAGAGTTTTCGGTTTAAGAACAACTGGAGTAGACACAGAAGTCGCAGTTTCGTAATCGCGCGTGCTGAAAATACCACTGTACGGAAAGAAGGGTTTACATTTATTTGCAACGCGCTGGTATTATTACAAGACGAACTTTTTTTACCAGATTGGAACCTATTTTATTTTTCTCACCTTTTTATTTCATATTCGGAATCGAACGCAAAACTCCCGGGTGGAAATCAAATGTCTTACTTAATAGACCACAAAGGTTGTCTCGTAACATTAGAAAAATGTTTGATTATTTACCACCAATTTCTATCAGTCAAACCATTTTCCAACGACGAATTTTCAGCTTCCGTGTGCCTTCGTCCTAAGCGGCCGTCGTCTAGTTTATGATCTACGTTAGTTCTAATGAATAACGTTTGACATTATCTTCCCACAAATCTGTCCTTCTCGTTCCTCCCACATATTCACCATGGATCCTTTTCGGGACTCATATCTCTAACGTACTCTCTTAAAGTTTTTCTCAAAAAGAATCAGCTTACGAAGTCTCTTGAGGGCTTCTTTAGCTTCAAAAGGAAAGTTATTTCATGCGATAAGGCTAGCCGCTTCAAAAGATCTTTCAAGATAATTAAAGTTATTTCATGCGATAAGGCTAGCCTCTTCAAAAGATCTTTCAAGATAATTAAAGACCTGATTTTCGTTCTTATTATATATTTTACCTAATCTAAAGACGGCTGCCACCACCTTCCTATCCTTTTACTCAACTTATATATACTTATTTTTAATCTCCCAATAAAAGTGAGTTCGAATTCCGATTTAGAGCGCTTTTAAGGAGATTCTGCTCTCAAAACGGCACTTATAAAGTATACTTTTATTAGTATCAGTTCGTTAGATAAATAACAACAGCTTTGATTTTGTGAAAATTATTCTAAATTACGATTTTCGGTCTGTCTTGTAATTTAAAAAAAAATATACGTGTTTTTCTATGAGTAAAATAATTATTTGTCATAACGAATTTTCTGAAGCTTAAGCTTCGTGTTTTTTTTTAATGAAAGAGAAAAATATCTGACAACTGGATAGAGGTCTCGGAAAAGAAGGCACTTTTCCGAGACCTCTATCCAGTTGTCAGAAATTGACCGTGTCATAATTGCAATCAATTTAATTTACTGCAGTTAAGATACGGTCATGAACACCGATAATAATCACCGATAATTATATGGTCACTAGTCAGTAATATAAAGATTGAAATCTAGGAATAGTTAAATAAAGAAAGTATAAGAACTGATGTTTCCTCCGGATAAACCACGTTCTTCGAAGAGAAATATAGTATCTGACGACTAGATGAAGTTTTATGAAAATATGACAACACAAAATCAACTGCCTTGGCCTACTTTGAGAGCTCTAAATAGGCTCTGAGTAAGGTAAAACTAGATGCAAGATGAACATACATTTTGGGGTTTCTTGAACAAAAGTGACATTGAATGTGATTCTGGGGCTATACAGGACTCATAACATATGCTGACATGTCCAAACATCGAGATTACATGCTTGGAATTAAATATTTATCCAATGCAATAAAAAAGCATATTTATACCGACAAAAACAACTTCTTTAATATATAGTCAAAGTAATATGAAAGTTCACACAATATTGCCATACTGATAGCCAAATTAGTGTAGTCTTGTTATACAGGCGTTATACAAATAATTATTTGTGACTACATCATTGCGGCATAAAATATTTTGCCTGCTGGTACTACAAGAAATGTATAGACTGACAAGCTGAGTTAGTTCTAAACTGTTGAAATATGAACGGACAATTTTGTACACTCGTATTGTTGTGATGTCAAACATTTTTCTTCCGTCTGATATCATACGAAGTATTTTATATTTATCTTATCAAAAACGAAAATAATTTACTTTTCAATTTAACCAGTTTTATATCGTTTCTCATAACTGCATAATTCTTCATCTTAAAGTGTAATTCAGATATGATGATAGGCAATCTCTCGTGCTTGAAGTAGGTTGTCATTCTATCCTGTAGATGAATGACGCTTATGTGTATGATATATTGAGTGCAGTTCATTGTAGGCTACATAAGAAGGTCAGAGGCTTTGTATCGTGCTGATTTTGTGTCACTTCATTTCACTATCTAATTTTATTTAACGCAGTTAATTAACTATGGAAACACATAGTTCTCGTTGCTGGGCCTCGTAGTCGAAGATCCTCTCGCCATTTTAATATCAATTCAGTTAGAAAGCAAATCTGTGCCGTGGAGTTTATTTATTTTTTAATTTAAGTGAGTGAATCGTTGCACGTCAGCAAACTCACCGGCCACACCGCCACGGCGCGCCGCATTGAATCCGACAGCATACAGAAGCGAGACGATCGGAACACACTTCCATGTTTTGTTGCTCATTTTGAAAGAATACATATGACCCAAGTCATAGATATATCTTTATACCTCCGAATACTAGGCGGAGACAGAAAACATAAACACAGATGAAATAACATATGAAAGACAAAATAATCTGGAAGTGAATTCTCCCAACATTAAATCAGGGATGCCATTTTTTTCTCAAGGTATCAAACATACGATAGCAATGTATCTTCAAATTTATCCGTCTCCCTGGAGTCCCAAAATTCTTTGTTTCAGTCCCATCAGCCCCTTCTGTTGATGCGACACCGCTGCGTGCGTGTGCGTGTGCCGGCAATACCTGGCTCTCCGCTCCTTCCCTCGCTCAAGATCTACACACTCCCCGATCATCCTCCCTCCTCCGCCCCGACCGAGCCCGATAGCCACCCCCGGCTGTAACTAATGGCGACAGCCTCCCCCACCCACCCTTCCCGGCCTTACTTAACTCCCCTCCCTCCCCCGCGGGCAACTCGCGAGGGGGGAGGGGAGGCTTAGCAACGGCTGGGTATTTAACACTGCCTCTATATAGGTACACCGGACTAGCACTGGCATAAACTAGGCACATAAACCTAAGGCCTATAGAAGTACATGTTCTGCTATAAATCGAATCGAGGGAAATTAATATACACACTTTACAACAGGGAGCTGCGTAAATTATATGAGCACAAGTAGGAATTTATTATTGTCGAGTCTTTCGCTCTCTGAGTATAATTGATTCTATCACCATGATATTTCACCCCATCGATTGATCGAATTGCTGGACGATTATTTCATAAAGTGATACACGATTTAGAGACTTGTTGCATTAGAGTGTAGTATTGGCATAAAATGACGTGGATCGACGTTGAAAATAAATAGCTGGATCGTCTAGTTACAAATGTTGAAAATTTCATAAAAATAATATTTGTATAATTGATGTAAACGGATTGGAGGATTCAAAGAGTGATTCTAATTTGACAGCAAAAGAATACAACTCCATTTTTTTCCAAAATTATTGAAAATAATTATTGAAAATAAAAATATATGTTTTAGTAGCGCAATCATAGTAAGGTTATGTCATCTAAATAATAATTAATAGCGCATTAATTTAATATAAATACTAATTTTATATCCTGTATTCATAAGAAACTACAAACTTTCTTAATACTTGTACATGAAGTGAGACAAGTTTGAAACGAGTGATCAAATATATTTTTCAATAGTTCGAAATTTCAAGTTTAACATCATCTTCCTAGAATGGAACAAATATTGATTTCGTAATAAACATCTGCATAAAATAAAACAAAATTAATGATTTTCAAAATAATTAAAAAAAAACATTCAACCAACTTTAAAACATGGTAAAAAATTACTTCAATGCGTCTTTATCGAAAAAGTTAAAAAATAAATCGATTAATCTATGGAACCAAACGACTCAATTGTTGCTCTCAGTGGAAACGTTCAACCCTTTTTTTATATTCTTTCAACTTAATGTTTACAAAAGTTCATCTAGACCGAGACTAAATATTTCATTGACTAGGTATTTCATAAATAGTTGAATATAAAAACGTTTCCAGTTTTATAATACTCATGAAATAAATAAGTATATTGTTAAATTGATTTTTAATGTTAAATAAAAAAAAATCGAGAAATAATGATAACCTGTCAAATATATGAGCAGCGCTGTTTTGGATAGAATAAATTCACAATGATAAAGAATTGTTTACGAGTAGGTTAGGCTAGGTTAGGTTAAGTTGAGTTATGTTGGATTCTAGGTTAGGTTGAGTTGAGTTATGTTGGATTTGGTTGGGTTTCGTAAAAACTAGAGTGACATTGATATTACAATTATCGACCAATTTTCAATCAACAAAATTTTACAATTATTTATTGTTAATTAACAAATATATTTAAACTGCTATCTTTATTGTCTATCCGTCAGAATAACAGTAACGAATTTTTCCATCAATATTTATTTTACATGTTATTCTTTCAGAGCTTTGAGGACCTTAGTAGTCTAGTTGGAAAGATGCTGTATTTCCCCTCGGGAATTTAATCCGAGGGTGTGATTAAGGGACCGAAAACAAAGTTGTCTCCCAGTCACGCTCTCCAAGATATCCATTATGTCAGTTCGGATGTATTAAGAGGATACTATACGAATGAAAGAAAAGAGCTTCGAGGTTGAATTCTCAATTAATTCATAAATTTGGTTGGCCCTTGCATATTACCTTCGGAGGTTGTCGTTATTGTTTTACAAAGCTCGAAATACGAAGGTCCGAATTTTTATTAAATCAACCAATAAAAATATTAATTTAATCATTCAGCCTTTCAAAACAATACAGTTGAATGAAAACATGATATTATAAAAAACTTAATGGATCAATTATTGCAATAATTTAATGACGATTTCTTATGAAAACTTCGTCGCGTTTTTACAATATATTTTGTGCGTTTTTTTATAAAGTTGAGATACGAATATACAAATAAAATTTAACACACAAAATTCATTTTTGATTTCTTTGAAATATCTTATAGCTACATTCATTTCGTGCAGAAATATAAAACAAACGTATCATATTTTTTAGCACACAGGATATTGAACGCATTGCCAGATAAGTGGAAGCCATTTACCATTTTAAAGCTCAAATACGTACTGAAGGAATGGTTCCTTTCTTAGAGCATTGCTGAATCTGCGAAAATATTGGTGCACATTGACACATAAATAATCGCGAGAATCGCATAAAAGTAGTGTTATTTTTTTCCTTAATATCTCAAAACATGTAAAATATCACCGGTTGATCCTTTTCCATACATATGCAAGGGTGGGGATTGAAAAACATCTGGTGTCCCCGTGGCTGGGCTCGCCCTATATTGGTGGGGTGTATCTTGGCCGAGGGGATGTTTTTAGATGAGCCTAGACCTTTTGATAGCTTATCTCTTAGATGTATTTTCTGCAATTTATGTGTTTTTGAAGTGTATTTAAATATATTAAGTATATACATACCATGTTGCTATCAATAAACCTATATTTATTTATTTATGCCCAGCTTTGACTAAAATAAGTATTTATTGATCTAAACATGGCACTCAATATACTCGTAGGTATACTGATTTTGAAATCTAAATTGCGCCAAATGATTTATTTTGCTGTTCTTTTAGATAAACTCTGAAAATAATAACGACTTTCGTAGGTTGGTTTGTAAGATGTCTATCTTTTAGTCCGACGGTTGCGGGTTCGATTCCCCTTGAAACCCATTTTTTTTCAAGGAGGAATCCAGTCTGGTTTTCAATAGCCTGGTTAATATATTTTTGGTTGGTTGGAAGAGATTACCACATGGTAAGAAAATCGCCAGATTGTACTGTATACAGTGTAATACAATAAAATATTACATACATATATACTATCACTTATTTCTTTGTTAAAGTAGGTAGGGAGGACAGAGTGTCAAACTTTCCTATCACGACATACTTCCAACACCTCCTCCACATCTATACGTCTTGTCATATAGCTCATTCTATTCCTCCTACTCCTTAAATTTCCTTTTTATTAAAATTTCATTCACTTGGCCCAATCATATTTTTTCGATTGTCTTCTATCACGACTCCAATTTATGCTTGCATTATACATTTGTTGGGTCAGGTTTTCGTCTCCCATATGTGTAATATGTCCAAACCATCTCAAACTCCTCTTTTTCATCCCACTTAATACACGAGTATTTAGCTCACGCATGTGTACATCCTTAATAATAAATTGCATTTAATTTTTTATTTTAAAAATTAATGATTGGAGCCGAGTGAATATTGTAAAATATATAAAATGAATACTGTAAAAGCAGTGATATTTTTATGGGGCATTTTATTTCAATTTGGTTAAATAAATTATGTCACATGGATTAAAGGTAAACTGGGCTCGTCCTTTTTAATATGCAATTCACCCAAACTAGGATGATTTGTGCCACCAAATTTAAGTTATTATGCAATCATATGAGTCAATAAATTAAAACTCATTTTTCTAAAATGCCAATTCTAGACAATTTAAAGTTTCAACTGATTAAGCTTAAAAAATTAACAATCGATCTATAAGTAGAAAAGTTCCACGAAGAAAGAGGAAACGCAACATTTGTTGGACGCGGTAACTCGGCTCAGTTATATTCTTATGATATCAGATTTATTTTAATTCAAAAACCGGAACATGAATCATCCACAGCGCTCATACGAATTCGAAGCCCCTGAACATCAGCCCTATTTTTATAAAAATACAGATTTTTGCTGGTGATTTCATAAAATAGTGTAGTTTGACCCCTCGCGAGTGAGATAAAGGGTCCGTATATTTTAAGAAGTGTCGTCACGCATGCCTGATGGCTGTTCAGACGTGTGTCTTTATGATTTATGGTACCTACATTTACGGCTCAATAAAAACAGTAAAACCTTAGTAAGTGTAGGTAATCTTTTTATTTATTTATTTTCATTTTATGCACATATAAATGGAACATCTGGCGGGTTTATTGCTAAACAGCAAATTCTTCCAACCATCCAGATGTCCTTGGACACATTAAACTTTTTTAATCCATATCATAATTGATTGACACCTCTTCCATCATTAGTATGTCTAGAACCGATAGAAGACGTGTTTTTTCGTTATATTCTGAAAAAGAAAAAAAAAACAATAAAACCGCAGAAATACTAGTGTAAAAAAATCGTCGTCAAATCATCATTATAGAGTCAAGAAATATCGAATTTATATCATCATCAAAGAGTCAACAAAAATCGTTTTCAAATAATCATCATAGAATAAAAAAAAATCGTTTCAAACCATCATCAAAGTGTCAAGAAATATCGATTCAAATCATCATCATATAATCAAGAAAAAATCGTTTCAAATCATCATCAAAGTGACAAGAAAAGTCGTCTTCAAAGCATCACCACAGAGTCAAGAAAAATCACCATTATAGTTAAGAAAAAAATATTCGTTTTAATTCAAGTAAAAAAAACAGTAAATTACAAATTTCTAAACAATGATGGAAGAAGTAGATAAAAGGAATTTGTTCAATGAAAAGGATGAGAAACAAAGGAAAATTAGAATGAAAGGATATTTTGAGTAATGTAATATTACTTCAATTATCTCTTAAACGTAAATAAACACATAGGATATACTCGTATCTTGGAAGTTCCTCCACAGTCGCGCCGAGTGAACCGCAAATTAAGATGTGTAAAATGAAATGTGGTGTGTTGATATGCAAAGGAGTCTCTCATCGCCTGATTGAAGAGAACATCCGTGTTTTGAAACAAAATGGAATTTTTCGCGAAGAGATGAAAGAGAATTTAGATTTTTAAGCACGTGAAATAATGTCTACATATAGCCATTGAAGTCTGTCATAGGTTAAATACGAATCGGATGTAAACGTTTTGGAGTTTCGGAGCATCCAAATAACATACGTCTCCGTGATCAAGTAATGGAAGCATTATATATTAGAACAGTGACTTAAAACATGCAGAAAATGACGCATCATTTCCAGAGGATGAGTAATTAGGAATGAAGAGACAATGAATCTTTCACTTATTATACATTTTAAATATGTATTTAATTTTTTATTAAAAGGTAATCCACCCAAACTGGAATGATTCGTGCCACCAAATTAAAGTTACTATGCAATTATATGAGTCAATATAGTCAAATTAATTTTAAGAAATGCCAATTTTAGACAATTTAAAGTTTCAACTGATTAAGCTTAAAAAATTGAACAATCTATAAATGGAAAAGTTCCACGAGAAAATAAGAAACGCAACATTCATTGGACGCCATAAAGATATGGCGTTTAGTAAATCAAATCAGTCTCGCAAAGAACAACTGAAAAATTCATGGTCTAAAGTTTCATCATCCAGACAACTCTCGCAGCCGGAGTTCTCCACAATACTCATTCTGTGAAGGAGACACACTTCCATCTTATTTATTCTTATTACATTAAACCATGGTTTCAAAGGAATATGTTGTTGGATTGATTTATGTCTAGAGTTTTTAGATACATTAATTAATTCTGATTAATATTTTTGACTCCTTTTTTAATGTTGGCTATAATTGCAATAATGAATTACTTTATTATTCCCCTCATTACATTAATCCAGAGGCATTTGTTTTTACCTCCTATCTCGAGGATCTCTTCAGGCGAAATGGTGCTGAAGAGAGCCTTGAGATTGGATATAGAAAAACGTGTCGCGGAAATTAATGTAATAATTCGAATAACAAAGTAATATATTATTAAATATAATATGAAGTTCCACAAATTTAAAACAAAAATATTTGATAAAATATTATTTTGAGTCACATTCATTTATTATTTTTAATGAAATAAATTTCTGTTTTTCTTACTTAAGGTGTTAAAAGTATTATATCTTAAGTTTTTTTTAGATAGAATAACTCTTTAATATTCGTAAAGGGGTTGAGTGTTCAAAAAATATTCAGGATTAAAAAAATAAAGCATATGGACAAAATGTCATTACCTACTCGTATTTGCCAATTTCAATTTAAACTTTATACGAGCGAATAATACTGAAAAAAAAAATCCTCGGTAATGGAAACTTTGAGAACCCGAGCATTGGGGGAAACTGATTCATAATTTGACGTTCATTCATAAAATAACTTCCGAGTACCCATATTATTTTTGTGGCTTTCTTTCCATTAGGTCAGTGAAACTAAATCCAGTGAACGCTCAAGTTTTGAGATTGCAAGAAATCATTTTTAAACAATAAAAAGTAATTCATTAGTTTAATTTGTTATTAAGGTCCTACAAGTTTTTAATACGTCGTATTTTTTAAAAATGAATCAACAAAAACATGATAACATGTTGAAAATTTTAAAAAGAAAAGTATCCAACGTTTTTTAAATTTGTTTATAATTTATTTATCGGAAATCATGTTCACGTGAAATCCATAGCATTATATTGGTTATTTTTTATAAACAATATAATGCTATGAATATGGATAGATAGGCAGTTTTTTTTTAATTTCGCATTTTACTGAACAAATGTACAATCGGCAGAGTAATTCCCCTGCAGAAACCTGTTTCAACGAACCGGACAGTAGTTACATATGTTGTGCCAATTACTTGATGACAAATTACAAAAAAAATAGGTTACATACAAACAGAAAAATATGTTTAAAACGTCATAATAAATATCACAAATTAAGAGTAGAGGATAAAGAAATTGAAAGAAAATATAAAAAATATTCTTTTTTGATATCGAGAGGGGGAGGATATGGAAAGAAAAAAAATGGGGAATAGGGAAAGACACGCTTTGTCATTGAAGAGAGGTTTATTATTTTTAAGTCACTTTTTGAGCAAGCCAATGTTGATGTAACTGTTACTACAGTCGCTGGTAGCTGGTTGCAGAGTCTAATGGCATGGACAGTTAATGACGACGTGAAGGAGGAATAACTATTCGTTATTTTTGTGTTTAATAAACTAGTACTTGATTTTTTAACACTTTATAAAAGTACAACCTCTCTCGATAATATAGTTAATGACCTCCGTGGCCTGTTAGTAAAACGTTTGTCTTTCAACCTGTGAGTTGTGAGTTCAATTCCCGCTGATACCCAGTTTTTAACAAGATTCTAGTTTAATTTGACTCCAAGTATCTTTAAAATCTTTCAGATTAGAAGAGATTTCCACAAGTCAATAAATCCGCTAGGTTAAACTGTTTATAAAGAAAATTTAATTAGGTAATAAAATTATTATAAGTTTTCGGTTAAATTCAATAATGCTATATGTGAATAATATTTTTTTAAATTTGTTCTAAATATATTTCACGTTTTAATCTGATACCCACATATTATACAGAAAATTACAAGTTTCCAATAGAACTATGTATAATCAAGGGCAATTATTTCCTTAATTGTTATTGTGATCAATACTCAATTTGATCATCGGGTCAGTAAATCCGTGGCTTGCTTCTGAAAGGGCAAGGTCGTAACATAGGTTCTGGTTTGTAGAAATTATATTTTTAAAACCCTACAAGTTGAACTTCTGAATCTCTGTATCATGAGTCTATGTTGAATATCTGTATCATGAGTCTATGATTTGCCAGGTGGTGGTGTTTTGCTGGCTCTTCAGAAGAATATAGTATCGTTGTAACTTCCAATTAAGAATGAAGACGTCAATCAGGTATTCACCATGCTGACTCTTGGTATAAGGACGGTAATAATGGGATGTTTTTACATACCGTTCTCATCAAATATAACGATATATAAAAAAAATCGGTCAATTTTTTTAGACCATAACACCTCAGTGCATTATTTATCAACATGAGATCGGTTTCTGCAATAATAACATGAATCTTAAACTCGGCAACGCATGATTAAGTGCTATAAAAGGGTTATTCTACTCTATATTGTTGAGAATTGAAGTCATTTTAAGATCAGAATGTAAAAAAGTAATATTTGTAACACGATAAATAATATGGAAATATAGAATGACCCATTACTCACACCCCAATGAGCTTATTGAAGGCGTTGTTGTGGATCTTGTGACTCCGATTCTTGCACTTACTGAATTTAACGCGGAAAAAGGTGCAAATCCATTCTTAACATTCGTAGTGCCGTTTGAGATATTTCAAAAGAAGATGACCGTCATCTGGTTGAAGTTGCTTTATCATCAGCAACACTCTCTTGTACCCTTTGGATATCATCATTAGTGCGGATAGTACGCGGTCTTCTGGATCGATGCAAGTCAACTACTAATTCGAAAAAATGCAATGTCAATGGGCGTTGTGTGTTCGAATAGTGTGCTCTTGATTTGTGAAATAAAATTTAATAATTATTTTTTCGTTCCTCTGTTGTCAGATTCTCTGTATACTTGAAGATGCCTTTTGAAATGGTTTGAAAAAAAAACTAAAAAAACTATGAATGTTTTAAACTAGAAAGTAACTGACGGTCCACCCTACACTAGAGCAATTGAGATGCTACGAGTATGTTAAGTGTATTTATAAAACTTCAAATCGTTTCGGGCAAAATTGGACAGACTTTGTTTTTTGTTTGTTAAATAACAAACGAATAAAGGTGTTGTCCAAAACAAAAAAGGTCTATGTGTAGAAATAGAAAGAAATGCCTAAATATGAAGAGGTCCTCCTAGATGGTGTGGATGGGTGGCGTTATTTGGCTTAATCGATTCCCGCTGAAGACAATCAAGGCAGGCAGGGCAGGGTTAGGCAGCGAGGCTGTGCGGAGTCCGGGAGGAGGCCGAGCTATGTACGGCCGGCATTATGTACGGAGCCGAGCTTATGTAACCCGGGCATCCCATGTACCCATTCAGCTCCTTTGGGCACTACTCACATTTACTCAGGACGGGCAAGCCTCGTGCACATCGCCGCTTTACTGGGCAATATGTTTTAATGCCTTTAGTGCTTTGTATTAAGGACTTAAGTCGAAATTCCTTATTTTATGAAGTGACAATGTAAACTATTGAAAAAAATAAAAATAAAAAAAAACAAAGATAAGGTTCTAGTTTAGTTAGTAAATAATGAACATGGCTATTTTTACCAATCAGCGTACCGTAGTATTGCCTATAAAAATAATAAAATGATAATTTATAAAGTGCCGTTTAGAGAGCAAACTCTCCTGAAGGGCGGTAAAACTTAGGACTCAAACCCACTATTATTGACAGATTAAAAATATTAAGGAAGGAAGGTAGTGGCTGCGATCATCAGATTAGTACTTCCCCGCAACTGTATGTGTTCAGAAAAATACCTTAAGTGAGAAAACCGCGGGAAACTTACTAGGGGAATACGAACTACAAATAAATCTTTGTATTATAAGTCTTGCGATATGTGACTTTAATACATTCGACTTAAAGTGTAGTAAAGTGCATATGTAGTGTTCATATACCTCAAACCTCCCAAAAAGAGTTATCTTCTGCGTTTTATAAAGCTGCACACTCCAGCCATATCAGTAACACAAAGGGGCACTACAGACTATTCCACGCCACAGGAGTAGCAACGGCAAAAGCTCTATCATAATATCCCACCCTATTGGATCAATTTGGAACAATCAATTGATTAAATAAATAACAAATTGATCTCCAGATCATACTCCTCTCTGAAGGAGCACCTCTCAGACACCAATTCGAAAGATACGAGTATAATGCAGACATCACAACTCGTAGTTAGACGAACCGCGAGCTATGTGCCTACTCCAGTACTTATGAACTCGAAAGCTATTCTATAAGATCGAATTCTTCTTTATTTATTATAAGCGCTTCGCCAGTTAGTGACGAAGAAGAAACACTCCAATAAATATACGTATAAAGCGGCTTAGTTTAAACAGTTCATCAAAGTGCAAGCTAATTTACTTGTATTTTAGATAAAACTGTGTTATTACTATTTTTGAAATTCTCGCCATCAGTTTATATTACATCAAAAGATCTATCAAATAATATACTTATTTGAAAAAATAATACAGATTTCAAAATACTTTCAAGATACGAGGAATACAAATAGAGAATAAAAGCCAAATATATTGTATTATTTCATTATAACAATTTTAATAAGACAGAAAGGGGAAATTGTGTAGGAATGGGAAGGGAAAGATTCAATAAAACGGATTAGAAACAGATATGTCTAGGCGTTGTTATATTTGAAGATTTTTAGTTTCTTAAAATTTATTAATCTTTAGTATATGTAAGCTGCATGGATCTCGCTTGGTATCTCGGTATCGATGCAAACAGGTCCAGCGTACTTAATACAGGTTCTATCGAACTTCATGCAGATTCGATATATGAAGCTCGATTGTATGTTACGTTGTTGGTTCTGGAATATTTGGAATAAAATAATCTGCTTACTCTGATGGTCTTGAAGAGACATTTAATTAAATCTCAGCCAGCAAAAAACGATTATCAATCAAGTTGTTAAGTATTTTGTGTCAGAGCACATTGATAAATTTTCTTCTGTTGGAAAGTAAAATAATTGTATAGCTTTGATCAATCTCTCTAGAACTAATTTGATAGTTTGGTATATTGGATTCATAGTCAAGATATTTGAGAAATATGTTATAAACGCTTTTAATTCAATTGATATAGATAATGTAAGAAGTATTCCAATCAGGGGAAACGAAATCAAGGTTACTATGAACATACCAATTGAAACAAATTTTTAAGGAATCCGTCTTTTGAAAACTTTTTGTGAATGCCAAAATTAATCCTAAAATTTTGAATCTTTTACAAACAATAACATCAACTTGTTATCTTCTTTCCATCCGAATTTAAATATCTTATATCGTCCAAGACGTCGCTAAGCTATTTTTTATGCATTATATATTTTTTTGATACCATTGATCTGATTTCCTTGAGATTCATATGAAAATATTTATGAATATTTAAATACACAATAGTTCTATTTACAGTAATTAGAAATACTATTTAATTCCTCTTGTGGTTCCTAATGATGCTCGTTCGATTATTTTGATGCGATGACTTTTGAGTGTGTATGTATGAGATGAAAATTATTAATACATATTTGGAAAAGTAGAGGACATAGTAACCTGTATAGTACTATACAGGTTGCAGCAAATGTCTCCAGATTCTGTGTGCCTAAAATTTTGAAAATTATTTCATATATAAGAACTTCAAAAATGAATGCACGCATAAAATACAATAGATGTTTTAAAATAAAACGATGAAAGGAGTTTTGTCTATCTGCTGGGCCTCCTAGTCGAGGATCCCCTCGCCATTCCAAAGTCAGTTGCAAAACGAAGCTGTCGTGTGCTTTGGAGTATCGTTTATTTCGCTATACTGGATCCGATGGCACACCGAATGTGAGAGTGAGACGTGAATAGCGTCGCTTCCTCACCCATAGCGTTTTTTTAGAGTGAATATACCTACATAACACACTGGCACACGTTTGATTGTATTGGTGAATTTATTCCCGATTTTCACAAAATATCTCTGATATAACTGGCAAAAACTTGATAAAAATACTATAGTGCCATAGTTTTAGATTATTTTTTAACGTACGATGAAAACTATTTTAACAAATGACCCCGAATTCCATGTTTACTAAGTTTCGATAAAATAATGGCATGCTTGACTTTATCAAAAGCTTTGACAAAGTCTATGTATTAGGTGTTAACATAAGTTGTGTCCGTTTTTTTTCAAATTAAAAATGAGTACCAAAAGTAAAACATAATGGTAAAGGTTATACGTCATTCGAAAGAAAATTTTCTACTCTACAAGATATTGTGTTTGCTTTTACGTTACATATATTATTTTATGTGATTACAAGCCTTCAAAATGGAATGTCAAGTAGACGAAAGTGAGCATTTTCGTTTCTTTCAAAATGTGTTTAGTATTCTACTCTAGAAACTTGAAAAAATGTTTTTTTTGTTTTTTTTTTGCATATTCTTAAAGTTTAAACCTTTAAAAATATGTTCTCAAAAGGAAATTTAAAAATTCCCAATATTTACGAAGTTATAGCTATAAATGAGGCAGCAATTACGCCGCACCGGAATGACTCACTCAATAATCTCAAAAATTTAAACGCGTTTTTTTTCGAAACTACTTTTTTCAACCTGGTCGACATAAAATCTCAAGTTCTATCTATCCGATTGTCTTTAAATTTGATATGAAACTTTTGAAAGTTCATTGACAGTTCGAATTGGAGAAAATGTTCAAAAAGTAGCTGAAGTTCTTCAAAATGATCGTTGTATGTCTACATACTAGGCTCATCGAGGAGGTCACTGGAATTCTTAAATTCACTGTCCATCTCATTTTAACTGAAAATTTAGAAAGGTCAGTACTGACTGACGATCAAAAAGTTTCCAGAGTAAAGCACTGCAGAGACACGAAAAGAGCGACTGATATGGATCCAGAGTTCATACCAAGCACTGTAACCGGTGATAAAGCATGGTGCTTTCAGTATAAGTCACTTACAAAGTGCCAGATTTCAGAATGGAAGGGTCCACAATCTCCGAAACCGAAAAAAGTACGCATGCAGAAGAGCCGAATCAAGACTCTGCTCACCGTTTTGTTTGATTCCAAAGGAATTATCCATAAGGAATTCACGCCAGAAGGTCAAATGGTGAACGCCGATGTGTACTTGGGTGTTTTGAATCGTTTATGGGCCAAGATTCTTCGAGTTCGACACGAATACTGGGAATAAGGGGCATGGTCTTTATTGCACGAAAATGCACCGGCGCACAAAAGCAAGATTGTATGCGATTTCTTGGCCAAAAAAGTATTGGTAACCCCCCGTAATTGCCTGATTTTGCTCCATGCGACTTCTGGCTACTCCTGAAACTGAAATTGGCGATGAAAGGAAAGCGTTTCGACAAGATTTCAGATATCCAGAAGGCTTCGACCGTGATTTTGGAGGCAATTCCGAAGAATGAGTTTCAGGAGTGCATCAGAAAATTCTAGTATTGTATTGACTTACAAGGAGTGTATTTTAATTAAAAGGTAATGTAAACTTAAAATAAACAATGTCTTGTATTTCATTTCTTGTCAGTCACCTTTCGCATTGGACAGATAGTGTATACTGAGTAATTCTTCCATTATGATCGACACCAAATCAAATAATGAGGAACGATAAGATAAAAATCTATATTTCGGAATAAAGTGACCTCGTAGTCAAATTTATATAGCTGATGTAAGAGAATCTACAAATACAAATTGTAAATCCCATACCCAACCAACCCAGAACCTACTGACAACTGTGCACATTAAACATCACACTCGACAAGACTCGTTTATTTCATTAGACAATTGTGACTTAAGTCTTCGCAGGAAGTCAGTGCTGTACTTTCATTAAGGATCGCGACAAAATAGCAAAATGTTGGATATTTACACACGCCTTGTGAATTCGTCCCGCTATTTACTTATTTACCCTTTAATTTCGTCTGGCATCTGGCATCTGGAGGGAGCTTTAGGCACGTGTAAATGCCGCCTACTGACCGTTGTCAAGTCCGGCGGTGGGCGGGCGGTGGGCGGCGCTCTGCGGTAGGGTGGCCGTGGTGGTGGCGGGGGGGTTGAAGCGGGTGCCGGGGGTTGGGGTGGACGTGAGGAGTGTTATCTTGAAAGTAAGCGACCCCGAACCGGCAAAAATATTTGTACGGTTTTGAATATGGTTTTAATTTATCTAATTACATTGGAAGAGCACATTGAAATGGTTTGGGCATCTGGAATAAATTAATGAAGAAAGGCTGATGAAACAAATTTATTTAGGAATGTGTGGTAGCCGAAGACCAAAGAAAGTACGGTTGGACCAAATTAATGTAACTTTGAAAGAAGGAAATGTAAAGTCTGAGAAATCAAGGGAACTGTATGAAATATGTAAGGTGAGTAGGAAAGGGATGAGGTAAACTATAAGGTCAGGCCATAAATTCGTGCGTATTGATCTCATATGTATCATTCACTATGACTCATTTCGTAGAACAATACACTTCCAAACAATTCGTATCCTGTTTTAAAATGTACTATACACCGAAGTAGTTAGTTCATCATTGATTTTTGTAAACATCGGACTTAATTAAGATCCCTTAGAAAATGAATGTTGATAATCCGTGCAAACGGCATGTTCTCTACTTTTTATTTTTAAACGGTGAAAGTGTAAGTTCCGCAGCAGAAAAAATTAACAGTGTTCATAGTGAGAATCGTATCAGTGTAATGACTGCCCAGAAATGTTACATACTCGCGAAGAATATTCAAATAGTTTATATTTTTTACAAAATTCATGAATAATAAAAGTGAGATTCGAAGTAAAAAGGAAGGGATGCTGGAAAGGAAAGAAAAATTGAGAATGAAACACGTAATTGAAATTAAGTGTTTTTAAACATGCAAAAGACGAAACGAGTCTATCTTTAGTCAGTAACAGGTTCCAGAGTCTAACTGCATGGATAACGAAGGAAAAGTGTATTTTTTGGGAGTCAGGCATGCGAGCTACATGTCCAGACCAACGCAGGCGAAAACGCGGTACCAGAATATCGATGCTACAGCAGTTTACTTTGTACATGTCATACAATAAATTTTATACTGTAACTTTTAATCCCAATCTGGCGTAAGTTATTATATGCATTAAAATGTTATAGTGATAGCAGAATCCTTTGTATATCACCGCATCACACGTCATCTTTTGTGGTTCAGTCGGCTCGACTATGGACCATATTCCTGGCTAATTAGACGTGCTGCTTATCGATATTTTAGAATAAATAAAACAAGCATTATTTATTTCATAATATTCTTCTTCCTAAAGTCTCATACAATTCCCATCCTAAACACGATTTTCTTTAAAATTCACATTTTTTTATTTAGTTAGTTTTTTTAATATTGTTTTCATACACTATGTTAACCTGTTCACCGCGTTAAAAATCTAATTCCACGAATCCTATGCACGGCACAATTTCAGCGTTTTTAAATTTCTAAGTTTAAACACATATTTTGTTTAGAACCACTGATATTTGATTACAACACCAAGTAAACATGACACTTAAGTAATTTTCTGATAATAAATAATAGTCATTACTCTTAAGGAGACTCATTAAATAAAGGAGATAAACTTAACATTACGTAAAATAAACAAAGGAATGCTACGATCAAATCAATGCTTCATGACACTCACCCAATCAAATGCATATAGCACTAGTAATGTTTATTTACGTAAGAGAGACTTAGTAATGTTTATTTACGTAAGAGAGACTCATCGCAGGACTCGATCCGCGCGACAGGTCGTTAATGCTGGAAATATTGAGAAACCAAAAAAATTCGGCGCTCTGTTTATTCAACAATATCTCATAAACTAATATATTATTTGACAAGTTTTTCAGAGATGTCGCTAGAATAAAGATTATTTTAAATTTTAGTTCAATTTTTATTCCGGTTTTGTGTCATTTTTTTTAAGTATTTGGGATTTGAAACTTGGATTGTCGTCAGATCACAGGCGTTTGTGCTCCCCGCGGGGAAAGAGTTAAAGATAGTGTCATGGATACCAAAAATGATGAAACTAAAGCTGGTTGATTGGAAGAAATTGATTTAAAGCAACAAATTCCCCAGATGTTCTGCATAAAAGTGTTAAATAAATACATAATTCTAGTACATGAAATTATTGCACAAGTCACATGTTTTACTTTAATTTGGGTTATACATATACAATATAATATTTCCTATCGAACGGTATGTAGCGAAAGGAAACAAAGTCAATGGGACACTTTAATACGCATACTTGAACCAGATGGTATAAAAATCAGCCAAGATGATAGTACACAATACTAATTTAGTACCAACTTTGATGTATGGGAGTGAAACGTGGGACAAGAAGGAAAAAAAGAGCCAAACAAATACTGCAGAAATGTGTGCCCTTAGAAGAATACATGGGGTGACGTTGTTTGACAGACTATAGAATGAAGTCATTAGGGGTGAATGTGGACTTAAGGCTGTTGCGTTGAGTAAAATTAAGAAGAGCACTCTGGGATGGTTTGGCCACATGGAATGAATGAATGATGAAAAACTAACGTAAAAAAATGTTCAGGGCAAATGTGAGTGAAAAGCGTGGTAAAGGAAGATCTAGGAAATATGGTTGGATCAAGTGTATAATATTTTAAATGAAGGAAACGTAAATAGGAGATGTACGTGTATGTATATGTAGAGAAGGCGAAATACGAGTATGTTATGTATGTCGCAATAGGAAAGTATGGCGCTCTCCCTTCTCTAGTTATGCTGACAGGGAGATGGCGTGATGGTATGTTTGCATGTAACATATTGTATAGATACATAACATTTAATTTGTGAGTAAATACTCGAATTGTGAGTAAATACTCGTAAATAGTGAAAAATAAAAATATTAACGAAAAAATAAATAAGAGTGCGAAATGTTAAGGGGCCAGGGACCGGTTTGGAGTCCCACTTGAGAGGCAAAGCGGTTTAGATAATCATTGACCGGAGTGATATAGTCTAAGTGTGGAGCGGTGAGATGTCTGCGGATATTGATAAGACAATAAGAATATTCAGACCCTCGGATCCCTCGAGGGTACTTAGACCCTATTACTCCCTCGCTGCCCATCGCGCCGGGCCTCTAATATCCGACATCTGGATTGGAAGGTCATTGGTTCAACGCCAAAGTCTAAAAAACTTATCGCACTTGATCAGTTAATGATATTTAATGTTGGAATCGGAAAATAGTGAATAACATTTACATTAAGTAATATTCTAAGCAAAGTGCAAACTATAGTACCATATTGTTGGCAAATATCAGTATTATTTGATTAGTTAACAATATTTCGTGTTATAGTTTGAAAATGGTGTTAAAGTTTCCATTTATGCAAAGCGCAAACTATTATAAACTATTTAAAAAAATAATACAAGGTTTATTGAATGCTTTATATTGTAGTAAGTAGATACTCGTATATCCTGAAATTACATCTAACGAGTACACATCAAGGAAATGGAAAAGAAAATACGTTCGCGAAAGAAGCTTTCAAACACTCATAACATCTTCTCAGTCGAGATATACCCCCACTAACAGTAGGGTGAGCCCAACCACGAGGATGTCAGATGTTTTCAGCTTCACACTCTTTGTCGCTAAATTGTCTAGCACAAAGGAAATATATTCATTGAGATAAGTTTATTTTATTATATTGAAAAAAATATCAATTGAATCAATTTAATTTTAAGTTAAAATTTCCTTCGTACATATGGATTTCCAAATATAACCTCATTAAAGTCGTGTTGCTCATGGCTAAGCTTCGTAGTTTCCACTCCATAAATGTTATAGAGAAAACCAGAGTTCTTATCAATTAAACTTAAGTGTTGAGAAGTATATACAATTTTTTATATATTCCTTTAAGTTTACCTATCACATATTTCATCATGCCAATTCATCTTCATTTTATAACCTCCATTCTAAATGTAAGCTCATGACTTTTTCAAGAGCTGGGAGTCCAGTGGCGGCCGGTGGACCAAATAATTGGGGGTTCACCAGAGTAGGTATCCAAATACCAAATAATATAGAGAAAAAAAAAATTCATACCTATTTATAAAGAAGTTCTATTCTCCGCTCTTTTTGTTTAGCGAAGACCCAATGAATCTTATTAAAATCAGGTATAGACTGAATTATCTCTTTTGCGATGCTTAATATTGATAAAGCGTTCAGTCTGTCCTGTCCTGGCTCATTGTATTTCTCAAAAATGATTTTATCCTTTTTAACGTAGAGAAACACCTTTCACTCTCAACAGAAGTCATTGGAATAGTGCATACGAGTTTAAGTAACTTTACAATCTGAGAAAAGTCTTCTAGTAAACCAGTATTATAAAAAAGTTGTAAAATAGACAAAGCGCCATCAGCATTGCCAAAATCATCGCGAGCATAAATTGCACTGAGTTCACCTTTGAATTGAACTTTATTTAAAAAATCGTATGTTTTTACCGTCAAAATAAAATCATGTTCGGGAAATTTTGACCTATACTCAGTAAATTTTTCGCTATAGAATAATTTTGCTGCAGTTAGGTGATTACTGAATGCAAAACGTTGTTTCATTTCACACAAAATTGTATCGCAGACTTCTTTACAAATAACTTGACTTCGAGGTTTTTATTCGTTTAATCGGTGGTCCAAGAAAATTGTCCGTGGAGTTACGCACATTTTTCAAACTCACTGATATTGTTACGAATTATAACGGGATGCAATTGTTTGAATAAAATATCACGTGTGTCAGAATTTTTTGGAAAAATTTACGCAAACAAACACAATAAATAATCCAAATAGTTATCTTGCAAATGGCTCGTAATATTATATAGATAGTTAGAAAAGCGTTTAGCCACGTGACGAAACTGCAAAAATATCATTGAAATCGAAAACGGAATTTCTTACAAGGTAACTAAACTAAACAATAAAGGAAGAAAGTCGGTATCTAATTAGGTAAGCAAAAACGTTTGTTAATTTGGAGACATATACTCGCAAAGATATATGTACTAAAAAGACGCCCCAGTTTAAACGCTAGGAACAAATCATCCCTTCTCTGTGGTGGTCATATTTAAAAAAAAAACTTTAAATCGATGTATTACTATCCCAGCGCACTGTCATATCGCGTAATTCTGGTGTTTCCGAGATCACTCGGATATTTCGTGCACAAACTACAATCACTAGGAATTCCTAGAAATCCTTATTCAAATATGGCTGTCTCAAGATTTTCTGTTCTCTTCTAATTTCAAGTAAATCGTCAAATTTTTCGGACGATTTCAAATGCGCACGAAAAGCGGGTCTCCTCCTACATGCTCGCAGATTGCGTCCAGATGCAAAACACATGTATACAAAAAATGTGCTCTAACAAATCGAGTTGCATATTGTAGTGAGCCATGTCGACATAAATATATATTATTTTTCATAAATATTGTTATGATAATATACATTTTCGCTATACTTCTTTAGGTGTTTATTGTTATATAAATTTAGTAGTTCGGTGCACGAGAGCACTAACGAGCCAGCCGCTACTGGCTGGGAAACAGCAGTACTTTGGATACTTAATCGATAGTCAGTCCATCCTGCGTGTCGATACTATCCAAGGCCTTGGTGTCACGTGCAACAGTAAATATATATTTTTTAGTTATCATATTGAGAGTATGTGTTAATTTGTCAATAAAGCTCTGGGATTTGTTATACGTGTCTTTAGGGATTTATGGTTCACTAATATTTACTGGTTCGCAGTAAATATTAGTGAACCATAAATCCATCCGCTCCGCTAGATTTGAGTGCAGCTCAATGATATGAAACCAACAGGAATTCAAAATTCTCTGATAGTTGAGGGAGTCCAACATAAATTTTCGCGACACCTATATTATAAAGAGTAAACCTGCATCAAATATTTAAAAATACATACAATTTTTAGCCTAGATGTAGATGCGTTTACCAACTTTTTCACAATCTCTTAATGAAGAGCTTATTTTCAACTGATTGAATCGGTAAGCAATTCATATTTTACTTTGGCTTTTATTAATTTCAACATCTAATTATGGGCTTTCTATTTCTACTTGATTAATGAATTCATCCGTTTAATCTTCGTTAAGAGCGATCAAGGTTGTGTTTTCTGTAAATCTTATATTGGATAGTTGACTGCCTCATATCACTATTCCACTTTGCCAACCATGTAATACTTTTCTCATCATGTATTCTCCAAATGTGTGTATTAAAAAGGTTTGGAGATAAAACACAGCCCTGGCGAATTCCTTTGTGAATTTGAAAGGATGTAGAAAACAGATCATACATACATAAGTTGAGTGACTTAAATACAGATTCTGTATCAGAGCTATTAGCTACTCTGGTACTCTGACTTCTCTTAGAAATTGCCAAAGGTAGTCAGTTCAATTAAACACAGTTAAAAGCCTTCTTATAATCTATGAAGCAAAGTACTATCTATCAACTGAAGAATGTTCGAGATTTGTTTTCGTAGTTTTCTTTTAATAATCTTCTCCTTAAAATTTATATTTCAGAGGTTGGCGGTTATCGTCGCTATCTTTACCTTTGAGGCAGTAGCTCTGAACAAGCATATAATACTACAATGCAACCATTCTCATAAGTTCTTCGGCCAGGATATGCGTTTTATTTTCACACTTCCGCATTAAAAATTCCCTTTATACTAAAATTTAAAAAAAAAATGTTAGTAAAAGCAGCAAAGATTAATAATTTTACCGATTTCACATGTATATAAATTTGGCTTTAGACCATAGAGAAAAAAATAATAAGGAAGGGAATCCAAAATCTTTATCTCGAATATCAATATCAATAATATTTATTTGGGCACAGTGTAAATTTAATCAAGTTAGTATACACGTATAATGAATTATTTTATGGGAATTATTTTATTCCAACTAGCGAAATATGATATTCCGAGAATAAGTCCGATCTACCTTTACGTTATAAGCACAGGCTTCCGAAGCATTATCTGTTACCTGACTAGTCAACCTACAGTATTAGCAGGGAGTACCAAGGTCTAAGTGAATGTGACGGAATGCAAGTAAGTAGCTTGAACGAGTGGACATGTAAATGCTAAATAATTAGTTGTAATAATTCTTATCTAGTTATAAGTATGTAGGTGTTAACTATTTCTAAGTTATTAAATATTAAGATTTTTTTAATAAAATGCCATGTTGAATAATTAAATTCAGTTAATTAATAGTTATGATATATGAATTCGATTAGTTCTTAAGATATAAATTTGTACATATGTAGGTATAATAAGCCTTTGGCAAATGTTTTTGTTATAGATTACTTAATTAATTAAATAAATAAAAAAACTTAAAAAAATACATCTTTGACTTATATGCACGTATGAAAAAAGGTTCCAACCAATAAAACATTGTATTTTATTTTATTTTAAGTATCGAATTTGCATGCATACCTCAATTGTTTGTTTGGAAAAATATCAAACCAGTAAAATGTTGCTTTCATGATCAAATTTCAAATCTGATAAAATGTGAGTTGAATCCTTTTTCCACATATGTATGTGCCATATTGTGAAATTGAATGCTGAATTTTTATTTTTTTGCAAAAACTAAATGGAAATAGCGTTCATGCAAGAAAGTTAGGTTACGTAGCTTAGCCTCTGATTTGTATAAACTAAATGGAAATAGTGTTCATGCAAGAAAGTTAGGTTACGTAGCTTAGCCTCTGATTTGTATAAACTAAATGGAAATAGCGTTCATGCAAGAAAGTTAGGTTACGTAGCTTAGCCTCTGATTTGTATAAACTAAATGGAAATAGCGTTCATGCAAGAAAGTTAGATTACGTAGCTTAGCCTCTGATTTGTATAAACTAAATGGAAATAGCGTTCATGCACGAAAGTTAGGTTACGTAGCTTAGCCTCTGATTTGTATAAACTAAATGGAAATAGCGTTCATGCAAGAAAGTTAGGTTACGTAGCTTAGCCTCTGATTTGTATAAACTAAATGGAAATAGCGTTCATGCAAGAAAGTTAGATTACGTAGCTTAGCCTCTGATTTGTATAAACTAAATGGAAATAGCGTTCATGCAAGAAAGTTAGGTTACGTAGCTTAGCCTCTGATTTGTATAAACTAAATGGAAATAGCTCTCATGCAAGAAAGTTAGGTTACGTAGCTTAACCTCTAATTTGGAACCGAATCCGAGCATCAAGTCGTCGTAGAATTTAACCGATAATGCTCATTTTACTAACTTGATATTATTGCACATAAATTCATGCGATATATCCAATAAAAAAATTGGTTTTGTTGGTTAGATCGTTTTTACTTATCCGATTCCATTTGACGTGATATATAGGTATTTCGAATTGAGCGGTTTTTTTGATAATTTTTTTTTAAATTCTTAAATAAAACACACAATTTGCTTTGATTTAAAAAAAACTTTTTATTGGTCATTGAAGTATAATATATATTATGACATTTAAACACAAAAAACAATATCCGTCAAATGTCCACCTCTTGCAGCTCCACAGACGTCCACTCTTTTGCCAAAAATTTCGATGACATTTTGGCACAATTGCGGTTCTAACTCACGCGATTCAAGGACGCGAATAATTTCGTCCTTCAGCTTAGGAATTGATTGGGGATCATTCTTACAGACCTAGCTTTTCATGTAACCCCAGAGAAAATAGTCCAACGGTGTCAGGTCACATGATCTTGGTGGCCAATTAACATCACCGTTTCCGGAGATTACAATACAAAAAATAATTCTCAATTTGAACGCGTTGTTGTATTGTATACGACTTCATTTTTATAAATGTCATACATTAAATTTCTCAAATGTTACAAGACCTAGGCAAGTTCGCCACGCCATCTGTGTTTTATCCAAGAATTAAAAAAAACACTCAATTTGAAAGACCCTTTAGTATTGTATTTGATTATATTTACATTGTATACAGAACAACATGGCGAGTTTATTATCATATAGTAATATCTTTTAACCAACCAGAAATACGATAAAGTAGCCTTTACTTCAACACCTGGCTGGAAGCTTTTTTAAAAAAATGGATATCAATGGAAATCGATATTGCAACCCTTGGATCGTGAGATAGGCGTTTTACCAACTAGGCTAAGGATTTTTCTGATCAAAAAATAAAAGAGACTTTTCTCTGTAATTTTCTAGATTATTTATTTACATGTTAAATATCTCTATTCTTTATAATATATTGTATAAAGCTTTCGTTGTAAACGGTACAACCTGGTGGGATTATTGCCACGTGGCAATCTCTTCCAACCAACCAGAAAGATGTCAAAGAGGCCTTTAGTGAAAACCAAACTGAAAATCTTTTTTTTTTAATCTAGGTTCCAGCGGGCATCGAACCCGCAACCTCCGGATTGGGAGACAGGCGTCTTACCAACTAGGCCACAGAGGTCGTACATAGTATGTGAAAAATCATGATATAGAAAACAATTTGAAATTACATGGATCTAAGTTTCTTTTTTGTCATTTAACGGGATTCCAATAAACTAGGCTTTGTCCTTAATTTTATTGAGGACATATGAACATGAAAAAATATGATGATACTTTTTTTAAATTGTATTTTATTATACTTTCGTAATATATAGTACAACCTGGCAAGCGTATTGCTATGTGGCAATATCTTCCAATCAACCAGAATTATGTTTAAGAGGCCCTAAGTAAAAACCAGACTGAAAATCCTTTTTAAAAAAATGTGGATCCTAGCAGGTACCGAACCCGCAACCTCCGGGTCGGAAGACAAGCGTCTTACTAACTAGACCACGGAGGTCATCGATTTATTGATTGTTGATCGTTGTTTAATTCCTTTGTCGAAAATACGCATTAATTTATTAAATTGAATTTAAATGTTGGTTCAAACGAAATAAATAACTTAGTTGTATCATTATATTAATTTTTCAGCAATTTTGTGATTTATGAAAATACCTTTATTAAATTGATTTAAACCATTTTTTAATATAATTTAGTATAAATTCAAATAAAAATAATTTTGCATAAAATATAATCATTTTGATTTACACATAGGTACAGCATGAATTCTCTTGTTTATTTCTTGTTTTTTTTTGGTTTCCACCTATCAAGAGTGTGCTTCAGTATTGTCATAAATAAATATAACATAAAAAATAGAATTCTTGTAAATCATAGTATTAATAGGCCAAAACCCATACGGCTGTCGCCAAAGAAAGAATACGAGAATTGAATTTTGAATACAAGAGAGCGAAAGAGGAATACTTGGATTCTCTCCGAAAGTAATTCGAAATTTGAATCTCGGTGGGGATACTGAACGAATTTTAAATACCTAGCTAACAATTTTTGAACCGGTGTAAAAGGGGACGATGTATAAATGATATATATAAACAAATTCTACATTTATGAATACATATTTTCATAAATGTAGAATTTGTTTTACTTCCGTGAATATTTAACGGGTCGCAACTAGTAAACATTAATTAATTACTGTCATGTTTTACATGAATGAATTAAAATTAGACATTGAAGAAGAAGACGACATCCATGGCCTGGTGGTAAGAGGCTTGTCTGCCGATCCGGAGGTTGCGGGTTCGATCCCCGCTGGAACCCAAATTAAAATAAATGGGATGTCAGTCTGGGCCTATTAAAACATCTTTCTGGTTGGTTGGTAATATCATTGCTAGGATAATAAAAAAAAGAAGCGAAGGATGTACATCGAGATAGGTAAGTCTGGCGGACTACCATCTCTTCCTACTCCGACAGGGAAATTACGTTATGATATACATATATGTGTATGTATATAATCTTAAAAAAATAATAAAATTATATTTTCCTATTTCAAAAAATCAGTTTTATTTCCTTCATAATAAATGGATAATTTTTATTTTCTTAATGGCGACACCACGAAAGGTAGAAGAGTTTCCCCCTTTTCTATTTTTTGTGCCACTCCGCACTCCCGCTAAAGTCCAGACAGACCCCGTCACCCAAAGTATAGGCAATTTGTAAACGAGGGACATTCCTGCGCGGGAAAAATGCCCGAGAAATTTTCACTGCATTGCTGTAGACTTGTAGCAAACATAAGGTTCTCCAGCCATTTTATCAGCCTTTTTGCGCAGCTAAAGAATACTAAAGGCACTGGTGTGAAATTAAAATCTTTATGTAAATAATAAAATCTTGAATTGTGTATTTTATCAAAATACTCGTATATTACCCAAGATGGCTTCGTATCGTACCACAAGACAAGAAATTATATATAATATTATATAGCAAATCATAGTTATTGAACCCTATAAGATATGGTTATTCGAATCCGAATTATGAATCGATATTTCAATTGTACAATTCTATTCCAATCGTATAGACAACATCAGATCTACGAGTTTATCATTCGTTTTTGATATGGTGTCTATCGTTGTGGAAGGATTGGCCAGTACACGTGATGTAACTGTTTCCAGGGATGCCACGTGTTTTCTTAGTCGTGATTGTTCTTTTCTTCCTTATTTATTACTTCGTTAAAAAGTGCTATTCATTTTAAAACACATATAACTTGGAGGCTGCTTCATTGTACCCAGTTGTACATCAAAAAAAGTTTGAATCAATGTTTAATTAGCCGTTTTTTAATATTATGAAAATTTTATCGTACCACACGAATGAAGTCACTCCTTAGAACACCAATAACAAAGGTCTTGCGATATATAAACGGCAAAACACTTAAAGTTAGAATAAGAAATAATAAGCATATGTGAAATTGAAGACATCCAAAGATAAGGAAGGCAGAGAGCACGTTTTTAGCTGGATCACGTTCAAATAATGGATGAGAGAAAAAATTGGTCATTCCGTGAGCGAGTGGTGACAATCTAAATTAATGATGACGTTAATAATTCAAAGGTCAATTAAACAAAATTTTGTCAATCAACAGGGGGTTCTTTATTTTTCTTGTTTATAATTTTCATATGCATAAACAGGTACGTAAATCTTTTCTTATACTTACGGAGTAATAGCCAAACATGCCTATTTTTAAATTATGGGATAGAGCAACGAGTTAACTTCATAGTTCCAGCAATAAAGGTGTCGTAAAAAATATTTTGAACTCTCTCAACTATCAGGGATTCTGGATTTCTCTCGAGCTCCATTCGATTGAACTGCACTCCAATCTACTTGCGAGTCAGTGAATTATAAAGAAATCCCATAAGAACGCCATCACTAAATGCCCTAGAAACTTTTATTAAAAATCTAAGAACCTTATTAGCAGATAAACACACGATCTCGATATGATAACCAGATATGACGTTTTCGTAGCAAAAATAAATTAAAAATATTAAATATTCTAACACGAAGTTCTGTTCGGAACCTTTGATGAATTTGATTTGATAAAATAAACTTTGTTCATTTATTAATTGTGTCAGTTTTGTTGTTGGCCAGAATAATCTGTAGAAATATCTAAAAACTTAATTATCGCAAGTATGCTTAGTGACGACCTCCATGGACTAGTTAGTAAGATACCCGTCTTTCAACCCAAAGGTGGCGGATTCGATTCCCATTGGAACCCATTTTTTTTAAATTTCCTGTCTAGTAATTATTTAAAACCTCTTTTGATATATTTTTGGTTAGTTGGAAATGATTGCCATGTGGCAATAAGCTCTCCAGGTTATACTGTACAAAGGTGTAATACAACAAAACAATATTTCAAAGGTAGTATTTTAAACTTGCACAATGGCGAACTGTAAGTTGTGTGCTTCCTTTTGCGCTTTTTAATCCGAAGGCTCGATTATTAGGACCAAAGACAATATTGTCCGTATCACAAGTTCGAATATATTGAGGGGTATAATAAGAATATATGAAACAAAAAATTAATAAAACTTGAGTTTTGAGATTTGTACAATACGCTGAATACACAAACCTATAATTTTTAATCTTCATCGTAAGTAAATATTTTAATTTTATATCGAAGTAATTTGACAACACGGCTTGAATAGAACTGCCATGTTTTATCATTATTCCCTCTCAAAAATCGCCAGCTTAAACTTGAAATATTCACAACTTACCTTTCTTTTTTTGTTATTCTTTTTTTTGGAAAACTCTGTCTATGTGTGCCGTTGGCGGGAGAGGAGAAAAATGAAAAATCTGCATTTCACCCCTCTGTCCAGGCCCAGGGCGCGAGACAATTTGGGGTGGGCGAGTCCTGCCCTTCCGCAAAAATATACCTCTGATATGTGCTCGCTGCACACCAAATATTTGCCACGAAGAGAAACATTTATATCTAAATTTTCATAAAATGTATTTAAATAATACACATGACCAAATTCACACGCATTCTTATACCCTACAATAGGCTGTGTGATGGTATATAAAAATATCGCTATGAATAGAAAATGTCTGAGCTTATATTGGTTTATTGTATACAAGCTGTAGTATTTCAACAAACACACATTCTTTCTAAATCCAGGCCAGAAAAATATTTTTATTCATATATAAAATATTCCTAGAGTAAAACTAGCCGAGAAATCGTTTAAGAGTGCAGTCACTAACATACAAACTAGGCTGTGGAGGTCGTCATTTATGCAAATAATCTATATAATATGCAAAATGACCAAATTACATTTGAACCATCCAACACAAGGCAAAAACCTATAAATTAGCTTGGAGTAAGTTTCAAACAAGCGACCTTCTGCAATAAATTGTAGCGCGTTAATCACAGTTCAACAATCGCTTCGACTTATACTTAAATTTTATTATTTTTTGTATGAAGAATAAATACAATGAATTGAAATAAAATAAAATATATAAGCAGCTAAGAAATAGTGTAATTTAACGATATTATATTTTATATTACGTGGATCTTTATTTGTTGCATTTATATGTCCAAGTGCAAAAATAGCAGCCGTAAAGGTTGTTCTGCGGTCCGTGATGGCGATGATGCCCCGACCCTTCCGTTATCCCGGAAGGGCGACACAACGGTAAACTCGAGTGAGATAGTGTACCACCATCCCTAAGACGTACTGCTATTGTGTTTCACGATTACCATATTTTATAGTCATTTAGTATCCATCAAATGTGAGTTGTTTTTTTAATGTAATAATATTTTGAGGAGGGCAATAATTTATTTATTAATAAATAATATACGTTATTACAATAATTAAAAAATGAGGAGTGATTGCGTCATATTATCTATATAAATAAAAATGTAAATGTTCGTTAATAGAAAATCTCTAATCTCCGAAAGTTCTTCACCGATTGCTTTGAAATTTTGACAAAAGGTTGCATTCGTATACAAGCATGTTTATATATTTTTTTTTATATACAGTTGTGTATAAAAAAAGTATATAAAACAGACGAAATAACGGGAGCACCCCCTGTAGCGACACACGCAAACTAAACAATTCTTATTGATAGTTATGTCACATTGCATTTTCGACGTTTCGGATTCTTTCATTTAGTTTTTTAACTGTTTTTTCATTTTTCTTTAGTATTAAATAATTAAATATTAAATAATAAATATTAAATATCTATATAAATTAAAATGTAAATATTCGTTAACTAAAAATCTCCGAAAGTTCTTCACGGATTGCTTTGAAATTTAGACAGTTTCATTTTGATTTCGAATATTAAATATTAAATAATTAAATATTAAATAATTAAATAATAAATATTAAATAATAAATAAAAAAAAGTATATAAGACAGACGAAATAACGGGAGCGCCCCCTGCAGTGACACACGCAAACTAAACAATTCTCATTGACAGTTATGTCACATTGCATTTTCGACGTTTCGGAATTAATATTAAATAATAAATATTAAATATCTATATAAATAAAAATGTTAATATTCGTTTATTAAAAATCTCCAATCACCGAAAGTTCTTCACGGATTGCTTTGAAATTTTGACAGTTTCATTTTGATTTCGAATATTAAATATTAAATAATTAAATAATAAATATTAAATAATAAATAAAAAAAGTTTATAAAACAGACGAAATAACAGGAGCGCCCCCTGCAGTGACACACGCAAAGTAAACAATTCTCATTGACAGTTATGTCACATTGCATTTTCGACGTTTCGGAATTAATATTAAATAATTAAATATTAAATAATAAATATTAAATATCTATATAAA
The DNA here is from genome assembly GCA_949825065.1 of Odontocerum albicorne. Lineage (NCBI taxonomy): Eukaryota > Metazoa > Arthropoda > Insecta > Trichoptera > Odontoceridae > Odontocerum > Odontocerum albicorne. The sequence goes on from OX463855.1 coordinate 21,327,229, forward strand.
TAAAAATGTTAATATTCGTTTATTAAAAATCTCCAATCACCGAAAGTTCTTCACGGATTGCTTTGAAATTTTGAGTTTCATTTTGATTTCGAATATTAAATAATAAATATAAAATAATAAAATATTAAATAATAAAATAATTAAATAATAAATATGAAATAAAAAATATTAAATAATAAATATAAAAAAGTATATAAAACAGACGAAATAATGGGAGCACCCCCTGCAGCGACACACGCAACCTAAACAATTCTCATTGACAGTTATGTCACATTGCATTTTCGACGTTTCGGATTCTTTCATTTCGTTTTTTAACTGTTTTTTTTATTTTTCTTAAATATTAAATAATTAAATATTAAATAATAAAAAATTAATATTAAATTTTCAAATACGTGTATTGAAAAATAGCGCCATCTGTTTGGACGTAAAGCAACACACGATATACTATGATAAATTTTTATCCGCCATAGTTATATCGTGAAATGCGTTAAAATTTACCTGTATCGATTGATTTGCGTTTGAAGTGAAATATTTCGTAAATATTTTTTTGTTTTTTAGTTCGTGTATTTTCTTTTTTTAAGTTTCGCAATTTTATATGTTTTTGTTATAACTTTCTTTCTTTTTTTCAGTGCAATCGATCTGCTTTATACTTCAGAAACTCTAGGATGAGTCGTGCGGCGTTTAAAACGTCATGCCACAAAGGGATGGGGTAAAATCGTTTTTTTTTACAAATCGAATAGTTTTTTTTGATAAATTGAACAATTGTTTTCCTCTAAACTGACGTTTTAATTCCTAATTTTCATTATACTGTCTTTCTAATGTATTGTATGATTTGTATCTATCTTTAAATAGGCCAAGATCCACGATGAATTAATACTAATTACGAACATTTCATTTAAGGTATAAAAAAATTGAAAATCCAATCATCGAATACCCCATCCTTAGCCAATGCGGACTAACGTAATGACTTTTGACAAACGTCACCAAATATTATATGATTTTTACAATCTGACACGTTTTTGCTAATTTGTAAGAAGATGTATTAATTTGTCATTATTGTTAGTTTTTTGTAATTAAGAATCACGATTGGCTGAGTGAACGAGCTATTCTTGCCGCCAATAACAAAGACGTTTACGAACTTAACAATATTATTTAGTTCCTCTCTTAATGTTTCGCAATTTTATATGTTTTTGTTATAACTTTCTTTCTTCTTTTTCAGTGCAATCGATCTGCTTTAGTTCATCAAAATGTCGAGGAAGCAGCAGAGCGACGTGCAGCTAGACTTGAGGATTCACGGTTGCGAGCACGGCGATCGCGTTCTACAGTTTCAGATCTGCCTGGTTCTCAACAGAATGAACGCGACAGACTGAGAGTAGGTTAAAGACGCAACAATATTGTTTACCCACACGCATTGTGAAATTAAACATATTAGAAACGTGTGCTTTCTCTTTTCTTTCTTTTCCATTTAACCAGACTGAGCCACAGCAACGCGTGGCCGGGTACAGCTAGTACATTAATAAATATACAATATTACAAAAATCACATAAAAACCAATAACATTAAAAAAATAAAAATAAAGAAACAGTCATAATATTATCCTGATTTTTATGCCTATCTTTCAGATTCATTATTTATCCTGGCTTTTCATATCCAACTTTCAGATTGATTGATCCTGACTTTTATTCTTAACTTTTTGACTTTTTTCCACATTCTTATGTTACATTTTATGAATCCAAAATTACAGCACTTTTAAAGTGATATTTTATTACCAATTCGGCGCGTCAAAAGGCTATTAATAAATAATACATAAATACTCGTACATATACGAGTGTATCATCACACCGTTGCCCTACTGGATTAGACAGATAGGACAGAGTTCCAGACTTTCCTATCTCGACACACATATTTTGTCCCTTCCACATCCATATATCTTCTCATACAGTTCCTACGATTTCTCTTGATTCTTACATTTTCTTTTTTTTAAATATCATTCACGTGATCTAACCACATTTTCTTTGATTTTCCTCTACTACGTCTGTCACTCACGTTTACGATGTATATTTGTTTTGTTAGTTTTTTTGGTGCCCAAACCATCTCACAGCGCTCTTCTTTACCTTCAATTACATCAGCCTAAAGTTCACATTCATCCCGCGTTACTTCATGTCTTATTCTGTTATACATTGTCAGCCCATGTATATCATAAGCGCAATACATAATAATAATTTTTAAAAAGATAAGGGGAGAGAATGCATCCTTATGGAACTTGACCACACATGAGCTAAACTCATCGTTGTCGGAGAAATTTGATACGTAACATAATAGAAAAAAATATGTGAGATTTTTTATTTTACACATTTACGTTACAGCACTCGGTGTGCGTGCAGAGGAACAATATTTTCTCCAAAACAAAACAGTAGACGGCCCTTTAATAAATTAGCCATAACCTCAATACGCTCCAAGTATCATTTCTCCAACGCAAAAATATACTTGAAAGAGAAATATAAACTTAAAATATATTGGCGGAGTATATCAATCGTTATAAATATTTAATACGATTAAAACAATATGAGTCTAATATTATACCAGTGCTTAACTTTTTCATATGACGAGTCTCGAAATGTGGAAAATATTAAGAATCCCTAATTTTTTTTAGTATTTAGTTATCAACAGTGTTGTACGAGTATGACACGTTTACTGTAATAGTATAACCTTACAGACGTATTGCCATGTGGTAATTAATCTCTTCCCATTAGCCATAAATATAATCATGGGGCCTTAAATGAAAACTGGATTAGAATAGTTGCTTAGAAACCGTTCCAAAGGGAATCGAACCGTAACCCCCAGACTGGAAGACAGGCGTCATACCAACTAGACTATGGAGGTCAGAACAGTACTTTATTTACACATTTATTATTGTGGCATGTCGTCCCAGTTGTCTATCGTACAAATATTTGCCACTGTACCAGAGAGAACATTAAAGTGAACAAACAAAAAGTAATCTAAATAATGTTTTACTAAACAAGAAGAATTAAAAATAATATTGACACAAAATTATAAATATGTTTCAATTATTATTTTGTCAAAATAATGAAATATTTCATAGCTCCAAGCATGGTCTTTAGTTTGTAAAGCACTGTTATAGGCGACCAATTTTTCAAATATTATGGTACCTTTCTGTAAATAATGCGCTAGTATTTATTTATTTCCTTCGCGTTTGATGCCGACTTCAAAATATTACCTTTCAAATATAAAACGTTTTTCGGAGTTGTTACCGTGTTTACCATGATACCGTGATAGTTGATTTGAATGATGGGCGATGTTATGATTACGTTACAGCCTTCATCCACAGATTGATTTCTAGAAACACTACCGAAAATCATGTTTTTACATCGCCCTGAGGATAAAGGCTGTAACGCCTACAAAACGTCGTTTAAGCTAACTCAACCCAGCAATACTTCCAAAAAACATTAGAAACTAATGGAAAACTTTCGAGAAAATCTTTGAACGTATCATATGTGTATCTATAATAATATCCCACATTTTTTCATGAAAGGGAAATAGTTTTATGCCACTTTAGTAAACGGGCAGCTCTTAAAACTAAATTTTCACTTTAAAATGTTCTTAGAATTGTTAACAATATAACTTTTAGTGTCGGAATAGAAAGTGACTCAACTCTTTAATAGGCTTCGTATATCCGTGGGTGAATGTATAGGATGGAGGGAGTTGGAAGCTTCCAGTGTCCAATGTATAGGGAGGGTCCGGAATACCAGATGGCCTCATGGCAAGTCTGCGACAATATTTGAATACTCAATACCTCCTTACGCCTAACAACGCCTGACAGGTTGCGCACCTGAAATGGAAAAAAAAAGTTTTTATATTTTTTACGCATATTATAAATGTAGAATCAACTTGTGAAAAAAAGGGAAAATGAAATTTGTAAACCTTTTTTATTGACAAAATTCACGGAATAGTAAAAAAACTCAACCCCATTTTCGGTGACCTTTATCTTATCAATTTAGACGATCTCTGTAACCCCAGTCTTATACGCCTGGCTTCCAATCCAGGGATTGCGGGTTCGATTATCATTGACACTGATTTTTTTTAAAAGGGTTTCAGTCTGATTTCACTTAAAACCTCTTAAACATTGTTCCGGATTATTATCTGAAGCAACGCACCCATAGGTTGCTTTATCAATCTTTATATAGAACCAGCCTGCCTTTGAAAATGTCGGTAGGTAGAGCAATCACACGTTTTGACCATGTGTGTCTTAAGAAAGACGTTTTCATGTGTCGCACGACTGCTTCAGGAAAAATCACACAAATTTAGTATTATCGCGTAAATAGTTTAATTTTATTTATAAAATGCTATAATTTGTTTTAATATTATTCATCAACTTTTTTGTAACAATATTTGTCGAATATCTTGAAAGTATTAGTAGTTTTATACATGTATTTTGTTTGTTGTTATTGTATTTAGTTGATATATTTGTTCATTGCACGATTTATGTAAATCTGTAATGTGTGAAGTAAGTAAAATGCTAGGAAAAAACAATACGAGAGGTTTGAGTGGAATCAAAATGGGTTTTGTCAGAAAACCCGTCCATTATTATCTTTGATTCCACCTTTGCACTATTAAGCAACATAGACAATTCTTTCTATGTTGCTTAATAGTGCAAAGATAACTTATAATAAGCAACATATAAGCTATTGAAAAACAAACATTTAGACGTACAACGATCTAAGAGTAAAATCAGTCCGTAAGTGAATCTACAAAAAATCGAACCTAGGATGGCCGTTTGGTTAGCGTAAATGCTAATTGTTAGACCATGGCCGCCGACATGAATGATCTAGAATGTGAGTAAAAACTTCTTTGAAATTTGCAATTCATTATATTTAATTTTATAATTGAAAAATTAAATAGCGCACGGCCATTTTGTTTAAATAAATGAAAACTGGATTTTTCAGCCAACTTTGGGAATACACTCTCCCGCGATTATCCAATTTCCGTCTTCCACGTTTCCCTGCGTCAGTTAATCGACATTATTTGTCTGTCCTCCCCTTCCCCCTGTCTTGGGTCCGAGCTGAAGTGTGGAGCTTGCAGGGATAGAAGGGTGGAATCTGGTTTTGAAGGGTGCATTTAAGTACTACCCCTTTTTCCACACACGTTTTTGTGGAACTTTTCCCAATTCAAATCCAGTAAACTTTTTTATTTTCATTTCTTTTATAAGGTTTTTAAGAAAATCAACCAACGCTTTATTTCAAACAATAATTGGAAATGTCAAGTGAGAATAATTAAAATTTATACAAAAATATCTAACCTTAAATGCTTGGTTAAGACATGAGTATTTTTTTTTGTACTAGAAACATTTTCGTTATATATGTACAGTACAATCTGGCGGTTTTAGTGCCATATGAAATTCTCTTCCATTCATCCAGAAATAAGGCCGTAAGGGAAAATTACACTGAAATGTTTTTTTTTAATTTTGATACCATCAACCTTATCGAACCCATAACCCATGAGATCCAGGTATCTTATTAAATAGGCCACGAAAGTTCAAAAACTTGGTCAACAAAATATAGGTTGGATCTGTCACGTTTACTCGTTAACATTGTACCAAAATTAAATGGTTTTTATTAATTAGCTATGGATTTGAATTCCTATTCAGAGGAAATGTATATTGTAAGTGTTACTATTATACATACTTGTACGAGTTTAGTATTAAACAAAAAAAAACGGTTTGGTATGTATTTAATTTTATATTTTTTAAATAATTGGTTGCGATATAAATTAACATCTATAAAATACCTTAATTAAGACATTTTCTTTTCAATTTAACAGAAATGTTAAGTTATATGAACACCAGTAGGATACAGCTCTTAGTTAAGTTGCTAAGCGGAGTAGCAAGAACCAATTAAACCTTCTTATTTAGTTTCTTGGCAATTCTTTTCATTTCCATACGGAAATCTTTTCCAACCAATCAGACTAGGGTTAAGTAGATTGGTGGCAATGTCCGGGTGAAAGGTTTCGACGTTATTTTCAAAAAGAAAACGTGAAACATAAACAAACTTTAAGAAATAAAAAAACGAAAATAAAATATTTACCAAAATATTGGAAAATGCCACCGAAAACTGGGAAAAGAGTAATTGAAGAGAGATAAAATTTTTAATATAATGAAAAGATGATTTTTCATAATATATTTAATGCATACCAATCATGGAGCCAATTGTTAAATGACTGGGAGTTGTATTTTAAATAATTAAGCGCCTCTTCTTTATTCTTCTTTATCCATGTTATTTTATTTGAAAATGTTGACATAAGTTATTTCATCCCGGGATCCGGAAAATCCCGGGAAGAATGCCAATAACCCGGTATCCGATTCCCGGATAAGCAAAAGCATCTTGCATGAAAATCGCTATTTGACTAGTCACTCGTATTTTATATATGGAAAATCGATGTTTTTCTATAGCTAACGTTTATGTGTCTGAAAATATAATTGGCTATATTTGATTTACATCGGCTCGTTTTTTTAAACACAATGTATTTAAAAACAATTAATTTATTTCATTAAATATCAAATTATACACATTCATGGCCCATTCAATTACGGCCATTTACTTTACCGCCCAATCTGAAATTTACACGCCTCTAGTTAAATGTTACATTTACACCCCAATTAATACAAGTAGAAATATTTGAAAGCTGCAGAGATAATACACATCCTTGAATCACACCCTTTGTGACACAAAGCCATCCAGTCAACAGTGCAGCCATCTAACACGTGTGGCACTTCCTTTTAATAAGGACGCTATTAAAAAAAAACCTTGATATAGCCTAATATCAAACTATATAATTTCAGAATATTAAATAATAAATTACTTGGTTATTCCGCTATTACATACATTTCTGTGATACGTGTTTCTACCTCCTTTTGAAGAAAGTCTGGAAATAGGAGTTAGAAACACGTATCGTGGGATTTAATGTAATTTGTGTAATAAAAAGTAATGAATTATTAAATATTCTAATATGGAGTTCCATAAAGTTAAAGCCAAACCTTTCATAAAACTTGTATGAATTGTGTAGCTTATGTTACTTTCATAATTTTTATAAATATTTTAAGTAATTCAAAAACTATTTTCGAATAGGGCTGAACATTTCTTTCCTCTACTTTTAAAATACTATTTTTTCTCTCTGCCCAAAGTTTGGATTTATTGACTCCAAACAAGTCACGAAATTATGACACAGAATAATAATTGCGTCCAGTAAACGCGGGCAGGAAAAGTGACCAAAGTCTCCAAATTAAATACAAAAAAAGTCCTTTCTCCGCACCACCGTTCGATAATAACACGGCCATAAACCTTTCCAATTACCCGCGTTGACCCAACCTAATGTGTACGATGGGACATAAAAGCGGAATGACCGACTCACTGAATCATGATTTGGTGTTTATGGACTATTACGTTTTTATGGATATTTTCAATACATATATCAACGTGTGATGAAGGTTTAGCATAAATATGAGAGCATCTTTTGACAAATTTTGTTCAACGGTTGGTTACTGTGACATTTTTTCCCCTTTTTTGCCAAATTTTATACATGCATGTGGAGTGAAATGTTATACTAATATGTAATAAAAAATATTCCAACTGTTGTGCAGAATGGTGCAGTGTAACACTAACCACAAATTTACTAAACATCAATAGCAAAAATGATACTTAATTGTGTGCTGGTGCCCACCTTGACGCATAGAACCACCGTGCCCACCTTGACGCATGTTGCTTGAACGGGAGAGACGAAAAATAAAAATAAGATGGTGTTGTGGAAGACGAATTATGTTGTGGAAGACGAATGACTGTCACTGAGACGGTTACCACTCAGAGGTAAACCTTGGCAGGGCGCTTGTACCAATGAAAGGTGGACTCAGAAAGTCCTGAAGTGGTGACCAAAGACAGATTAAAGTGTGGAGTGATCCCTAGCAAGACGGTTGGATGACATGTCGGATGGCTGGGCGAAGTGCTGAAGTGGTGACCAAAGACAGAAATAATAAGTGTGGAAGGGTCCCTAGCAAGACGCTCGGAAGATACCAGCAAAATTGCTGGGAGCAACTGGAAGTAATGTGCGCATGATATGAACGAGTGATAGAGGAGAGGAGGGGAAGCATATGCAACTCTGGAGTAGTGATGCTTAGACATGACAGAAGAAAATAAAAGTAAGATTAATGTTGTGGATAACGAATGAATGGATAATGCAGCAAACTGAAATCGCAGATGTCACTGAGAGGGTAACCATTCAGAGGTGAAACTAGGCAAGGCGCAAGTACCGATGAAAGGTGGACTCAGAAAGTGCTGAACTGGTGACCAAAGGCAGACATAAGTGTGAAAAGATCCCTAACAAGACGGTCGGATGATACTAGCCAAGTTGCTGGGAGCAACTGGAAGTAAAGTGCGCATGATAAGAGCGAGTGATGGAGGAGAAGGGAGACTTAACATATACTATATCTAACACTAGAGTGATCCGGGTTAACTATGTTGATGATAAATTATGTAAAGATCCGTGTACTCAGAAAAAAAGACATGTGTCAATATGTGAAAGAAGGCGAAATGACGACATCAGAAATTAATCCATGGATAAAATTGATGTTTTAATTACTGGTGAATAGATGAGACTTAATATGATTTGGATATATGCATATAATGAATAACGAAATACTGACTAAGAGGTTTTACAAGTCAGAAGTGCAAGGAAAGAGGTAGACCGAGAAAAAACGCGGCTAGATCAAGTGGATCTGATTTTAAAGAAGATAAAGTGAGAAGTATGAACAGCAGAAGATTGTACATTACGAGATGTATGAATTTGAAGGAGACTAAAGCTGTGTTTTCGGATAGAAAAATATGGAGATCTGGAAGAGACACGGCATGATGATGTCTTCACCTTCCTAACATGCGATTTCCTGCAGGGATCTCGTGTGCTGCCATGTGTGACATTATGTCACTCCCCATCCTATCCATATGATCACGCCAGTATCGTCTTCTTTTTTTGCTACGTCTGTTTATTTATTTATTTATTTAATTAACGACACAAAAGTGTCTTTATATATAAATGAACATGTGACAGGTTATAAAATACTTAAAATTATTGACAAATAATACAACTTTATCTTAAACTAACATGAAGATACAAAAAGCAGTAGTAATAATAAATTACAGTCATTGTTTTAAAATTATTTAATAATTGTATGTATATTATATATAAGTTCAATATATGTTATGTATGTATACCACAAAATATTACCAAACTTCACCAAGCAGACTTACGTAATTGTCCAAGACTTATTTTATGTTGTTTGTATTGCAGGTCTGTCAGATATGAAAGTTTCTAGCCCTATCTTAAGAGATTTCTCCGCAGTAGTTCGTAGTATTCTCATCTTGGATGGTCGAGGGTCATTTGTTATAGTTGTGTATACTTTGGTTTCGACACTGGTAGTCCTGATCGATCTAAGACAGATCTTTTTAATTCGAACTTTGGTATTGATGCGCATATGTTTATTTATCCAGATTTTATCTCTTTAAGTGCCTTATTTGTAAATTCCTTCACTTTGTTGTAGATATTGTGGTGGTTGCAGTTGTCGAAGTATTTAAATTGTGTCCCTAGCTCCACGAGGTTATCATCGATGACTACCATAGTTTGCATCTACTCGACATTTTGGATATTGTGAAACTCTTCGTTTAATAAAATCAACAGCTATGTTTATTAATGTAGCAATATGAAATAAATTCAATGAGGTACTTAAACATATATATGTTACTCAGACCTGACAGTATCAAAATCTGCAAAGATGATAGCCCATAACAGTATTTTAGTACCAACTTTAATCAGAGAGAAACGTGAACTTGGAAAAAGACTGATCAGAGCCGAATAAATGCTGTAGAAATGCGTGCACTTAAAAAAAATGTGGGGGGAAATTTAGTATTGAATACGGAATGAAGTGATTAGGAACTAATGTGAACTGAGGGATGGATGTAATGTTAATCACGAATTATATTTTGTTATTAAAAAATTAGACCAAGTGGAGAAATTCAGCTATTTGACGTAGTATTTTTCACAGATCATAGAAGAGTTACGAGAGATAACGAACGACGTGGAGCAATAGTAAACAAAGTCAACGGGGCACTCAAACATATATACTCGAACGAGATGGTTACAAAATCTGATAAGATGATAGTTCACAATAATAATCTAGTACCAACTTTGATGAATGGAAGTGAAACGCGAACATGATAAAATACTCCAAGGAGTCGAATAAAAGCTATAGAAATGTGTGAACTGAGAAGAATACGAGTACACGATGTGATGATTGATGTATGACAGAATATTATTGTATATTAATGTGAACTTGAGGTTGATATAATAAGAAAGATGAAGAAGACCACTCTGAGATGGGCATGTACATCGAAAGCATGTAGAAAGACTAACAAAACGTATTTACATCAAATATGAGTGGAAGGCGTGCTAGAAGAAGACCAAGGAAAGTGTGGTTGGATCAAGTGAATGATATTTTTAAACAAAGAAAAGTAACAAGTAAGAGAAATCGTAAGAGCTGTATGAGAAGGTGTATGAATGTAGAACAGGCAAAAGTTGCGTGTCGTGATAGAAAAGTCTGGCGCTCTCTCCTATCTGCTTATCTCAGCAGATTCACCGATCAGATTCACAAATCTACTGAGAATGGTCTGATTATCATATTATTATATTTTCGGAAAAAAAAACCGTTTTTTTTTAAATAAAAGAAAAGTGATTTCACATTTAATATTTGGATCACAAAATATAAAACAGAAAGTTCCCATTTACAGAGCGCCACTGTCTGCCCAGTTTGCCATTAAAGAGCTCAGAACAGAGCACATAGCGAAAGCAGACAGCACATAGAAAACTCGTAAAACTTTAGTGAAAGGGAAAGTTGGAAACTAGTTCAATGCCACCCCAGTTATCGGCGTTGTCGGTACACAGTCCTCATACATTGGTACGGAGTACCCAACACACAATAACAAATAGCTCTTTTCAATATATCTCATACAACTGGGGCTTTGCTGGTCCTGTTGAATCCCCCGTGTTTATCTAATATCTTTGTTGTAAGACAAAGTTTCGGATGGTGTGAGCGCAAGACTTGTGTTCTATTATTGCTATGGTTTGTACACTTATGATATGAACTGGTGATTCTGGGAATGTATGCATATGTTTATGAATCCACTTATTTAGTATTTGAATTATTTATCTTAATGATTTGTCTCGTTTTGTGAAACTTGGACTTGATGGCAAGAAATTTTGTAAATACATAATTTGTGAAAACACAACGGGCAATTAAATGTGAACACACAATTTTTATGGATCTGAATTGGTTGCCTTTCGTTTGTCGTGTCCACAGTAAACTAGGCTATTGCCTGTATCTTACTGAGGAAATAAAGAGAGGAGCTTTAAGATGGTTTGGACACGTGGAGAGAATGATTATAAAAGAATAACTAAGCGAATATACAAGTCAAAAGTGCAAATTGGTAGATCGAGGAAAACGTGGCTGGACTAAATTTTGAAAGAAAATTAAGGGAGAAATATGAATAGTAAAATATTATGTATGACGAAATCTATGGATGTGGAAGAGGCGAAAGTTGTGTTTGAATAGAAAAGTTTGGAGATATTTTCTCTTTGTCTACCCCGCAAGGGACATGGCTTAATGATATGTATGTATGCATTTATCTCGTTTTAGATTCAATTTTAATTTGCGAAAAAACCAGTATCTTTCAGAACACGGACTTTATCTTCTGGAAGGCGGCGAGAGACTCTTTTGCATACCAACACATATCACATTTTACAAATCTTCATTTGCGGTTTACTAGGCCCGACTCTGGAATGAACTTCCAAGATTTATCAGATGTGCACCATTCTTATTTACGTTTAAGATAGAATCGAAAAAAATATTAAATTACTCAGAATATCCTTTCATCCTAATTTTCCTTTATTTCCCTTCCCTTATTCTTGAACGAATTCCTTCCTCTAGTTCTACCATTATTGATAGATATATGTAATTTATTTGTTTTTTTTATTTAAATTTCAGCGAATGTTTTTTATTTTGTAAAATCAGTCAAATATTAAAACAGGTCGACGAAGAATTGGTTGGTTGCAAGAAATTGATTTGTAATAATAAGTCCGTCAGATGCACCATATTTAATAATATACACAAAATAATGAAAATACTTTTTTCTTCTATTTTATCATACTTTTTTAAATTGCTATTCACCCAAATTTGGAAATGCCAGGGAGCAATAGTCAATTGATTCATCCATTGTAAATACAGAATATGTTCTATAATAGAACAATTATAGTAAACTTTTGTAATCAAAATTTGAAATAATACGCATTTATTGTAGTAGTATTATTGTATTATACTTTGTTGTATACATTATAAATGAGATTTTTAAAAAATCTGGGCACCAATGAGAATCAAACCCCGCAACCTACGGATTGGAAGATCGGTGCCTTATCAACTAGGCATCAAATAAGAATAATAATTTCATATCTTCAATTCATTAAAAACTATAAACTTTTTTTAAATTCCGCAAATGGAGGGTGACATGTTTATAATGAGCGTTCTCATATTGGTTGGCATCGGTTTGTTCGTCGAAAGTAGATCTTCATGAAAAGTATCATTTAGTGAGAATTCAAAGAATATTTGATTCAATGTTTCTTCGTAGAAGGTCACATTTGCACATGCTAGAATGTAAAACTTTGATCTTTATCAGATATCCCTTTGTGGAAGAATGTTCAATATACATCCGACATATCAGTCTTTCAACACTCTAATTTATAGATTCTGCAACCACGGAATATGATCGGACTCATATATGTTAAAAGTATCCAATTAACAGAATACATTGTTTTGTTTATGTGAAATACTAAAAAAGCAAATCTAAATTTTAAATATTATAAAATAATCAAATCAGTATAATATATATAATTAATGGTCTAATTAAATTACGTCTAACGATAATTCGAATGAAAATATTTCAATTTTATGTAAAATATCAAATAAGCATATTTAAATTCTGTATGTTCGAAAATAATCAAGTCAGTAATTGAACTATTAGGTCCTTACATATGAAATTGGCGTTTTGTTTGGGAGGAACATAAAGTTGATTTTTTTTTAATATAATATATTTATTTAATCAAAGTATGTACCATTGCTATCTATGCACTTTTGCCATCTCATAGGTAGTTCATCGATCCCTTTACTAAAAAAACCATTCGGACGGGAATCAATAAAATCTTTGAAGTCGGTTTGGACTGCCCCATCGGAGTTGAATTTTTTCCCTTGCAAGAAGTTATCCAAATTTCGAAAAAAATAGTAATCTGTTGGGGCAAGGTCCGGAGAGTACGGTGGATGTCTTAGACATTCCAATTGAAGCTCTTCTAATTTGGTAGCCGTCTGTTGTGCAGTGTGTGGTCTAGCGTTATCATGAAGCAGCAGTGGCCTAGAGCGATTAACCAGCCTCGGTTGTTTAGCAGCTAGCTTTTCCATCATGGTTTGCAGTTGCTGACAATAGACATCTGCCGTAATCGTCTGGTCAGATTTAAGAAAGCTGTAGTGAACGACACCAGCACTAGTCCACCAAACGCTCACAAGTAACTTTTTTGGAGTCAATTTTCGCTTGGGGCATGGTTTGGCTGGTTCGGCAGGGTTCAGCCATTGCGATGAGCGCTTCCGATTATCATACAGGATCCACTTTTCATCACAGGTAATGATTCGATTCAAAATCCCTTCATTATTGTGCCGGTTGAGTAATGCAACGCAGCAGTCAACGCGCCTTTGTTGATTTGCTTCACTCAATTCGTGAGGTACCCACCTTTCAAGCTTTTTCACCTTCCCAATTTGCTTCAAGTGGATTAAAACAGTTTTATCACTAACACCGCAGCCTGCAGCTAACTCGGACGTGGTTTGCGATGGATCCGCTTCCACAATAGCCTTCAATTCTTCATTATCAACTTTGGTCTCCGGCCGTCCACGGGGCTTGTTCTGCAGGTCGAAATTTCCAGAACGAAAACGTTGGAACCAAAAACGCACTGTGTTTTCTTTTGCGGCACCGTCGCCATACACATCATTAATCCTTCGAGCCGTTTCTGCAGCACTGGTGCCACGGTGGAACTCGTACTCGTAAATAACGCGATATTTCAAGTTTTCCATTTTGTAAACTGAGTGACGCAAAGAAAAAAAACAATTGAGGAAAAAACAAATGAATTATAATTTTCGAAACACAAATACTTGAGTAAATAGCTGTATAAATTTGAATTTGGAATTCCTAACCAATGAGAAGATATTTGAGATCAAAGTTGCCAGTACGGCAAAACGCCAATTTCATATGTAAGGACCTAATATTTTATAGTTAACTTTCGTCTCCAAAAAATCGAATTAGGTAAAGCATTTTTATCCTTTGTGAAATATCGAATAAGCATATTTAAATCCTATGTGTTCGAAAACAGTGAAGCCAGTAAAAAATATATTTCATGGTTAAATTCCATCTTACGAAAGTTCGAATGAAATATTTCAATTCTATATGAAACATCAAATAATCATATTTAAATCATTTCTGTTCGAAATGAATCAAGCCAGTAAAATGTGTGTTTGATGGTTGAATTTCGTCTAGCAAAAATCGATTTTTTTAATCCTTTATGAATATTGAATAAGTACTCGTATATTCAAATCCTATCTGTTCGAAAATAATTAAGCCAGTAAAATAAACATTTCATGGTTCAATTTCGTCTTAAGAAAATTCATTACATAAAAACTTATACAAATATTATATATGACATGTTTCCTCAAATATACAATAAAATTTCAAAAATTATATATTGATGGTTGTATCATTTTGTGTATATTCAAACAATTGATCGATGACTGAATTATTCAAGTTAATGTCTTCTGTTAGTTGGGTTGATTATTACTTATTATTATAGTATATAATCAGTTATCTTATTGATTTGGTCTATCCACCTTGCTGGCTGACACTAATTTCCAGTCAATACCACATTTTTCAAGTTGTCTTCATCTCTTATATTGACATGTCCGAAGTTGGACAATATTCCCTTCTTGTATAATATATTGTTGACAGATTTTCTTTGAAATATTGATCCTAGGGTATGTTTTCATTTGTGCGTCTTACAGTAAATTCATGAGATGCGAAGCATTTGGCGCCAACACCACATCCCTAAAACATCCAGCGAATTGTTTTAATCATATCAAGCCTACAAAGCATATCCTTAAATATATTGTATTTACTTCATTTTGAAATAGTCCGCATCCCTTATTATGTACAATTTGAAGTTTCCTCAATTGAGTTTCATTGCTCAGAAATAGAATTTAGACGTGGTGCTATAATTGTATCGTATACCAATTGGATTTAATTTCGACATAATTTATTCCGGATTTACTTAGAAGTCCTATATTTTTTTATATTGTAGTTATGAATTCAAAATTATAATTGAACTAAAACACTTATTCAGAATAATTCTCAATATTTTATACTATTTCTAACTACACCTTTTATTATCCATTTGCCATTTTCACAATCTTTGATTCGAATTTTCACTATCATAAATTTGCTTTTCGAAGCATTTCATTTAAATTTGTTTTGTTCAATGCCAAGATTACCAACTAACTACGTTACGATATGCTATCCCTCATGATTCAATATGATTGTAAGTCATCTTGTGGATTGAAGTCTCCTGTATGCGTATTGGCTTATTGTGAGCAAGCTGTTGCACTTCTGCAAGCACGTAGAGTTGACACATTAAACCAAAATTTACAATGGCAAGGAGATTAAACTTTCATGATTTATTTGGCTGGTTCAATTTGCTACAACTTTTCGTTAGGTCATAGTGCTAGAAGAATTTACGATAAGCAACATACTCGTATAAGCTATAGCAAAATAAACTCAGATGTGAAATGGTTTAACTAAAAAACTAATCTGGAAGGGAATCCGCCAGGAGTCGAACCTGGGGCGCCCGTTTCCTTAAAGTGAATGCTAACCGTTAGACCATTGTTGCTATAATACTAACTAGGCCACGGAGGTCATGATTTATACAAATACATTGCTACCTCACTTAACGAAGAAGATACATTTCGAGAAACTACTTTGTCACGAGAATCTTTATTTTTAGGGGATGAATTGAAATAGTCAAAAAAGGGTGTTCTTACATTACGAAAACACTAGTATCTTCTTTCTTGTTTTTTCCCTTGCCTTGTCCCATTCATTTGGGGTCGGCTGCTATTTGGGAGTTCCAAATTCGTGACTGTATAGACCCTTCATCCCATACGAAAACACTAGTATATACAATTAATGAAAACTTAAATTTATTTTGAATTTGCTCTAACAATGTCAACTCCATAAGATGGTCTAAAATTTTATATGCATACATATCAAAGACTTTGATTTACTACAAGACTGTGCGTGAGTTAATTTTGGTGTGGGGACACATCTGCGCAGTTTTGAATGACAATTTTTATTTTTAGAATTTTTTATTGGATTTGTTTGTGCTAACCCCGTATACTCGTATGTTATAACAATTAACTTTTTTCCGGCCTCTACATACTAATAAACTTTAAAAAAGTTTCGAGCGAAATTTCTTCCTTTGGTAATTTCGATAAATCTAAGAAAATTAAAATCAATTATTATTTATAATAACACTGAAACAAACATTATTAATGTTTCTATGTTCTGCGAAATATTTCCTAAAGACGTTTATTATGTCAACATATGAAACGAATGATCGGGACGTAGTTATGTATGTTATGTGCGAGTGGACGGTACTAATTGATACTGATCTACGACGTCGCGCGATCAAGTTTCAATTAACATAGTCTAAAGTTAGCTTCGTTTATACGCGTATAAACTTCGTAGCGCGACGATTCGTTAAGCGACGTTTTACACTAATTTCTATAGTATGCAAAACGAGCTAATTGCAATTACGTTAAATTATATTTTTATCCAATTTTAATACTTACTCGTATATTTACAAAATGCACGGTATAAAATAATTTTATGTGTGTAATTGATATTCCAATTCTTGTATTTAATTTAACTCTACATAAAGAGATAACGTAAATAAAGAATTATTTATTCATAAGAGATCTATTTCGATGAATGAAAACATTTTTAAGGGGTGCCCGCTTGCTTAACATGAATGCTAACCATTAGACCAATCCGCGCTGTATCAAAATTTTAATTCATATTAGTGTATTGGTGCCCAGCTTGACACGGTGCCCACCTTAAAGTAAAACTTGTAGAAGTAAGATTAATGCAGTGGAGATGCGTGCACTAGGAAAATAATGGATAGTCAATATATGAAATAAGGCGAATGAAGAATACGGAAATTAATGAATTGATAAAATGGTTGTTTTAAATAAGATGAAGAAATGAGTTTTAAGATGGTTTGGACATGTGGAGAGAATAAATGACGAAAGTATACAAGTCAAAATTGCGAGGTGTTTGTGGAAGATGTATATCGAGGAAAACGTGGCTAGATCAAGTAGACCATATTTTGAAAAAAAAAAGGTAATGTGAGAAGTATGAATAAAAGAAGATTGTGCATGACGAGATGTATTAAAGTTTAAGAGGCAAAAGTTGCGTGCATGGATAGAGAATATTAGAAATCTGTTCTTCCTTGCTGCCCCACAAGGGACACGACGTGATGATATGTATGTGTATTTCGTACAAATTTAATTAATAAAACTCAAATAAATAAATTTAAAATAGCAACGACAAATTTGTACGAAATTAACCATAAATGGTTGATTTATAATTAAAAAATAGATACAATTTAGTATTAAGGTCGGACTATGAATTCGGGCTGGTTCACCTGAAAGGTGTCTGTCTCCTATATAGAAGGTATCTCGAGCACATGCCCCTAACCATTGTAGCTTAAATATGCATCGGCTGTCAATCGCTCAAACTCTGAATGGATGCTTATTCCCAGTGTTTTTTTGCGGTGGAGCGCAGTGGAGCGGCGCTTGACAAGAAGAAAAGCTTGACAAGAAGTGAGCTCCGGCAGCTTTTTTAAAAAAAAAAAAAAGCTCTGCTTATTCCATAGAAGTGTTTTATCAACAATAAATTCCCGATCGATTCACCCGTCCCATTTGGGCCTTTTATTTCTTCAATTAATATTTTATTGTTCAGGGTACAATATAGTGGGCTTATTGCCAGGTGGCAAAATCTTCCTATCAAATAAACAATTGTTATGTAAATTTTTGAGCTAAAGGTGCAGGATTTACGTTTTTGGTGTCGAGAAAAACATACTAAAACATAAAAACTAAATAAATGAATTTAATTAGATTATCTTTGGCCTGGAGAAGGAAAGGGCGATGGTAAACTAGGAAAAACATGCTGTCACTTAAGGGATTGGTTCTGTTTTAATTTGTTTTTATAAACACGTCGACGATGGTAGGATAAAAAAATCCCTTCAAGTACGACTAAATAAATAAATACTTTTCATTGTGACACGTAATTAAAGTATGAATGAATGAATATTTTAGTCATAGGCAGGTCATTTTTCCCCTCAGCGTAGCAAAGAACAGTAAAAGCAATTTTAGCATGAAAACCATATCGTGGACCTCAGTTTAATGCTCGCCGTATGCCAGCTACGAGCCGCGAGGGAGTCAGGTGGCGCTTGATAGTTACTGCGGGTCAGTTGGGGCTGTGAGGGGGTGAGTGGACTAGTACCCCCCACTATTCTGCTTCTCTGACCCCCCCACTTCTGCTTCTCTGACCACCCCACCACTCCTTTCCTGCCTCCTTCCCATTGCTGCTTTCCTGATCCCCACTCCTGTTCTCTCGCTGATCCCCCCCCCTCTCCCCGTGCCACTTATCCCCGCGGTCAGCAACTATAGCAACCAACTATACCGCCTTGATCGCTGGACCGGCCTCCCATTTCGCCAAAGCACAAAGGAAGCCTCCAGGCTTTCCCAAGATTTGCACGTCAACCCAGCATCAAGATTACTAAACGTTATATTATTGTTCAAAGTTATTAAAATAACAACTCTAATTGATTTTCAATCCTATAAGGTATACTCGTAGATAACAATTCATGGAAGGACAATATTTAATCTATTAAAATAAACAAAGAAAAAATATATCAGTAGGTAACTCCAGAAGAGAGTTGGAGAACGTAGGTGGAGCGGTTGTATTTTGGCATTAGACTGGACGAAAGTGGAAGACTTGCCCTGAGTTCGAAATAAGTTTGATAATCTTTGCTAATAACACTTTAACCCCGATCTTAATAGTGAAGAAGAAAACAATATATATTTTAACTTATTGATTTATACAATACTTTTTATTTTTTAAATAAATATACAAAGCTCGAACAAACTCAAGCCGGACAGTATCAAAATCTGCCAAGATGATAGACCACAATAGTATTTTAGTATCAACTTTCTTGAATGTGAGTGAAACATGGACATGGAAAAAATCAAAAGAGCAATATAAATCATGTAGAAATGCGTACAAATAGAAGAATACACGGAGGACAGTGTATACCAGAATACACAATGAAGTGATAAGGGTTGAATGTGATCTTAATACTGACGTTTTGAGTTAGATAAACAAGAACACTTTGAGAGGATTTGAGCAAATAGAACGAGTGAATGAAGAAATACTAAGAATACATATATAGTGCAATGTGAGTGAATGTGTGTTAGAAGTATTGTAGATCAAGGAAAGTATGGTTGGATCAAATGAATGACATTTTGGTAGAAGGAAACGTAAAAAGTCAGTGAAATTGTAATTGTATGAGAAGGTGTATGGATGTAGAAGAGGCGAACGATGTGTGTCGAGATGGAAAAGTCTGGTTCTCTGTCATCTCTGCCTACCCTGACGGGGAATGTATTATACAT
Source organism: Odontocerum albicorne (assembly GCA_949825065.1). NCBI lineage: Eukaryota > Metazoa > Arthropoda > Insecta > Trichoptera > Odontoceridae > Odontocerum > Odontocerum albicorne. The sequence goes on from OX463855.1 coordinate 21,347,150, forward strand.
ATACAAAATATATAAATATACATAATACTCCCTTGTCTAACTAGGGGTAAGTCCTTAAGCAGGTACCTTTCACAAACCAATAAAAAAATTGAAATTAGTAGAACAGTTGACTCATAAAAATCAAACTTAAACATATGTATAACTAACTAAATTCCGTCATAATTACACTACATCAAGAAAGAACATTAAATGTACAAAGGATCATTCACTGATTTGTAGATACAAAAAAGGATGAACATTTTTCCCAAATTTTGTTTTCAAATATTTGAAGCTGGAAACATTTAATTCATTGCTCATCCTCTGATTGTGTTCAAGATAAAATCGGGTTTTCACTTCCATTCTTAACTGAGAGAAGTACTGTCACGTTTATTCTGTCTTTCAGAACTTCACAATCTGAATCTTGCTTTATCAGTTCATTGGTCCACCCACTTAAGTTTCTTATTTACTCTTGATGTCCATATGAATTTATTTCTTCTTCTTCGTCGTTACCTCAATGCTAACGATTCGACTCTATTCGTTAAGTTCTGCAGTTTTCACCGGAATCGTCTATGTTTCATGCATTTTAATATTACATATTCAATTGAGATGAAACGTAGATATTTTTATTTTGGACACGTTCAACAATTTCAGTTTATATCAAGGGCTATACTTTTCTGCACTTTCCTTATCATATAGAAATATCTGAGATGCGACTGTCTGATCCATGAAACCAATCTAAAGAGATCAAAGTAAGACTGGAGACGGCTCAAAATTGCTTCTTCAAAATGCAGAATCTCTTCTGCAACCAGAATTTCATTCTCAATTTACAAATGCGAATTTCGCGTTGATACACATTCTTACGAGAATGGTATCATTGTGGTACAATGTCTTCGTTTATAGTTGCTGCTTCAAAAATTATGATACCCATGATGATCGCCAACCTCAGGAGAGGAGATAAACTTAAAATAAGGAGATATGAAACCATTTTAAGTAGAGTTTGATAAAAAACTTTCTTTTCACTTTGCATATCGACACACTTACAATACTTTTATATTAAGTTAAATACTCTTTTCAACTATCTAATTGTCATCTAATTTTGTCGATAATTGGATAAGTAGGGTTGAATGAATAATTCAAATAACACTACTTTCTATTAAGGTATTCTGGTTTAATGTATGTTTGTAAACCTAACTTTCTTTGTATTTTCAACCCGCCAAATAAAATAACTTCTTTCCTGAAATTGGAATGAGTGTATATACGTTTTCTCTTATACTTAAGATATTGTACAATATATTTATTTACTAACATACTAACATACTTGGTATTTAATCTTCAAAGATAGTTTATACTTATTTGTTATTGAGGATGATCATCGCTATCACCAATAATATAAACCAATCTGAAACTTCCTCGGATTGTTAATTTCACGCTTTATCTTTCATCAAAAGCTGTTCACAAAGAATTCTTTATTTTATTTTATTTATTTAATTGTTTACATAATTCAACTCATCATCAACTTGGTGTTAGATATAAACATCCCCTCTCTTCCTTCACTCCTTCATATCATGGGCACATTGTTTCCGATTACTCCCAGCCATTATTCTGATGTCATTCGTCCATCTTGCTAAGAATCTTCACACACTTATTTTCCTTGCCCTAGGTCGCCACTTCAGCACTTTATGGGTTCACATATCATCAGCACATCTGGAGTGTGCCCTGCCTAGGTCTCACTACGGTCAGTGCCTGTTCTGAGATAGATGATTTAAACCCACGAAATTCACATATAAAAAATACAAATCTGAGCTGCATCTGTTCGTGAGACTTGATAGCTCTCAACAAAAAATATATTGGCGTACACTTTCACCGAAACAACCAAAAGCTGGACATATTTTTATATCAAATTGAATCAGTCGGTTAACCGGTCACTTCATATGCACATCTTAACTAAAAAAGATTCGAATTCGTAGTTCGGCCTACATAC
>OX463855.1:21349309-21714301 GCA_949825065.1 Odontocerum albicorne
CAGAAATTCTAGCAATAAGATTCTGTGAAATAATTTTAAAAAATATGTCGTTGTTTTTTATTGTTTTGATATACTATACCATATGCAGATCCCGCTTAATCGGGGGACATTCGGACTAGACCATTTTGTCCGAATTAAGGTGTTGAAATTGTTAAAATAAAACATTAGTTTGATTTCCAAAACATAACGTTTTTTTACATTGTTTGGTAATTATCATCGAGAAAAACTAAGATTCAAGATAGAAAACAATATAAACGAGTATTTTATTCAATCACACAATATGAATTCTAATGTTTCTATTCGGTATACAAGTTTCTGAAAATACGTAAATAAAAAAAATGTAACTTCAATATTGCATAATAGTTAGGGGCCACCCGTTACCACATGCAGACGTTTCGATTTTCGGGATGACCTAATTTTTAAGGCGTCCTTTGAATAGATTATTCGACCTTCGCGATAGTAACTTTTAATTGAAAATCGTAATTTAGAATTGAATTTTCATAATAGAATAGAGAAATAACGCAGAATACGATTCGTCTATTAATTAGACAATTTATTTTTAAATATTCAAAAGGCGGATGTATATGTATGGTAGATTGGAAAAATTTCCAAGTGGCGATCTACCATATACAATTGTTTTACAAAGTTTTTAGTGAAATGCAAGGTATCTATCTACATTATCAATGTACAGAAAAAATCTATTCAATGCTATAAGAAGAGAAATAAAATAAAAAACAAGCAACAAAAATAAAATAAAGCCTTGAAATTGAACAAGGTCATCGATAACCAAGAGAAGGGAATGGAGATTAGAAGAAAGATGATAAAAATCCAGGAAAAATAAGCATGCCATGCCAAGCAAATATAATGGAATAATTTTTATTCACTTTTTGAAGCATCTAATTGATTGATAGATGTTAAAAACTGGCTTTAAGATTTAAATCCCACAGTTCGGAGGAGCATTAAATAAAACACATCTGGCAGCAAGTTTCTGTGAATTATTATACGAGTATATGGTAAATTTACTACTCTTATCGAACCGAACCATTTTTGCGTTCATGGTCAAACATTTGTATGTTATCTCTCATTGTACTACAACATAGTTTCCCAAAGTGGGCGCTATCGCTCCCCTGTATGCGCTCAAGGGATCTGGAGGGGCGTTGCTGGTCCCAGGGGCAAAAGGGGGCATTGAGAAGTAAGTGGGCATTAGGAAAACGTTTAAAAAATTGGTTATCATAACATTTTTTAAGCAAATCCTTTAGACTATTTAGACACACTTCCATCATGCATCGTCGCAAGACTCATACCAATCACCCGTTCGTACATGTTGGCCTAACGGTCGTATATTGTATTTTCCTATACTTCCTATACGTATATACTTTATTTTCCAATGAAACGTACTTTGTATTGTAAAATGTAAGTTACAACTGATTTGTATAAAACACAAGACAACAGGTCTTAAGAAGCGAGTGTTTAGCATGTATGTAGTTGCGCGCACTTTCAACTTACGCGGGTTCTTACAAGTCCAGCTGAATCTGTGCAGGTTATGTCAAATTTACAGTACAATACTATCATACAAAAATGTAAGAAGTCTTAAATCACTATTACACTATTTAAAAAAATTAATGCAAACACAGTTACATTTGCAATTTTGTTATAAGTTGAGATGGAGATAAAGTTTTCTCAAAAAGGGACGATGAAAAAAATATCTTTGAAATGGGGGCAGTGAGCCAAAATTGTTAGGAAACTCTGTACTACAATATGTTTAATCGATGAAATCAGTTTAATGTTTGTATTTTATCTTAAAAACGCATTCTATTTCATTGTTTATTTTTCTATTTATTTTTTAATTGTATTATGTACTTATGTATATTTACAAGTGTTAAAAATTCAAATGGTTTTTCTATTATATTTATTTATGGATGTATAATGCTGAAGAACACCTGTGGTGGGCGAATGGCAAAAAAAAACAAGAAAGAAAAACAACAACAGAATATCAACGCAGTTCAAGACACAAACGGCGCATTAAATCATCAATGTAAAATTCAGAAAAACAGAATGAAACAAATACTCAAATGCAATAAACGAAAAACAAAATACATTGGTTTAAAAAAAACTTTAAAATTAAATGTAAACGGAATAACCAAACTCCCAGTAAAGACTTAAAGATTAATTAAATGCACTAGAAGGATACGCCTGAACTCAACGATATCTCCATTAAATGCACTAAAAGGATACGCCTGAACTCAACGATATCTCCATTAAATGCACTAGAAGGATACGCCTGAGCTCAACGATATCTCCATTAAAAATATACACCAAACCAGACATGGGATACCAAATTATTACATCTCATTATTGGTGAATGACAACGCGCAACTGTTGTTCGTACATTGCTATTGACACATTTGAATGATTCCGCGTGTTTGTAGTAGTAGCGTGGAAACCAATTTGAGCTAATATACGAGTATAGTTGGTAAAATCATTTCATTTATCTGTGACGTATTTTTTTGTGCTGAAAATAATTTTCAAAATATTTGTATATCATATATTTTATTTTTTTAAATAATTATGTCACCAACCAACAATAAATAAAACGCACTTAAAGCATTGCGTTAGTCTTCAATATATACCTAATTATATTAAGTAATGTTGGTTAACGAAAGATTCAAAGTGACAAATTTTCCTTTGATTCTGTACAATATATTTTAAATCCAGATAACAGTGTCAGCTTTCTACCAATACTTCTCTTTACTTTCATTAAAATTGGATTCCATTTGTGTCTCCTAAAGTTCCTGAATATTTATAACATATAAAATGAATTTGCCTTATCTTTGTAATTGCTTTTCCTTCTTTAATTTAGAGGGTAAAGCAAAAAAATCCACAAATCTTAATATGGGCCTATTATACGAATAAAAAAATGCAAAAATATTCACCCCACAGATATTTAAGGTGATCTTAGAATAGCTTGAATGGCTTATGAATGTCCAAAACAAGATGCTGCAAACATATAAGACTAACAAAATCGCTATAACACGACTTAGCTATGACAATGAAGGTACCGAATTGATTTTTAAAGATTGATGAAACAAATCATTATTTTCTTAGTAGCTGGATATTTCTAAGATACAACTTCTGGATCTCAATTGAAGAATGTTTTTTTTTTTTAATTTAAAAGCAATGTTTTGCTTAAATAATATAAAAATAACATAGAAAATACCACGGACTCCACTCCTGGCCACCTCACGACCTAACCAAGCATTGACGCACAACGTATGTGGATACGGTATATGAACAATAATATTTTGCTCAATTTGATACAATTATCTACATAAAAAACACACGATTTGATTAAATTCAATAGACACGTTAGTTAGATGTTTTTCTTGCTGGTAATACAGAGTGTACACCACTACGTATTTAATTTTACATTAACGGGTCAATAACAAATATTCGCATTAATACTCGTATACACATTATCGTACCGTTTACATGTCGGGATAGGTTAGGACAGAATACCACCTTTCCCTGTCACGGCATACATCCTTCGCCTCCTCTATATACATACATGTTCTAATACAGTGCCTATTTATCTTCTGTAAAAAACACGAATATATTTTTATATGTAAACAAGTGTATCGTTTCTCAAACTGTGGGGAAACAAAAATAACTTACGTGTATAAAAAAGAAAACTATAAATTTTCTGTGAGAAACGTACATATTTATTTAAAAAAAATACAATCCAAATCATTATTATACATTGTTTAATATGTGGTCTATCGTCGCTGTGCAAGTACAACCTTTGTGCGGCCACGTTGCTTATGGATCTAGAAGATATTAAGTTTTTGCAGGAGGTTGCAAAGTTTTAATTATATTTTTTTATATTTTGAGGGGTTGCACGACTAAAAAAGTTGAGAAACAATGAACTAGTGTATACGCAGGTAATCACAAACGATCACGGTCCGGTTTTGTCAAATAACTGAGTTGTTATCTAACATATTTTATTGTTTATGTACTGAATTGAATGAATAAATAACTTAGAAAGATGTTTTGCATTAGAAATTGTATGTATTTATATAGTACGTCCAGAACCAAGACAAAGGTGGGGCAATTGGTGCACTGGTCCTAGGTGCGATAAATGATAGGTGCCAAAATTGAAAAAAAATAGCATAAAATATTTAAGAATCATATCTCAATATTCATAATGCAATTTGTATATTTTTGCCAATCTCTGTGACCATAATAGCATTATGTGAAAGAAATTTCAATAAATAAAAAAAAGTTAACACTTATTTAAGATCTCGTCTTGAACAAGGGAGATTATAAGATATGGATATTATCTCTATTGAATATTTGATTTACAACAAAACTTGTTTAAGATCTCGTCCTGAATAAGGGAGATTATAAGATATGGATATACTCTCTATTGAATATTTGATTTCCAACAAAACTTATTTAAGATCTCGTCTTGAACAAGGGAGATTATAAGATATGAATATTCTCTCTATTGAATATTTGATTTCCAACAAAATCAATTTCATAAAAGTTTTTAGTGATTTTCCCACCCTGAAAGCTCAAAAAATAAACCTATCAATGTTTGACATTTAAATTTACGTTTGTTGATTTATATTGTGAGATTAAATGACCATACATCCACATTTTTTTATTTTTGAGTTGATTGGGGGAGGGGATGATTTTTTATGAAGCAAAAAATCACGCTTTTCAAAATAAGGGAAAATATTACTACAATTTTACTCGTTCCAGAAAATGCGTAGAAAATAATTGTCGCCTAATTGTGTGACGACCTCCGTGACTTAGTTGGTAAGACGCTTGGCTACCGCTTGGGGATTTCAGGTTTGATTCTGGATGGTACTAAAAAAATACTCGCACGTGCCGAATGCGCGTACGAACTTTGTTGTATCTTCATGTGCGATAGTATTATTAACACGTGCAATTACGAACTGCGAGCTTCTTGGATATTCCAGTAATTCTAAAGTCGAAGGTTCGATTATTGGAGCCGAAGACAATATTTTTTCTCAGCCATGCTCTTCAGCATGCCCGAATCACCAAACCGAGTATGTTAAAGAGTACCATTCAAAAGAAGAATTGTGCGGGTGCGTTTTCGAATTAGTGCCCCAGGCGTCAAAATTCCTTGTCGCGGCTCTGAGTTCACCCTTATACACCTTAAAAGAGCACTAAGTATTAAAACGCCAACCAGTCACATCGAGCAATACTGTGAGCCCGTGACATTAGTGTTGTCCAAAATGAAGATTTCTGTCGTGTAATACGACCCCTCCGATATCTAGATCAGCGGTGAGGCGGGAAGGTCCAGAGCCGAGGACTGAGGGTCGCTATTGCCGAGGCTCGGGAGGGTCCTGTTTAATGAGGGTTGAAGTATACAATTAAATTGGCACGTGGACCTGACGGGGTATCCCCCCACACGGAATACAGCGCCACCCTCTTCCGGCGAAGGTTTCGTGTTATCTGCGGAATGGCCTCAAGGACTGACCCGAAGCCATACTAGTAGGTGGTTGTAAAACGTTTTCCGCCTCCTTTGAAATTCAAGTTTTCGCGAAAATGAAAAAAATAATTGTTGTTTTTTTTAATTAAGACCGTTTGTTACTTTTAAATGCATATTTTAACTTCGATTCCCACGACCTTTGTGGCATTGTTGCTACGACGTCCGTCTTTCAGCCCTGGGGTTGTTGGTTTGATTCCTATTAGAGGCCAGATTTAAAAAAAAATTCCGTCTTGTTTTCCCTTAATGCCATAATTTAACATATTTTTGGTTGGTTGTAAGATATTACCACATGTAAATAAGCCAGCCGTCTTGTGCTGTGTGTATCGAAGGCTTAATACAATACAAAACTCCACATTTTAAGAATTTGTCTGTTGCATAATGAACAGTATTAAGGATTATTTTTCTCATACTCCTAGGTGGTGCCGAGAATATATCCACTGTGTGCCATTCAGTTGGGTCAATACCTCTTAACCTCGCATCCATAAGTGCTTTGCCAATACATTGGTTCTGAAAGTTACAAAACCCTGCAATTATATACTATGTACTAACTTACAGAACCAATGTTATGGCTAAGCTTACTTTAATGCGCGATTTAGTGATACAGTGGATATACTCGTATAATACTTCAGTACTGCCTAATTCTACGAGAAGAATCCTCCGTAGTATTCTTCCATATGAATAAACAAATAATCATACCCACATTATGTGGTAGGAGAAATCCGTATAATTTGGAATATAAAAAATAAAACCTGTGAACGAAACACCATTTTATTTCTTGAATCTTCGAAAAAACTATAGTTTCACTTTGTGGTGCCATTTTTTTACATAAAAGGAAAAATAAGTAAATAAAAAGCTTATTTTATATGTTTGTGTTCACCACAGGTTTATTTTAGGTTCACAACTAGTTTCGAAGACCACCGTCTTCTTCGTCAGGTGAAAATAAACTAAGTTGTTAAAATATATTCTGTACAAGTGTAAATAATATAATATAAAAGATTTTCATAATTTTCATAATAGCCCTCTGCTTAATATGTTTCCAATTAAAAATCCCCCCCCCCCCCCCCCCCCTGTCTTAAAGATTCACTTTCACATTTTTTTTCTCCCGCCCCATTCTCCATTGTATTACATCTCTCCCCACTTAACTCCCCTACCTCATCTTTTTTTATATTATATTATTTACACTTGTACAGAATATATTTTAACAACTTAGTTTATCTTCACCTGACGATGAAGACGGTGGTCTTCGAAACTAGTTGTGAACCTAAAATAAACCTGTGGCGAACACAAAAATATAAAATAAGTTTTTATTTTTCTTATTTTTCCTTTTATGAAACACCATTTATTTATTTCATTTATTTAAAATGAATTGTACAGAGTACAATATGGCAGGTTTATTGCCAAGGAGCAACTTCTTCTGATCAACCATACGATTGTTTTACAGTATTTTGAGTGAAAAAAAGAGGGGGGGGGGGGTTATATAATTGATGTCGAGAAAAAACTAAGGAATACCAAACAAGCAACAAAAATTATAAAAAAAAAACAAATACAAATTAAACAAGGTTATCAATGGTCAGGATTATAAATAATGATGACCGAAAATCAGTGTAAATACGTTATATACTGATGGGGAATATATTTTTTTCAACTCGCATTTTGAAGCACGTCATCGATGGTGCTAGTTTTATTTTAGCCGAGAGCTAGTTCCAGAGTCTAACACCACGGTCAGTAAAAGATGACGTGAAAAATTAAGAACGGCGAACTAGAAAAGCCTCTACGCAATATGTACTGGAACGTAACGCGAATCAATAATAATAAAAGGATTATTTAACATAGATAGCGCCATTTCTAGAGCGAACTCTCCTCAAGGAGGTTGGACGTGTTCTACGAGGTATGGAAGGATTTAAACATTTTAAAAACAACCAAAAAAGACTTATGCAGTCCTTGATCTTCTACATTTTCTTAAATTGAGTGGAGAAAGCTGGATGCATTTGACAGTGGTTCGCATCCTGAGCATACCTTGGAGCGCATATTGCAGCAATGTATCCATCATACAATAACTAGGGAATCAGAACAGGCTGTCCACAATTTATCTATGACGAGTGCTCTAATTCTTTGCCATAAAGTGTGCAGAGGAGTGATAGGGTTCGAGAACTAACATAGTCTTGAAGACATATTTATGTGCAATTAATATTACATTTAAGAGTCAAAAACATTGAAAAGAACATTAATTCAATTAGTCATTTAATACGCAGAGGCTAGGAGAATTCGCAAAAAATACTCGTGCTAATGAGCAGTGTGGATGGACGACGATACAAACCTAGACTACCAACCCGATGGACCATGTCAGGAACACAACAAAGTCCTCTGTGGCGGCAGCACCCCGAGAGACCCAAAATAGGTTGAGATAGAGAATAGTCATGGCCGAGTTGAGTAGGACCGGATAGGTCACGTCTTTGATCTTGAAAAATCGACCAAGAAGAGATGAGGGTGTGGCGGGATAATCTAGAACGTTATATAAAAGTAACAATAACTGAGCATTTCTATGGTTTCTTACATTCAACCAGTTGAGAGTTGAGGGATGTATGTATGATCGTATTTTTATTGATTGAATATGAATTGATATAAATATTGGTTCTGTTATTAAACCTAGATAGCTTGGGAGGCTGAAACGTAAAATTTTCCACTTTTTCATATTAAAAGAAGCCGTTACATTTTGAGATACCCTGTTCAGGCAGCGCTACACCCTCTGCCCTAAACTCCTCCCTCACGACTAGTAAAGACGCAGGGGTTGGAGGCTGTTTGTAGTGCGGAATACGTTATAAGTGTTTATCAGGTAAATGTGACGCCGGCAGACCTTCCCCTTTCTGAATCGCTGGACACCAAAACTTTTCACGCTGGCCGATACATGTAATTAAAATCATTTTCCGCTCTGTTCAGTTTCTATTGTGCGTGTGCGTGTATTTTATGACGAATTCACAAAATAAACTTATCCAATAATAATAATCTTATATTGAATGCTAATCAATCTAAAGTCATGGTTGTTCAAAGACTATCTATGAGTTATTGCAATGTATGGGTGAACAATGAAATATAAGAACAATTTGAAGAATTTGACTGTTTGGTAAGCATGTTAAGAGATTGTAAGAAATATATTGAATGCGTTCTGCTTCAAAATCAATGGCGTACTTAGTGCTGTGTTTTCAAATAAAGTTATTGTGAAATCTTTAAAAATGATTGTGCACGGTGGTTTACTAGTGTCAACGTTGATGTATAAATGCAAAATCTCAGCATTGAAAGGGAGTGATAAGAGCAGAATAAAGTCGTGTATTGCGTAGAATATCTGATATTAAAATGTTTGATAGGTAAGAAATGATCGGAAAAATGTAACGTTTTTTCGAAATGGATGTTAAAAGAAGAATCAAGAAAGGAGTTTTGAGATGGTTTGACCACATTGAAATAATGAAAGAGTTGCAAAATAGAGAATAAAGAAGTATATATGGTATATCAAGAAAGTAATTTCATAGAAGCAGTAATTTCATAGAAGCAATAAAGAAAGAAAGGAAAGGTAAGAAATATAAGAAACAGAAGAGCACGTATGACTTACAAAATGCAATGAACTTACAAAAATAAAATATACTCTATTTATATATTTTATTTTTGTAAGTTCATTGCATATTCCAGGTTTCCCTTAATCGTACAATGAACAAATATAGCAACAAGTACAAATAACAAACAAAAAAAAAACAAATCAAAAGACATTTGATAAAAATCATAACAAAGAAGTATATGAATAACACTAAAACAAGAGATCTAATAACCGATAGGTATGCATTCGCAGTAAGAAGACACTAGGAGAAAGCCAGTGATAATATTCATATTATGGCATGTAGACGTTACAGATAAATCTTTTCTGCGTGAATGAATACGTGATTCTTAGTGGCATCCATATTATAGAGCGATATTCTACTCTTTAATGACTTCTACCAATGTAAAAGGCATTAAAGAGTAGAATATTGCTCTATAATATGGATGCCATTAAGAGTATTCTGAGTACCCACGAGAAATTTCCTTTCGTGCTTATATTAACTTCTTATTAAGGAAATATTATATTAAGCATTAATTTTCTATATGCATAACATATACTCGTATAACATAGTATAGTTAATGCTTTTTACGGCTTTGCAAGTCTTCTTATGTATTTGTGTATTTGAAACATAACATCAACAATATTAATTAAAATGTTATGAGCCTCCAACTAAGCTGAGAGCTTATAGTAGACCGATGTTGCCTTCATAGTTGTTGGTATACGACTAACCCTTCCCCTATGTACCGTAGACCTTTGTACAAAAATGCAATTCCGCGTCAATAATTTCCTCCCAGACCTCGAAGCGCTGTGACAGCAGCTTAATCTCCTGCGATATCCGAGGTATCCAAGGGGTATGTGTCTGGAATTAACAGTCCCTTTCACCTGTATGTGTCTCTGCACTTGTATGTATATGTGTAGGCTAGCTGTTGTACCCGGTTTTACACGGGTTCAATACTTGTTTTACTTCTCATGCGTGGAGTCGTTTAAATATTTTTTATTAATTTATTTTATTATTGACAAAATAAAGTGCGCATAAATGTCGTATCATAATAATACTTATAAAACAAAAGATAACGTATCAATATCTTCCAAAAAAAATTACATTTCAGGATACATATATTTTTAGTAATTCAAGATATACGAGTATACTCGTATATATATCGGCGACCTTCGTGGCCTAGTTGGCGCCTGTCTCCTAGCCCGGAGTTTGCGGTTCAACCCAGATTTCTTTAAAAAGGATTCCAGTCTGGCTTTCCCTTAAAGCCTCTTGAACAGCTTTCTGATCGGTTGGAAGAGATTACCACGTGCCAATAAGCCCACCAGTTTGTACAGTGTACAACGAAAGTGTAATACAATACAATAATACAATCTTTCAAAATATGATACACGAAAATAAGGATAGTAAAAAATAATCAAATATAATACAATTAATTGGAGTATTAAAAAATTTACTCATTCAAAGGCAACGATAATAAGAAATTATTAGATAAATTACAAAAAAAAAACTTAAGACAAAATTGAGTAACCAGTTTCCCAATCAAGGATTAATATTGAGGAAATTCTTGAGCAGGGCCCTTCTGAGCTTAACAACATGTGCATTTAAAATATCCACCAAACTACACATGAAGTTACCAATTGTTATATCTCACAATTGATGAGTTACTTTGTGCAACAATCGTTAGAGAAATTGCTATTGACATATTTTAATTGTATAAGGTTCCGCGTGTTTCCAGCAGGAGTATGAAAACCAATCTGAGCCAATATATCGGAGCTATCATTGATATTGAGAGTTTTAGAAGGTGGGTGTCGTTCAATAGTATTAAAAGAAAACAATGGATACAAGGATCACGCCAACCCTAGAATTATCAGCATATCTTGTTTCCATGTTTTACATCTAATTGCAAGGTGAATATATAGGGTTTCATAATACCTCCGGAGGATACTATATGGTTCCTTTCAGATAGGTTTCGATAGAAATGTTACCCATTGCACAGGGAAACTTACTTATTACCAGCGTATAATGGAACGTTTCCAATAGAAAGATAAAATTCGTTCTGGAAAAATGGTTGAGAGAAGTGAAATTGATTACCTGAAGGGGACTATAAAACGCGAAATATAATTTTCTCTAACACACAGATGAATTCTATCTGATTCTTGCGGCCAATAACGAAAATGCTTTTTATTATTAAGATATAATTGGACGTATGTATATTTTATTAAAATACTTTTTTTGGTTAAACTATTTGATGGGCATACCTTAGTAATGTATGTGCAAAAATATTATAGTAGTAAAATATGTATTTCATTGTTGAATACATTTTAAAATCATTTCTCACGCATAGCACACCGCTGTGTTTTCTCAAATATCTGAAATAAGTAGTAGTGGGTTAAATTATTTTTCATATGTATGTATACTTTTAATTTATATATCGCTATAACATGAGCAGTTTTAACTCATTTGCACTTTGATTGAATCAAGGCCTTACCAGTTGGGAACAGAAATCGATATAAAATTAACGGCAAATTTAATCAATTAAACTTATGAATTATTAAACAAAATTAGAAATAAATTAAATAGTTAATAAAGATTAAACGAGATTTGTAAGTGTAAAACAAAGGAATTGTCGAATGTAGCCTTTGCTATATTTGGTTGAAATTCACAGAAACTTAACAAGTGAAGATGAGTCGCTTAAATACATTGTAAATTCTCCGATACGAGAATGTGATTGTCGTTTTACAATTTTTTTATATACCTTCTAAGAAACTTCTAGGATAAAGTGTATGGAAATTGAGTAGACCTAACAAAGTGTTTAACCTGCTTAACCATTCAAGAACCAACATTGTTTTTCACTTTTTTTTTTTTTTGAATTTATTAATTAATCCTGGAAAACGTGTACTCGGAAATTATCATTTGTTTTTACAATCTATATTATTTTAATTTCATGGAAAATGTCGTTTTTTTATTTGTTAATACAAGACGAGCATTTTAGAATTTAATGACGGTGCTGGTTATTTTGCGCGAAAATTCGCTAGTTCGAACTAGAGATTAGTAGTTCTTGAACGACTGATTCTTAAAGATTATGTCAGATACGCTGAACTAAAGATAAGGTTGTCAGATATAGTTCAATCTAGTTTGCTACCTAGATTGATCATTGAAAATTTAAAGCGAAACGAACTAAAGAACCGAACGTACTAAATAAAAATTGAAGTAGAGCGATACAAAACGATGGCGCTGTGTCAGTCACAAAGACACAACTGAAGCACATATCTATGATGTTTAACTTAGGTATGTTTGTAGTACTTTTATTATTATTTGTGGTATACTGGTATAACATATAACACAATATTATTATTTGTGGTATAATAGGGTTTTCGTATATTCATAGCGGGCTGTTGACTTGTAACATTATTTATTTGTCAAAATTTTTCCAAAGAAGTCAAGTGAACTTTGCTAGTGAGTAGGAGCAAGGAGCTACGGAATAATATTCTTAAATATCTGCACGTGCGGAATAGCTATATACTCGTAATATAAAGCAAATGTGTCGCGATAAAGAGTTGTTGGCCATTTTGTATTCATTTTCACTTATTAAACCGTATTTCTTGAAGCGTGGAAAAGAATATCAAAGAGTTCGGTTTACATTTTTTATCATACAATTGTTGTAATTATTTTGATGAAAATATTTTTACGCCGTATTTGAGTTGAGGTTCATTGCTTTATTCACAGTCGTTCTCAAGCGAACAGTAAACTAAAAAGTCATTAAGTCTCGTGAATATCTAGTTCGAAAGACTGGGCCTAAAATACCAGGTAATTTTGATGGTATAGATCCACCGATACATATCTTCTGATTAACCGGGTGTTAACTCACCTCTAGTTCGAGACCCGCGCTATAATACTCTTCTCGAATAACACGGTTATGTTTTCAGCATACTACTCGAAAGTATAAGTACCTGTGACTTCGATCACATATTTAGTTTTTTTTTCTTTCATATAAGTTTTTTTAAATAACACTTTCCGCATTCTCAATTACTCGTAGGTATGAAATTGCATAAAATTATATCGAAAACATTTTAAAGATATATTCAAAATTTGCCTTTTATAAATATAGAAATGTGTATATATGTACATGGTCTAAGTTCCTGTTGGGAGCGCGGAGAGAGGCTATCTGTACTCTCGCCGATAATTATTCACAAGCCTCGCGTCTCGCGCTCCCCCACACTCTACATCTTCCCCCAGCTGCCTCTCTTCAGCCTGCTCTTCTCTCCTCTCCTTGTGCTAGCGCCGCCACCCTATCTGACCGTCCGCTACCCCCTGGGGCTGTGCGGAACACGGCCGAAACAAGGGTTGAACTAAGAAGAAGTACGCTGAGAATGTAAAACAATTACTTGCCAAGGCTCGAATTTAATACATGTCTGTTGATAAGTAGTAAAGTTGCCAATCTTGTTCGTTTCGATGAGGCGATATTACCAGATACATGATTAAGAATATCTCACTCCTTTGTATTATATATGTGGCGTTATGGCAGAAGTTGATATGTCCGTTTTTTTGTCATTTTGTGTTTATTCTCCCAATTTATAGAAAATATTTCTCAGCATGTTGTGACAAAACTTGGTGTGTCAGTCATTCATTATCCAAACAAAATATATGTTGTTAGGAAAACTTAAAAAATGCTTATTTGTACTGCTTTTAACAGCTTATCAAAGTTAATATTGCTTCTCCTGTAAACTAAGGTATCACGGACATATCAACTTCTGCCATAACGCCACATATAGTATATAAAACTTGAACACTTTTAACAGCTTATCAAAGTTAATATTGCTTCTCCTGTAAACTAAGGTATCACGGACATATCAACTTCTGCCATAACGCCACATATAGTATATAAACTAAGGTATCACGGACATATCAACTTCTGCCATAACGCCACATATAGTATATAAACTAAGGTATCACGGACATATCAACTTCTGCCATAACGCCACATATAGTATATAAAACTTGAACACTTTGAACAGCTTATCAAAGTTAATATTGCTTCTCCTGTAAACTAAGGTATCACGGACATATCAACTTCTGCCATAACGCCACATATAGTATATAAAACTTGAACACTTTGAACAGCTTATCAAAGTTAATATTGCTTCTCCTGTAAACTAAGGTATCACGGACATATCAACTTCTGCCATAACGCCACATATAGTATATAAAACTTGAACACTTTTAACAGCTTATCAAAGTTAATATTGCTTCTCCTGTAAACTAAGGTATCACGGACATATCAACTTCTGCCATAACGCCACATATAGTATATAATATTGCTTCTCCTGTAAACTAAGGTATCACGGACATATCAACTTCTGCCATAACGCCACATATAGTATATAATATTGCTTCTCCTATAAACTAAGGTATCACGGACATATCAACTTCTGCCATAACGCCACATATAGTATATAAAACTTGAACACTTTTAACAGCTTATCAAAGTTAATATTGCTTCACCTGTAAACTAAGGTATCACGGACATATCAACTTCTGCCATAACGCCACATATAGTATATAAAACTTGAACACTTTTAACAGCTTATCAAAGTTAATATTGCTTCTCCTGTAAACTAAGGTATCACGGACATATCAACTTCTGCCATAACGCCACATATAGTATATAAAACTTGAACACTTTTAACAGCTTATCAAAGTTAATATTGCTTCTCCTGTAAACTAAGGTATCACGGACATATCAACTTCTGCCATAACGCCACATATAGTATATAAAACTTGAACACTTTTAACAGCTTATCAAAGTTAATATTGCTTCTCCTGTAAACTAAGGTATCACGGACATATCAACTTCTGCCATAACGCCACATATAGTATATAAAACTTGAACACTTTTAACAGCTTATCAAAGTTAATATTGCTTCTCCTGTAAACTAAGGTATCACGGACATATCAACTTCTGCCATAACGCCACATATAGTATATAAAACTTGAACACTTCTGCCATAACGCCACATATAGTATATAAAACTTGAACACTTCTGCCATAACGCCACATATAGTATATAAAACTTGAACACTTCTGCCATAACGCCACATATAGTATATAAAACTTGAACACTTCTGCCATAACGCCACATATAGTATATAAAACTTGAACACTTCTGCCATAACGCCACATATAGTATATAAAACTTGAACACTTCTGCCATAACGCCACATATAGTATATAAAACTTGAACACTTCTGCCATAACGCCACATATAGTATATAAAACTTGAACACTTCTGCCATAACGCCACATATAGTATATAAAACTTGAACACTTCTGCCATAACGCCACATATAGTATATAACACTTGAACACTTTTAACCTTGGCAGAGTAACATAATTTCCAGTTCAAAAATTCTCATTTTCATTAATAAAAGGTTCTCTTTCAGGATCAATTATACCTACAATCTTGTGGCGAATATGTTTTTTAATCATGGCAGCTTCAGATCCAATCGGAATTATTTATATATAGTACGTAGAAATGTCCAAAAGATATAAAATAGTAAGAAAATAAAATAAAAATATATTTTAGTATATATTTACCATGTAGTTCAATGCACTTTTTAAATCAATTAATTAATTTTTCAATACAATTGAAATAATATTCTGAAGTTAGTGCTTCTGCTGGTCTGCCTTGACGAGGGTTATCTTCAATCGATTCTTTACCAAAGCGAAACTGTTCAGTCCTATCTTTCACTGCGGAATATAACGGAGAAGATTCTACGTACACAGCATCTAAACATTTAAATTTCTGCCGGGCTTTTCCCTTCTTTTGAAAGATACTTAATAACCGGGTGATGTTCAATTAAAAAAAATAGAATGTAACGAAACAACACATCTTCTATCTGCTCTAGTTGTCGTACTACTGAAGGCAAATGTATCAAATTTCAACTGTAATATTACTGGTGTGGTATATAGTATGTCTATATATGGTATGCTCTAAATTGTTCGGGCCGGAAACTTTTGTACCTTACTATGTACTACCAAAGCTATAAACTTGTGTACCTTACTATGTACTACCAAAGCTATAAACTTTTGTACCTTACTATGTACTACCAAAGCTATAAAAAGCGAAGTTCACTTTTTTTTAAATGATTTTTTTTATACATTTTGTAGAAAAACTTAACCCTTCACTAAGTTTCTTTGTAAGAACAAAGATCCCAAGATAACGTTCGTGGCCTAGTCGTAGAACTTTTTTTACCAACCGAAAGTTCAGGCTCAATTTCGGTTGGTAACCAAATAAATGTTTCCCAAAATTATTTTGCTATACTTTCGTTGTATATAGCTCAACTCGGTGGATATATTTTCATGTGGGAATATCTCCCGACCAATAAGAAATAAATTAAAGAGACCTTAAGGGACAACCAAATAGGAACTATTTTCTATAAAATTGGGTATAAACGGAAATCGAACCAGTAACCCCCAGGTTAGAAGGCGCTTAACTAGGCCACTGAGGTCGTAACATGATTTATCGCATTGCCTTTTTACATGTAATGTATTATTGTATTACATTTATGTTGTATACCTGGCGGATTTATTTCCACGTGGCATTCTCTCACAGCCATCCAGAAGCTAGAAAGGCCTTAAGTGAAACCAAACTGGAAGCTTTTTCCAAAATCTTGGATACCATCGGGAATCGAACCCGCTACCCCCGGGCTGGAAGACAAGCGTCCTACGAACTAGGCCACGGAGTTCTTCAATACTTTAATTTTATATAATGGAAGTTTGTAAACAAGGAGAATTAACTACAGTATTTTGTGAAGCGGTACTTATTGTTTTCTTTTAATCTACTTGCAAACTGCGTAAATATCTAGTATAGTCGTATGTTAAAAGTAATTTATAAAGATGTGACAGTTATGTTATATATTTAATCGCATTGGAAATTGTTTCATAGTAAACATACAAACATATCATCACGCTCTGTCCCTTGCGGAGTAGGCAGATATAACAGATATCCAAGCAACACAACTTTCGCTTTTCCTACATTCATACATGTTGTCAAGCACAAACTTATATTATTCATACTTCTCTCAAAATCTGGTACAGTTGATTCAACCATATTTTCATGGGTCTACCTCACCCTTCTGACTTGTATATTCACTAAATTATTATTTCGTTACTTTGAGGTGCATGGTGACGCGGTACAGTACTGGACTTCACAGGCATTTTTCCGCCCACTATTCGGGGGTATAAGGATACCTATGGCTACGATCATATATATTCTTGAAAAAAAAATAGAATACATGCCGGTGTGCTCCGATCGTCCAATACCCCATCGTATCTAGTACAGCAGCGTGGCCGGTGAGTTTGCTGGTGTGCAACGGCTCATTCACTTAAAAAAGGATAATAATCTCCACGGCACAGCTTCGCTTTCGAGTTAAGGCGTTATTGGAATGTTTTTCAAAGATTCTTTTATAACATTAATTTTAAGATTTTTTTTATTCTACCGTGATATTTGACCACAACTGTGAGAGTTTTTATAATATAGATTATTATCCGAATAGCAGTTTGTTATTGATCATGTTGAGAATCTCAGATACCTCAGTAAAGTCGAAGGAAGATTCCTGAGAAATCAAATTAGAAATGGTATTTAAAACAAGAATCCGGTATTGTATATGACAGGCGGCTGAGCTCTACTCTACGAGTATATGACAGGCGGCTGAGCTCTGCAGTTTCAGGTGGATTGGGCACAAGTCGTAGGAGGAACACAGGAGAGGAACGAAGTCCAAAGACTCCAGGAAGAATACATTGCAGTCTGGGATTCTAGTAATAGACAGCACAAAAATAAAATATGTCGAAGAATTTTTAGATGCGACAGACAAAAAGACAATTCCACAATCTCTAGTATTATTTCCAATACATAAATCTTTACAAGATTCCTGTTCATAACGTAACTCAAAAGTCTGAAACAGTTAACTTTCTTCTATCAAGTTCCGCTCCTCTTAGGATATTGGTGATCATCATGGCTATCTTGACCTTGAGATGTGTTCCTGAAAATGATATGTAACATAATAAAACCCCTCCCATAAGTTCTTCAACCAGGAGATGCGTATCTTTTTCGCACTTATTCCGTCCTAAATTGTTCCCTGTAATATAGGTTGAATTATCTTATACTTCCCCCCCACCCATTATACTCGTATGTCCAAAGTACTACAATAAAACCTGGCCCTTTTAATAGTGGAAAACACTTCTCTATTCATATATTTCAAAATGTCCCATTTAAAAATCTTCCAGTTTCTTTGTGGAGGCTTAAGTAAATTTGTCCATGTTTCAATAAAATTTAAAAATACGAAGTAGTAACGCAAAATGTACATACAAGTACGTAAGTCGAGATTGAAATCTTTGTTGCAGATGATATCCCGCATTTTATAGAAACAGCTTCGTCCAATCTCCACTTTTACTTTAATATCTTGACATTGGTCCAATTCAGAAGAAAGTAACAATTATTAAAATATGTGACATTTCTTCATATTTTCTATGTCCAAAGTATACTCGTATACCTACCTGCGTTAGTCTTCTATTTTGCACTCTTTTAATCAAACCTGAATATTCAAATACTAAATTATAAGAGATACTTCCTTTCGACCCCTTGAAAACTTTTTCGGGATAGGGATATATCACTCTTTCTGAATTCATGACATAATAAAATCAACTGAATTTTTTCAACCCACGGAGAGATAAGGGTGTAACACCTATTTTCAGGCATGTATTCCAGTCCTATAACGTTACTCCCAACGTTCCACGGAGATATCTTATTTCAGCTCCTTGTAGGTGTTCTTGGCTGTACCCTTTCGGTCAATATCTATTGCTCATATCAATAACATATGTCAGGCCCAATTGGCCCGTATTCCATATAATTTTAAAGGATCGATATAAACATTAGCAAAATTGTTACCTCTTGCTCTAATGGTCGAAATCAATTCAAGTGCGTTTATGTTCCCATTCAATATATAGTATCCAATAATAAAAATACAAATAAATTTAAAAAAATTAAAAAGTCAAATTAGTCAGAGGATCGAACTATGGGATGGGAACGTCTAACAATTCTACTTGTTTAGAATACCTTAACATTAAAACAATCGTTCCGTTGCGTTAGGTTTAGGTTCTATACGTGGGTTTATTTATTTATACCATTGTGTGCTAACATTTTTGAAAATTTAAAAATTGGTTTTTGGACAAATTTGAATATCCTTTGTAACATTTAAATATTCAAAGTTTTCACAATCCAGTTAATATACTACAATTGTCTCCTTTGCCATCTACCTATATACCTTGTACCATGGTAACATCAAACTTAGTATAGCAAGCGGAGATGATTACAGCTTGTTTGACGGCAGCATGTCCGTCATAGTGGTAGCACAGTGACGTGCAGATAACATGACCCTTGTCAGCGAGCAGGGCCGTGCCTAGTTTGTGGGGCTGGTCGGTGTGACGTCACCGGACCGTAAACCGCCGCACCGGACGCGATCAAAGGACGAGCCGCGATCCTGAGACCACCCCACCCCTCCGCCACCCCATCACTGTGAAGGGTGGTTTGACTAGATTCGCCCACTGCACGCTACTCAGGCTCCCTTGACGTGGCTAGCTCGTGAAAGCTGTGTTTTTGAGAGAATTGATTAATCCTATTTTCTAAGGGTAAGGAGGGGTCTGAAAGTACTTTAGTATTTCTTAAAATCATTGATAGCAGCAAAACCCAAAGTTTCATGTTTCGGAAAATGATTTAAAATACAGAAAAGTTTGAATTATATACACCACAATGGAAATCGAAGTTTTAAATGTGGTACTATCGAAGAATGCTGAGAGTCAGTCTCAAGGGGTTGCCAAAAACCTTAATGCTGATATTTTGTAAAAGATGAATAAAGATAGAGAATTACCACCCACTATCAAAAAGATAAAGTTAGAGTTCTTTGGACATATAGTGCGAGAAGGAAATGTAAGATCCTCCAACTTTTATTGCAGAGATACATTCATGGATAAAGAAACTTGTTACTTGTTCTACCTTTGTTTGGCGGGCTATCTCTTTTAAATGGGGCCTCGGATATTGACATTTTTAACGTATCGTAAAATGTTTCTCAAGAAACAATGTTAAGCTTTCTTAGTATTGGAAGTTATTTATTTCACCAGAAGAATTGTTATTTTTAATATGTGTTCATTATATGAGCTGTCATTACAATTCATTATATGTGCTGTCAGTTAAATAAATAAAATAAAATAAATCGAAACTACTGTACACTGAATTTGAATTACATTTCGTATTGCACTTTGCACGAAATACAAGTTGAGCCGAATTATATTTGGACTACCAAGATATTGTAGTATTTCAGAGATGTTTGCTTAGGGTCGTCTGCCAGGTTTCGGTGCGCTTGTGAGGCTCCGCATATAGAAAGACATGAGCGCATAATGCGAACTAACAACTCATCAAATTTAATTATTGCAAGTCAACAATATGTGCTTTGATTGCAATTGCGAGTCAAAAATTTATGCCAATTAAAAATTACGGTTAGCAAATAGATAAATTATTATTATCACAAAATGTTAATTTCTGGTGGATATTTTGCCATACAGCTGTTTCTTTTAAACAACCGCTGTAGATTTGTTTATCATTTTGAATATATGACAAATTTTATGGAGATTGTTAAACTTAATTTCAATTTGACTAAATGACAATTCTCAAAATAAAGGAATATGAATGAAGGAAATGAATGGAAATGAGATATGGATAATGATTTAAGAAAAATGAGGACAAATGTGTATTCTGAGTTGTATCGTATATTTTTAATTCTCTCTTGAAGGTCTGAACATCTGATAGTACTCAGGAGTTTATTCCACATTTGAGCCGAATGGGCCGCCAACAGAGATGTGTAAAATTATATATTTTCAAGTAATACTATTTACTACAGAACAAAAAATATTTGAAAGTAGTGCACCACATACTGTAATACGAAAGGGAGAAAGTAGTGAACCACATATTGTAATATGAAAGGGAGAAAATAGAATAAAATCAATATTTTATCAATTTGTAATTTTTTATGACTTTTTTTCTAAATATGATTTTTTGTGTCTATGCTTTTTATTCAATTTTGTTTAAGTGTTTTAATTTTTTTTCTTTTGTACTACGTGGTTCATTCGGTGGGATTATTGCTATACAGCTATTTTTTTTCAACCAACCAGATCATCTTTGATGCATTAAAATTATTCAATCCATGATAAGTTTTATTAAAAAAATATTCGTTTAAAGTCCATGTACATTTCATTTATTTTTAAACTTTTAATTGTATTGCATTTCAACATTCTGCAAACTGATCTGAGTAAAAATATTATCATTATAAGCAACGTCCAAAATATATGCTTGTTAAATGAACTTAATATGTTTGACTTTTAAAGAATATAAGTATTTTTCCACTTTTATCTGAAAACTAACGTAACAGTTAGATTTAACGATTGATGAATAAATTCTCGCTTAACGCGAAACATCACCTCACCACCAAGGGGCAGAAATGCGGGGGCGATCGATCCCCCCAACTTATTCTAACCTGTTCGCCATTATTGACCCTCCATGAATAGTTTATATCGAAAGGCCTCCAAACCGCCCCCACCTCCCCCCGGGGCGCCGCAGCTACGCTAATCCCGCTCCTTATGTATGTACCGCGTGCTACCGCTGCCCAGAGTGACCGGAGATGTGGGACGCTATCGGCTACACCCCCCTTAAACCCCCCTACATCGGACTTTAACTCCCCCACATCGGACTTGAACCCCCCTCTTCGTGTTCACAAAGGACCTTAAACCCATCCCCCAAAGACGCGCCAAAACGGATGGCAGCGGATGGCTGGCAAATTTTAATTACCATATGAATTTGTAAGGTTAGGTTGCTTTTACTCTTACAATGTTTCAGATTACTTACGGAGAGACGCCTTTTATATTTGTCAAATCAGTTGTAGTTACCGAAGTAAAAGGTATTCATCTCACATTGCAAAATGTAGTATACGAGTATATGTAGGTAGTTTTCAACTAAAATGTTATTCTCACACTCCCCAAAGTAGTGATTCGTTATCTCCGTATGGACAGCACCTACGTAAGGATGTCTGTAAATAACAAATTCTGTTACCTTGGACATTAACAAGTACCTTATCATTAGGCTAGGAAATAAATCCACGCATTGACAACTCTGTATTTGTATTTGGCAGATTAAACGATCAAGACATCAATCTTGTGTTCTTAACACTGTCTTCTATTGCGCTGAAATCTGGCCAAAATACACATATGTATTAGATACCAGGAGTAAATGATAAAAAATGCCACAAGTAATGTTTGGGTCGAATACTTGGCATCGGTATGTCAACAGCTGTAGTGCTCCTTATAAAAAGAAACTGCGCTGGATTGGACATTTATATCAAATGGATGACGACCGGTTACCAAGTGACATATTCTACGGGGAAATGTGCAACACTAGAAAATCCCACCGTGGACAGCACTATGTTATAAGGGTATTTACAAAAGATACACGGAGATTTGTAATGGGAAATTTGAATTATGGGATGATAAAGGCAAGAATTGAAATCAGTGGCGCCACTTGCTTCGTCAAGGGAAGGAGGTGTGCGATGAAAATTTACTTGAAAACCCCAAATTTTAGCTAGATACGCCGGAGCATGGAGAACCCCCGAACTAGCACTCGATGTAATATTTCTTGGATTGCCGTATCGAAAATTGGTATCCATAGTAATCAGGAAAATATCGCTAGCCCCGAGCTTACCTTCAATTCGTTTCCGTGTCCATACCACGGACGTGTTTCCAGTAGGAGGCAACAGAGATCGCCCTATCATTCGCATCAATCAGGCCCTACCAAGAGTATGTAGTCCCGTTCTGACAAACTAGTATGTGTTCTGGAGTCTTGTATGTCTCCGCAATAACATTAAATGCTACTTTCGTTCAAAAAACTTAGTATGTTCACCTTGTATCGAGGTTACCTCTACTTGGATCCATTCAGTGCCCTCTAATTAGACCAAGGCAGTTGGTCTCCAGGTGCTATCTTTTGTGAGAGCCACATCCAGTCGTCAGATGTTTTTTCTTTCCACTTCAGAGAAAGTGTTTTATCCGGAGGAATAATAATTCACAATTATAAATATGTTTATTTTATGAGTCACTGTTGATCCATCTTCTTTCAAAACTGACAGGAACGAATAAAGACAGTGTCACATGTAACTTAATGTTTATGTTTATTTTTGTACGTGCTGACAGACACCTAAAAATCCTGTTTTTAAAGAATTTCCTTTGTTACTTCAACGATACAATTTTAAATTTATCATTGACGTATAATTTTAAGATGATAACTTAAATCAGACTTTTATCAGTAGGCTTTGAAATTTTATTTTTGTAAGGCTTTCATCCCCATAGTTTTTTTTAAACAACGTAAAATATTTTTTTAGTAACTCTATGATACGAGTATGTACTCGTATATAGAGATTTCTATTTTTGAATACCAGAATGATTGTATATTTTTAATACTAGAAATAATATATAAATCGGTATAGATTTTTTTGTTATGCTGGTTTTACTCCAGACGTTTGTAGGGAACATTAAAAACGTATTGAGATTTATTATTTCGGGTTCATTTAGCTCATAGGTTCTCAACCTTATTTTGCCCGCCGCCCACTTTGAGAATATTTTTTTTTCTAAAGCCCCCCAATTTTTTTTACTTGCGAATCTGAAACAGCTATTGCCACGATTATATTTAAACGTGTAATATTATACTCGTATACTATAGTCGTAAGATAGAATATGACCCTTCAATTCTTGCAGGATTGCAAAAATCACGTTATTTAACAAAAACTTGAATTGCTACAAGCATATTTTTTGCTATTTTTTATTAAAAGGCTTTTGTTAACTTTACCTGTATTTATATATGAGATATTTCACGTGAAATTGGAAGATTTGAAAATTTTTAATTCAAATCTAAAATTAAAATTTTTTATATCATCCAATTTAATGTAGATCTGAATGTAATGGAACCTTTAAGTTCAATTTTCATCCACTTCCCGAACTACCGAAATATGTGAATTTTCGCACACGTGATAAAAATGATTAAAATACATACAATAACAAAAATTAACCAATATTAAAGTTTACTTTAGTTAGTACGTGATTAGCGTGTTTTTTTTTGTCTTTTTTAGACTTTATTTTTTTAAACTGCCCACGCCCCTCCGTGCCATCTCAACGCCCCCTAATTTTCTCTGGGTCTTCTACTGCCCCTCTGAAAGTCTCAAACGCCCAAAAGGGGGCGTTATCGCCCACGTTGAGAACCTATGATCTAGCTGAATGAACTTACTCTATGATATATACATTCTCCAGATATACAGAAACATTTTTCTTTTAAATAATATCCATTTTTCTTGTTTCCATTAAAATATACATTTATGAAAATAAATGTAAAATAATTATTTTGGTTTAACCTTCTTACAATCATTGTTTTTTGTTATGAGAGAATAGGAATTGTTAACCTGGTGAGTTATTGAAATTCAGGGAGTACATTAAATCATTTTGGCACTGGCATCATTATAATGGATACATTTTGTAAATCTGCCTCTAACGTAATAGTTTAATTATTTGGAGATGAAATGTTTTCTGAATAATCTATTTTCATCACGTATCTAAGATATGTTGCCAGGTTTTCTTCAACTAGCTTACGGGACAGGAAATGTTTACATTGACTGTAATAGGTACTAACTCATAATTTCTCTTCTCGAAGTTCATGTTTTTTTTTATCTTATACAATTTTTTACAAAATATTTTTGATTATAGATCGTGTAGAATCCGGATATCCTAATTCTGATATAATATTCGCATACGCTAGGTGTATACATGTGTTATTGCCTCTCTGCCACGTTCTTTAATATTTCCACATCATCATTTATCGCTAGTTGACAAAACCTTATGGAATTTTTCAGTCTGTATTATTATAAGTTAATTAGGAATTCCATCATATAAAGAGGATGATTCGTACCAATAACAATTTTAAGAAAAGAAGGCAGTATGAGAATATGTACGAACTAATGAAGTTCTAAATATTTTAAGAGTTTAGGACTATAAATTCAGATATGTGACTATAAATGAATGGAGAATTGAGTGTGTGTACATGGAACATACTGAACGGACGGGGGACATTTACAATTGAGTAAATGTTGTATGTTATGCAGTGCGCAGAGGACACTCAAAGTAAATGTTGTATGTTATGCAGTGCGCAGAGGACACTCAAAGTAAATGTTGTATGTTATGCAGTGCGCAGAGGACACTCAAAGTAAATGTTGTATGTTATGCAGTGCGCAGAGGACACTCAAAGTAAATGTTGTATGTTATGCAGTGCGCAGAGGACACTCAAAGTAAATGTTGTATGTTATGCAGTGCGCAGAGGACACTCAAAGTAAACATTGTCGTTCAGAGTCTATAAATACACACGAAAAATAATAAAATTGTAAATATTACAAATATACATACATACCATTACGCAATTTCGCTGTAAGGGTAGGTGGAGAGGACAGTGTCAGTATTACCTAGATTGACCGACTCCTTCACCTCTTCTACATCCATATACCTTCTCACACAACTCATACGATCCAACTATACTTTTCTTGGTCTTCCTTTACCACACCTTCTACTCACATTTGCACAGTACATTTGTTTTGTTAGTCTTTCTTCATTCATTTGTTCTACATGCCCATCTCAGAGTGCTCGTCTTCATCTTACTCAACCCTTCAGCCTTATGTATACATTCTTTCAGTATTCTGTCATATACTGTCCCTCCGTGTATTATTCTCAGTGCCACATTTTTAATACATTTATTGGCCTTTTTCAATATTTTTCCAATTGGTACTAGAATAAATTTCAAAGTTATTTAAATATTTTAAGAATAATATACAATGATAATGTCAAATTATTCAAACGAATAATAACAAAACGTGTTCTAAATGCAAAATAATATAGGTTTATTAACAAACAAACTCGTATTCGGGGTCTTGGATTACGAATACATTCCTGTAGCTTTTCTTGGTATGCTCAAAGTGAATTATTATTAATTGCCGGCCCCATCTCTGTTCCATAATGGAGATGCAGTGGTCCTTACATAGCGTAGCAGGACATACGAGCCTTACATATTGTAGCCTTGTGTAGACAATTCAATTTGCAGGATGAATAGATTTAGCGAGTGTGTGTTTATGCCTGTATCTATATATATAAAATATACTGAGGGCCTCTGACAATTTTGCTTATTTATTTATTTTACACATGATAAGAAATATACATCATTTGCGAAAAAACAACAGGTAATTTAATTTGGATAGACAATTTTAATGGAACTGGGTTTGTTGCCCTTCATTTGTCGTGTCCCCAGTAAACTAGGACTTTGCCTGTATCTCACTGAGGACATTAAGATATAGACTATAATATAGGTTTTTAATTAATTAATTAATCAGAGGTACAATGTACCTTATAACAATAAAAAAAACATGCAATGAGTTGTTCATTCATTAAACAGCGAAACCATATAACTTTTGGACGTAAATGTTTTACCATGTGTAGATATTTTTATTTTAAGTAAAATGGCATCAAAAAGTCATTTTAAGCAAAAATGCACTTAAACACTTTTCGCAGAACATCGACGATGTATACATACGAGCACAAAGAAAAAAGATTTTGTAGTGTGTTGGAAGTGATTACCTCATGACAATAAGTCCGCAAATTGTACTGTGTACAACGAAAGTGTAATAGAATACAATTGAGTCAGAAAAATCCAGACCCAGGAAACGATCATTTTCTATATCTCTGTCAGAATCCATTTCCACTCATCTCCTTACTATGTATCGCCTTATTATATTACTCTAGAACAGCGAGTTAAGTATAATATATGTTGGCCAGTCTTTGGGTTTTAAAATTAATCCCTAAATGTTCGATGCATGATATTAGTGTGGAATATATATATTTTTTTTTACAAGAAATCATCTCGTGCACAGTTCAGAGAATCGCATCACTACAAGGTTTAAGTTTAATAAAATCAGTTTAAATTTTAAGTTCGTTTCCATAAATTTCTTGGGTTTATGCAGGAACTCTCGCACGCAGGCAGAGGGAGATGTCAGTTTGATTTCGATTTAATTCAGTAATTGCCGGGTTGTATGAAAAACATCGCGAAAATAAATTATGAGGATTCATTGATTTGCTTAAAAAAAATTGTTGCATCAAGTGCAGAACTCCTGAGCAATACGAAGACTAATTCTTTAGACATGAAAGTCTATAAGTGTTATTTGATTTATTTGTAAAATCATATTTAAATTCTGTAGAAAATAAAAACTCATTTTTAAAATTATCATATAACTACAATACAAAAATCGCTTAATATTTTGAGGATATATGTCCGTATCCTAATACGATAATTATAATTAAACCAAGAACTCTCATCTAAAAAAAATGGATTTAAATGGAACCTAAACAATTGTTAACATTTTTATACTTTTAAATTATTTTAGTAAATATATAATAAATATAAAATATCTTGTAAACTTGCGCAATACTATTGTTAATGAAGAATGATAAATATAAGAAATGTGTTTCAAATACATATTTATTTTAAATAACAAGTCTTCTTCGTCGTGCCCTCAATACTGAGGGACGAGACTAACAATATTTTGATCATATTCAAGCGGTTTTCTTGGGAGGAACAGTAGAGTTATTTCCTATCGCCTTCCGCATCACAGTAGATGTTATAGGAATTGTATACGTGTTGTTGGATAAGTTTGAAGTGTAGTGCTAGGCCCCATAGAAATGTATATTTGTGGATGTTAAGTGGGAGCAGGAGCGGGAGGATTAAGAGAGAGGATAGGGAAGACACAGAAGCAGAAGTGACAAGCGCCTGTGCCCCTCCCTCTACCATGTTTACTCTGCGGGTCCACACAGTTTCCAGGGCGTGGTCGCTGTCCGTGCACTCAAAGCTACTAGTACTTGTAGCCAAAGGTGTAGAGTTCGAGATGTCAGCGGACCAGAGAATTATATATGATAAATATATAATATGTGAAAAAACAAGACAGAAAATAGCATACAATCGAGAAAACAGGTAAGATTGAAGATAGGAAACAAGATCTACCATTTTTTCATATTTAATCATGAGATATAATTTATAGTGACTCGACTTTCGTACATATTGATTCATTTATATAACATAACAATAATATGTATACATAGCATATCAAAACAGGTAAGATTGAAGATAGGAAACAAGATCTACCATTTTTTTCATATTTAATCATGAGATATAATTTATAGTGACTCGACTTTCGTACATATTGATTCATTTATATAACATAACAATAATATGTATACATAGCATATCAAAACAGGTAAGATTGAAGATAGGAAACAAGATCTACCATTTTTTTCATATTTAATCATGAGATATAATTTATAGTGACTCGACTTTCGTACATATTGATTCATTTATATAACATAACAATAATATGTATACATAGCATTTATATAACATAACAATAATATGTATACATAGCATATCAAAAAACAAGTATATTCAAGTCGAGACTCAATAATTAGGATTTGTTACCTGTCATTTATCGTGACCCAAGAAATACAAGTTTTTTGCCTGTACATATAATTAAAGGACATATAATTATGAAAAAATATGTTGATACTTTTAACCGATTGTTGGTTTTTATTTAACTCCTTCGTCAAAAATTCTCATTTACTTAATATGTTGTGAAGCCTAGATAGATATTTATATAAAAATAGCTCATTTGTCAGCTTGTGTAAAAAAATGTGTCAAACTAAAAATAAATTTGATCAATTTAGATTTTTTTTTGTATAAAACCACTCCAGGTTTAATCCAGGAAAATGAATGTGAAGTTCATTAAATATAACCATTTGCTAGCTCTGATGCCAATATGGCTGACTTTAAGAGCTTTGACTCCTCAGTGGTTCCACTATACCTCCATCGCCGTTTCTCTCTAACATTTCACACAATTTCTTTACTAAATCAGGAAACACATTACCGAGGAAACGTTTTCTTTGTCAGTCATGTGGTTTTCACAAAATTTTAATACCCGTTATAGTATCTTTGTAATCTAATTTATATTAACTTTTTGATACGAGAAGTGAGGAGCTTTTGGAGGTCTCCACTTAGGCAAATAAGTTAATGACTGATGCGAATGTAGAGCGTGTGATGAAGAGTAGTTGGGAATGATTTTGATGTGATTGTTGAGATTATAATGCGGTTGTAATTGTGTATGTAATAGCTTAGAAATTACGTATGAGTAAGCATATGAATGCTAAGTATTTTATTATTTAAAACAAATGTGTATGAAATTTGTGATTAAGAAATAGGACCATTTCATCATAGGCATTGTCTAATGGACCTGTTCTCTATATTCATAAAATGGAGGATTTTCCATTGTTGTATAGTACGATTCTATGGTTCGCATTTCCATTAAAACGATGTAAATTGCAAATGTACTGTGAATATTAATGAGCTCAAGTAAAAATATAAATGCCAATACAAATAAAAAATGAATGATGAAGTGACAATACTTCCATCAGCATCTCGAACAAAACAGTAACATTTTTGCGATCAAAATCCTTTGCTCCTCCATTAAATAATCCTCGATTTGGCGAAAGCACGCGAGAAGCGATCCATGGAATCCAATCGAAGAATCTCGTTTACTTTTAGTTTGTACCGGGTGGTGAAAATGTTTTCATCTGATTAGGTGTATATATAATTATAAAAATAATTAATAATAATACAAATGCTACTACATTTTTTACACTCAGGTGTGACGCCATCAGAGGAGGAGTCCCTTAGGTCAGTTCCTTCTTCGTTACTAAGTGATGTCGAACTTATAAAAAATAAATTAAATTCTAGTGTAGATCGCGCCGGGTGGGAATTTATTTTCTCCCCCATAACGGCGTGGGGGGTGGTGGTAGAATCAAACTGTACTATTATCAGCAGTCATGGTCTAACGGCTATGATTCACTCTAAGCAAGCGGAGCTGGCGTATTTACTTCCGGACTGGTTTTATTCTAAGACCGTTTTACATCTGAATTTATTTGTTTCTGTTAATTATATGCTGCTTACCATAAAATTGTATAACACTGTTAAGCAACGCAAAAACAGCGATATTTCAAAAACTTTGCAGCAGGCTATATCTGCCGACCGTCTCGGAACTTGGATCACCTTGCAATCAGAAATTTGAGTTGCATCTTATCAATACTGTGGACTTGCTGAAGTGAATTAACTTGCACACAATAAACCAATACACGAAAAGTGTCTTCAATCTGCGGGATGGCTGATAATCATTCTCGATCACGAGAGATTCCCAATATTTTCTTGACAGAGTTTCATTTTAACAGGGTCTTCAGAGTGGTCCACACTTCAAACTATGGATTGTTTCGCTTCTTTTACGATCACACAGATTGAAGAATGTAATGAATATCGACATTTTCAGCTCTTCCAGAGGGAGACTTAAATTTATAGAGTTCCCAAATCTCATGTTGCGGATGTTCTCAATTCTGGAGAGCTATTTTGAAAGTCTCTGACTGCTGATTTGCATTTGATTATTTCGAAGTTGTTTGTTGCTTCAGTTTTCATTACGAGTTGTTTCCCTTTCTTTTCTTTTGTATTGTTAATAAATACATTTATATTTATTTATTGCAAGTAATATTTTTTTAAGTTTATTTATTTATTACATTCTGCTCATAAATATTTTTTTTGTTGTTGAATATGTTGAGTCATTTGTTATATTCCATTTTATATACTCGTATATGTGTAATTCTATTTTAATTTTGAGTTTAAATTTAGGTGTTTTATAAATTCTGAGTTGTTTTACTTTTAGTTTTATCTTTTGTGTTTATTAAATAATTATTCTCTACGGCTATTAATAATTTATTGATAAAATAAACGACACTTATGCGCCCTTTACATATCACACAACACAAAAAAGATAACATATCGACATCTTCAAAACTAAAACTAAAATGTAGGATATTGTTTTATTATTTATTACGTTTTCGTTGTATACGAGTATAGATGAGTTAAAGTTGGCTGATATAAAATATTATTTTTTATGATCGGACATAAACAATTTTTTTTTCAAACGTGCAAATTTTTTTTTGTTTTATATCTGACTCCGACTAATAGCAGGTATATCTAGGATTGCGATACAACCATTAAAATCATAAAATATGGCAATTTTTAGTCACAATATACAAACATTCGGCTCAGGGTAGCTACTTTTACAATTTTCGAAGAAATGCTGAACCCTGTAATAAAATGCTGGACCCTCTAAAAAATAAAGTCTGAACCCTCATAAGCTGGACTCTTCCTCGATACCGGCTTGACGTTGCCCTTTGGGATACCCTGTATATATCTAAAAAAAATATAGTCATGCAAGGAATCACCCTCTGTTCTACATAACAACATACGAGTACATAACGAATATTATGGCTAAACACTCAGTCACGCGTGGTATAGAGATATTGAATCGACTGAATGACACTGGATATATTCTCGGCACCGCCTAGCAGTATGAGAAGACTCCTGGCTGATATTATTCCTTACGAATAAGATAACTGTAGAAGCAGACTATCTTTGTGTAACAGGAGAAATCCGTGCAAAGTGGATAAAAAAACAATGTATGGTAATTACAACACGGAATTTAAAAAAATTTAATTCAACATTTTGTCCCGTCGATTAGTGTTTTTTTTTGGCTATTCTAAAGTCCGTAGTTTGTTCTAGTATACCACATTTTTAGTTACCCCATAAAAATGTCTTGGGAAGTTAAATCGGTCTATCTTGGCGACTAGAACATGTTACCTAATAGTCAGATTAAACTACAATATTTGAATTAAAACAGTCAGAATTTCACCCGAAATGGTTTGAGCATGTGGAAACGAATGAATGAAGAAAACTGACGAAACAAATATACAGTACCAATATGAGTGAAATGTGTGTTAGAGGAAGTCCAAAAGAAATATGGTTAGATCAAGTGTATATTTTGAAAAAAAGAAAATGTCCTCGTATAGTCTGAAACATCCTAGAAGTCGTAAGGTTGTAGAAAACCCAAAAGATACGAGTATTTCGCGAAAGGAAAGATTTATGCTCTCCCCTCTCTACATACGCTGACAGGGAAATAGCATGATAGTACGTATGTATAGGATTTGGCTCGTGCTTGTGATATTTAACTAACATCAATCAATTTCATTCTACTTTCTTAACTGTGAACAAAATAATGGCAATAATTGTTTTGAAACAAAAAGCTCGTGTCTTTCAATAGGGTAATGACTTTTGCGCCACCTTGTATCATAAATGGTTGTTTCTTGCTGAATTTGGGTCTGCTTCAAGTGGCATACCGTTAATGATGAGGGGAAGACACGCATTTGGAAGTCTGAGGACATGGCCGCGAGCTCCCGAACAAAATGACGAGGAATCGTAGGCTAATTTACATGTCTGATGTGGCGAGGGCGCACCGCGCTGGGTAGCACCGAGATGGACATGATTAGCGGCACGCGATTTTCTCGATTATACAACCTTAGGGTAATTTTGATCAATATTACCTGTAATTTCATATAAAAATACTTTTCACGAGATACAAGTTAGTCCGATGCATACGTCTTTGAAGTATAAAATTCGAATTGAAACTTTGAACAAGTTATCAAGACACGAATTACTTTTATAACTTGTCAATATAGCTTAGAAGGCATTGTTTGGGCAATCAGTATGGGTATTGCGCAAACCCTTTCAACCTTCCCTTAAACCTATAAAGTTTTGAGTACATATTTTATTGTTTTGGATAATTTTGTTTGTATATTGACTGTTATTTATAACTATTATGTTCCAAATGTTATATTCCGAGATTGATTATTATGTTGGTTTGCACATTCCGTTCAAGCCCAAATGTCACCCATATTTTTACCAAACCACGCACTATTTCTTTAATCCGTCAATCGTGTAACTGCGTAAATTAGACAATGAATATGCACACTGTGTGGATCTTTTCCTACTCACCCTAAACATGTTTAAAACAATTTTGGAAGGATTATTTTTTCTTCAATGTTTCCGCGAATGTGTTGTAATATTTTATTGGATCATTTATAACTATATACGAGTATAACTGACATTATTATAAAACCAACATATGGCATCATATACAATAATCCATGATACAATTCTGATAGAAAACGTCAGAAGAACAAGTGACAGTAGTTTGGACATTGAGTACAGTTGATCATGGAGAACAGTGAGTGCAGGTTTACTAGGCATACACATACACCAATCAGAACAGCCTACCAAACGTTAGTTACTACGAATTAGATCGTAATAACGTTTGGTAGGTTGACAAAGTATTTTGAGAAAAATGTTAAGAAAAATCTGAATTAAATCTCTCCCCAGCACTGGTAGTGTCGTGAAATCTTATCCATAATAGGGCTCTCTGAAAGCAGATGATTCATATAGTCGAAGCCACTTTGTGTAATGGAAGAACTGACATCTTTAGTTATTCCATTTTATGAAGTGACTTCAAGATGGTGTTCAATTTTTCAATTTTCTTTATCATATTTTTCATGACCAAAGATCGTGATCACTCACATCAACTGCTCGCCTCTGAACAATTATTCCCAATTTTTATGTATCCTCTCCGTTTTTGATTCTGATATTACATTGTGCCTGTGGTTTCCATGATTTGATTACTCCACCTCATCGGTGAGTATCCTCTTGTATTATATCCTATTGTAATTATCCTTTCATTGTATACACTACTATCAGGTGAGTTTATTGTCATGTGGCGATCTCTTCCAACCAAGTAGAAAGATGTTAAAAAAGGTTTTAATAACCAGAATAAAAATTGAGTTTTAACGTGAATCGAATTCGCAGTCCCTTGGCTGGACAACGTCGTCTTACCACCGAAGCCACGAAGGTCGTCCTCTTCCTCTTTCTCTTCTTCCCATCGCACTTCCTATGACAACAAATATATTCATATTTTCCGGACGACTTCTAACTGTTTGTTCGAATAAATGTAAAATGTGTCTTTCTTTAAGCCCGCTAGAAATGAGCTATATTCAATACAATTTTTAAAAAAATCATGTTATTTTCCATTGGTTGATTATTTACAAAAATTGAATGATGTAAAATAGAAGTCAGCATCGAATGTGGATTAAATAAATAAATACTAACGCGTGTTTTAGAAATTAAAAATATTTTAGGTAAATTGCATGTAATTTTGGACCGTATATAGTTGTCATTAATGATCCGGTCCTGCAGTACAAACATGTTTGTTCTGTTTTCAGTTCATGCCACCCTAAGCAATCACCAGCACTACTCGTACATTTGAAGAACATTGTTCTCATTTCTATGGCTTGTATACAAATTTCCAAGAAATACGTGAATATGAAGAAAAATCAGGGTTGGAGTTAACCAATTTTTAGTATTTTTTGAGATTCCACGATTTTTCCAAATACTTGTCAGACGGGTCACACCATATTTTTTCCATTTTTTTTTCAATTATTTATTATACACAACATAACATTTAAAATAACAATTGAATGGTTGAATTAAAATAGGCACTAAGTACCAAAAAAAAACTAAGTATGCAGTTTCATTATATATGACATATAGAACGAAACTGCATAATTAGTTTTTTTTTTGGTACTTAGTGCCTATTTTAATTCAACCATTCAATTGTTTTAATGGAAGAGTTAACAGCATAGTACAAATTTATAATAGTTTTGTGAAAAAAAGGAACTACTTCACCAAATAAGTTTTGTGACAAAGTGGTCTTATTTCTTAATAACAAGTTTCATATACTTTTCCTATATACTAAAACATTCTGCTAAAATATTTACATTCTTACACATACTTGAATCCCAAGATACTATATACACAATTCAAACCACATACTAATCTCATCACACGCTCTACATTCACATCAGTAATTAACTCACATGTCTATTCATCACTCGTCACGAAAACTCATCACTTCTCCCCAGTCAAAGAGTCACTTTGTTACATATGTTTTTACATTTGAAAACGCGACATTACAAAAATCCCCTATCCCCCTCAGCATTGTAAATTTTCGAGAGAAAACGTATTCCTCCTCCCGAATGCTATAGAAAAAATTGAATGTGAGTTAAATTCATATTTTGCTTTATTTTTAGGAACCTCCGTAGTCCAGTGTGTAAAACTTCAGTTTTCCGACCCGGGTGTTACTAGTTCGATTCTCATTAGTTTCTAAATAATATTGGATGAACTTCTGTGGTCTAGTTAGTAAGAAGCCTGTCTTCCAGTCTGGGGGTCGCGGTTTCGATTCGCTTTGAAACCTAGATTTAAAATAAGATTCTAATCTGCTTTTCTCTTAAGGTATCTCGATCAACGTTCTGGTTGATTGGAAGAAATAGTTACGTGGCAATTGATCGCCGGGTTATACTGTATACAATCAAAGCGTAATACTAAACAATATTTACAAAGTTTGACCTGCCTCGTGTATTTAATTACTTTTTCGTAAAAGGTTAAATATTTCGAAAAAGTTTCAATTTAAATATTTACCAAAAATTCAATTTAAATATTTTAAAACTTTTTTTATTTAAACCATAATATTTTTTAAATTCCCAGTAATATTGTACAAAACCCACATTGATACAAAAAAACAATAAACGAACAAAAATAATAAATGGTAATAAGTAAGATTTATCCCTATGAAGAAAATTTTCCGTTTGACGCGTCATTTATACGAAGCAAATTGACTTACGTGAATGTTACGTAGTATTACAACTTTCCCTTCCTACCTTCATAAATATTAGTCATTTTTCTCTTTTCCCCACAACTCCATTCAATGATTTTTCCATTCATGTTACGCCGTCGAGGGGTCGGAATGGTGCCAGCAATGGGATGGGGAGGCAGGAGGAGGGGGTGGTCGTAGCTCCATTTATTAAAAAGTTTGCCGCACTTGTCCCGAGAAATTGAAACATTCTTGTCTGGTTGTACTTTAGGGGTCCTAAACAGATGGATTAAGAAATAAATCTTTTTAGTTATGATGATCAATTTTCTCGGTCAATAGTTAAGTACTGATTACCCATTTAAATGAAAAGTTCTACTGCTTTCCTATTTGAATGAGTGTTACTGTTGATTAGTTTGAATGAAAAGTTCTATTGCTTACCCATTTGTATGGAAAGTTACTCAATATAATGAAAAGTTTTACTGCTTCCCAATTTAAATGAAAAAATTTATCACTTACTTATTTAAATGAAAAGGTTTATTGCTTATCAATTTGAATGGAAAATTCTACTGCTTACCCATTTGAATGAAAAGCTCTACTATTAGGTGTTAACATAAGTTGTGTCCGTTTTTTTTCAAATTAAAAATGAGCACCAAAAGTAAAACAAAATAGTAAATGTTATACGTCATTCGAAAGAAATTTTTCAGCTCTACAATATATTGTGTTTGCTTTTACGTTACATATATTATTTTATTTGATTACAAGCCTTCAAAATGGAATGTCAAGTAGACGAAAGTGAGCATTTATGACACCTCCTTCTGTTCGCGTTCAATCGAGGGAATAAAGCTGCTAAAGCTGCTCGCGATATTTGTGAAGTGTACGGTGAAGATGCTATGAATGAAAGCTATGAATATATATATATATATATATATATATATATATATATATATATATATATATATATATATATATATATATATATATATATATATATATATATATATATATATATATATATATATATATATATATATATATATATATATATATATATATATATATATATATATATATATATATATATATATATACATATATATATATATATATATATATATATATATATATATATATATATATATATATATATATATATATATATATATATATATATATATAAATATATATATATATATATATATATATATATATATATATATATATATATATATATATATATATATATATATATATATATATATATATATATATATATATATATATATATATACATACGTACCATCATGCCATTTACGCGTCGGGTTAAGCAGAGAGGGCACATGCCAGACGACTTTCCTATTGCGACATATATTTTTAGCCTCCTCTTCATCCTTACCCCTTCTTATACAACTATGATTTCTCTAACTTTTACAATCCCTTCTTTCAAAATATCATTAACTTGATCCAAATTTGGTCTACCACGCCTTCCACTCACATTTGCACTATATATTTGTTTTATTAGTATATCTTTATTCATTCGTTTTATATGTTCAAACCATATCAGAGTGCTCTTCTTCGTCTTAGGTAGCACATCAACCTTATTTTCAATTTATCCCTAATCAGTTTATTCCGTATTCTGTCATACGTTGTCACCCCATGTATTTTTCTCAGAGCACACATTTCTTAAGCATTTCTTTGGTTCCATTCAACATTTTCATTATATTAACATTTTGTTGTATTTTTTGCAAAGTATATTTTCGTAATACCGTTCTAAAAGAATGTTATTTCATATTAAAGCAGTTAATCAACTTAATAATTGGTACTTTTTGCGTTAAAATATAAAATAATTTTACCAACGTAGGTATAAAATCATCCATTCAGTGTAAGTATATTTCAATTCAGGCATTGAAATTTAATATACCTACATGGTAAAAATTCTACATGCACGGCTTAAGCCTGCACCTGATGTCTGACACTCTATACTGACCCAATGGTTGCTCATTTCAACTCTAGGCATATAGAAGCGTATTTGCGATCAAACAACCTTATTCGTTAGTAATTATACATGAGCTTACAATATTTTTCTATTTAAGAAGGTAATACACCATTTCTCATCCGTCTAATTATGCCATACCATATTTGTGACAAAATGTGAAGATAACTTACAAAGATTGCTCCAAAGGTTTTTAATTACACCATGGAAATAAATGTATAACATTATATTAGTATGTAAAAATGAAATTACCATCAGGCAGATCCCCAAAGAGACGGTAAATGAATAACTGACAGTCCAAACCGCAGAAAAAACAAATCAAGAAATTACTGCAAAAAGTAGACGATTCTCAGGGCCTCAAGACGATTTTCAGAGCAAATGCCTCTCTCTTTTGAGCCAAAAGAAAGAGTTCTCCTTGTATTATTTTTCCAGTTTTGGAATGTTTCAGTCGCCTTAATCTTCCTTTGGATGAAATTGCTGTATATTTTTTTTAATAATTCACGCCATGTGTGATTTCTATACATCATGAATTATATTGGTTGCTTACATTTGTGCACGTTTTTTCGTTACAGAACCTTGTTTTTCAGTCATTTTCATTTTGATTTTATTTACACCTGAAATATTTAAAAATGATTCATTGAAATTCTGTGATATATTTTAGAAATGTTTTCGACAACTGGAGTGGTGTATTACACAGTGAATGGGGCCGCTGGTAAAGGGCGGTGATGGGAGGACTGGGTGGTGCGCCCAACAGGTGGTTGCTATTCATTTTATAAGTTTATTTATTTTCCGCAAATTAATCAAATTACCCAATCTTTACGAGGGAAGTGCTGTTTTCGTCGAGTTTTTATTTTGTTATATCCGAGAGGAATGTTTTTATGAGTAACTTTTAAAGAAAAGGGGAATTTTTCTTTCATTTTTTAATCCGTATTATATCCATCGTCTAGTTGATAAGACATC
Source organism: Odontocerum albicorne (assembly GCA_949825065.1). NCBI lineage: Eukaryota > Metazoa > Arthropoda > Insecta > Trichoptera > Odontoceridae > Odontocerum > Odontocerum albicorne. Next base: position 21,388,164 of record OX463855.1, read on the forward strand.
TGTCTTCCGACCCGGAGGGTTCAGATTCAATTCCCATTGGTATCAATTTTTTTTTTCAAAATGAGTGCCAGTCTGGTTTTCATTTCAGGCCTGACGACCTCCATAGTCGGTAAGACTCTGGTAAGACTTGGGAGCTTCGGGTTCGATTCTCGATGGTATTCAAAAAGAAAAGAAAAAAATGTGAGTCCATTCTGGTTAATGATTTCATCTTCTACCAATACACGTATGCTCTAGACGTATGCATGTGTGTGTATTGTTGCCTATCCACGTGTTGTAGTATTTACAAAACGTAAGATTATAAGTTTCTCCTATTCCAGTATTCCAGGAATGAAACTCGTTGTTTCCTACTTCTTTCTCTCAAAGGTTTGACTACTGGGGTCGAAAATAATATACTATCGTCTTCCGGCCACGTTTTTCAATATGTCCGTATCATTAATTCAAATGTATTGAACCAAACGAATGAAAAATCGACTTCACGCACCTTCAACGTCTTTCTTATTGATTTAAGATATTTCTACTTGGCGATAAAACTACCAGGTTGGGCTGTGTACAACGGAATCGTTATATGATAATCAGGTAGAATCAAATTAAGGCCTAATTAAAGAATGACTGAAAGGGAAAAATATTCAAGTTTAATTTAAAATAAAATATAAAATTGTTTGTTTCAGTTTTTACGTAATGAAATTTGTTAAAAATATTTTTTAAGCTGTTACCGCATTGAGTTGGTTTTTTAATTAAATTATGTTTTGAAGGCGTTGCAACCTTTCTCCTTAGGGCAATGTCAAAAAACAAACGAAAAAATATGAAACTGATTCAGCACTTAAAAATTCTCCAATATAAGATACAGAACTTAAAGCCAATGTAAAGAAAGGTTGATGATGGCGGAGTTCCTTCATAAAATCGAAATATAGAGCCTCCAACTTGGATTAGAATTAGAAAAAAGAAAAGGATTAACGAAGTTAAGGATTGCGAAGAGATCAATGAGTTTGTCTGCTTAAGTGCTCTTGTTTCGAAGAATGGAGAGTGTGAAGCGGGGATCCGAAGACGAACTGTAATGGCAACATCAGCTATAACAAGTCGGACAAATATATGGATTAATCGGTCTATACTTAGAAGAACAAATACGTTCTGTAATATTCAATCCTGTTAATATTTATTTATTCATGATGCTATCCAGGGTACTCAGAGTAAGCGTCACCAGCATCGCGCCCCATGAGTGTCAAACTTATGGCAATTTCAAGGCACATATCTCGGCACTGTACAAGAACATAGGAAAGACTGTTTTTCTATATCCAATTCAAACCTATATATTTTAGCACAACGACAATTTTATTTCCTATTCGCTTTTTTCCATTCGTGTGGTGCCCCTCAACACATTCAAAATGGCGTTGTATGCATTGAAAAGCGTAGCCGAAAGACCGCATTGTCTTCGGCCTCAATCTATCATTCGAGCTTTAGAATCACTGAATTAAGCAAGAAACTTGCGATTTGTCATTGTACGTGTTGGCAATACTACCGAACGTGAAGATACAGCAATACCTTCAAACGTTTAGTGTCCACGATTATTGTTACCAGAATTTGACCCTTTTTTTACGATATTTTTTCGCATGTTACCTATATTATCACGGAGGTCAATTATATAATCACAAAAGTCTCCTGTCTAATTACGGAGGTCCCCATTATAATCACTACTTATATAATCGCGGAGATCAGCCATATACATATAATCACGGAGTTTATCTCGTATATAATCTATTTCACTGGACTGTGACTCTTTTTAAATGTTTTTTTTGTACCATCAGGAATGGAATTCGAAACTTCCGGGTGAAAGACCAGGGTCTTACCAACTAGTCATTCACAATCCTATTTACTGTCCGAAGTTCACGTAATAACTTTTAAAAACAAGAAGAAAGGGTCCGCATTTCAGTCAGGGTGTGAATTAATATAAAAAAACTTCATTTGGAATAAAAATCACGTCCGTGCTCCATAGATAACTGTATGGATTGCCGACATCGTTGCTTTAAATGGGACTTCATTGAAAATGTTATTGGATCGCCGAAGTAGCAACAGGTTGTCCATTGTGATTCTTTTCTCGACTTTTACGTCGTTTTTAATGCTGCACTTGCCAAATACTTATTTCATTATCAGACTTTTTTCAAAATTGACTTATTTTCTTGATTTCGCTTCACTTTACTTAGGCAATCCCTAGCAGACGAGTATGATTGCCACTCCTTTTTATGTACTCTGAGGTGGCTCAAAAGTCCAATCTTGGATTGACATACCCTCCCGCAGTGTGGGCACCCTCTTTCAGACGTCATTTGAAGACTCGGTGTTAGGCGCTCTTTTTGCTTTATCCGCTTTTCCTTTTCACGGTCACGTCTCGCAGTTTCAAAATGTGCCACTCCCCATCCCCGGTACATCTCTACTGGACGCACTCTTATGCCACTGCAACTCGCTCTAGGTATTTATACTACACCGTTTAAGACTTGACTTAAGGCCACCCTTGTATCTCTTTTTTGGGCCATCCTGGATTCTTTTCCCTAACTTAAGTTCAGAAAAGAGTAACTGCCTGACAATCCGAGATTGTGACATTCTAGTAATGTGCCCTGCCTTATTATTGATTCTATGCTGGTTGTCTTAGCCTCACAAAGAATGCTTAAATCTGTGCGTTTGTTCTGCCATTTTATATTGATGACACAACGGAAGTATCTTTGATGTCATTTTTCCAATATTTTTAAGTGTTTTCTATGGGTGGCTTAGATTTCATATTCATGCAGAAGATATGGCAACACAATCGGCATGTTTATTTTTTTCTGATTGTCTTGTGTATATTCCTACTGTCAATCGGTCTTCCCCGCAGCCTACCGTAAGCGCTACTACTGTATCTTAGTCGGTGTTATATTTCCTAATCGATGTTGACGTCACACGATAAGATTCTTCCAAGATAATAAAAATCGGCGCATATTCCAAGATATCGTTCCCAATGCTAATATACGGGGCGGTGATACGTAGGTCCAAGGTGCTGCTTGATGTAGTTTTTTATTTTATTTGTATTTATGTTTAAAAAAGGTGTTTGATTTCGCACATATATAACATCCCAATTGACGAATTAGAATGACAAAATCAGCTACGACAAGTCTGATGAAAACATGATTTAATCGATCTTTACTCAAAAGAACAAAAATCCGTCTTGTTGACTCTAGTGTTATCCAGAGCACTGAAGAAAATAAACATGATAGATTCCTCCGAGTTGTGGTTTTAGAGGTATATGCTCTGTATCCCATAGGCCACAAGACACACCAAAGTCTCTATCATTATTATAGAAAGATTTTTATGAATTTATTCTTATATAGAGGCGTTTGTTAGGCGTTTATTTTATCCATGAAACATCCAGTAATCGTCTCAAATACCCCATCACGACGAGTGTATCCTTAATATTTATCTAACCTTTATTGACCAAGTTTCTGAAGAATACAGAAATATTGAGAAAATCGGGATTTTAACTAAATCATTTTCACTCATCGAGATATGTGTCTGTCTCTCCAGATCAGTTCTAGCATAGTTCTTTTGATTTCAGTTTCTTCTTTTGATTTCTGTCCACTATTATCAGCAACTCTAGATCCAAGATAAACAAACTTAAAAAAAACGATATTGTACCGGACGTATACTATATATCAAAGAAATTAGGAAATTTATTTTGTAAAATTTGTTTCGAAATTATTATTGTATATCGTTGTATTGTAATGTATCATCTGTATTTTATCATTGTTTGTGACTGCACTTGCACATATTGTAATGAGAAACAACACAATCACACACATGACACAACAGTGGAAAAGGTATTCCTCAAATCACTGACAAAAGATCTACTGCGCAGTAAAACGCGTAAGTATAAATTGACCATTAGAAAAAGACCTCGCAAGTCAAGTCACAAGGAACGGAAAACGGAAAGAAATATATTCTCATCTACTGGAACGTCTACCATGTGTTTATTTCGGGCACTTCTACTTGCCAAAGAGGAATCTCTTCACTCTGCTCTTCACTGACAACACAAGAAGCAAACCGGAATCTCCGAGGATTGAGCAATAGCCACCCACCTATTTACAGTATTTGTACCGATGCTGTATGTTACAGATATCTATATCTTTTTTGCAGGTGCGTTCATAGTATTTCGTTGTTTTGATCATGATTTGTATTTTCGGTTTATTAATTTTGAGTCCCATTATGATGCTTTCATATTCAACAAAGCGAAACAACACTGACATTTAATCAAAAGGCTTGGTAAAAAAATACTATCAATGATTTATAAATATACAAATACGTTAAAATTGTTGATTTGTGAGACACTCATCCGCTACTCTTCTCTATTATATTGTTCCCTTCCCGTTAAAACACATTTGTAATCGAATTTTATTTCAGTACCAGATCAAACAATGCTTCTTTTTTATTTTATCTGATTTTTATAAACGGCCGTGAGACCTTCATTGTCTAGATGCGCTGTACGACTATGACCGCGGATACCATTTGTCGTCTGGATCAAATTTCTTCTGTCGACTTATCCTCTGCCCTTCAGAACAAACACAAATGCCAAACAATGCAATTATCATTTATTGTATTCTGTATTATAATATATAAAATCGGTGAGATAGGATTATTAGCTTTATTAATGCATAAACTAGAGACTATTGAGAAAATATAAGGATATGACGGATTTGCTACGATATATTTCGCCAATACGAATTAGTATTTAATTTTTTTATGTGATAAGTATATATAGTTTGTATAATGATAGATTGAAAAACATGACAAAAACAAGTACGAGTACAATAGCCTCCCGTTATTATCCGCGGTTGACCTCTCGCGATTTCATTTTATCTCGCGCCGAATCAGTGTCACCAATGATTGAAGGCAGTCCTACTTAATACCGGATGATTCATCCATGTTCCATCTCTTGCTGTAATCCCATCGTTCCCGGTATCTCAATATTTGTGTTCAAAGGCTAGTGATGACGGTGAATCAGATTGCAAAATTGTCTCGTCAAGTGCTTATAATAAGTGAAAAACTAAAAGTTCTTGGCTTATACGAAAATAAAAGAATAAAATCGACACTGTTGCTAGAATGTATGGAAAGAACAAATCTTCTATTTGTGAAGACCTCAAAATAAAATTTCGTTAGTTTTGCTGTTGTTGAACCTCAAACTGCAAATGCTATAGAGAAAACGGAGAAGAGAGCTGTTAAGTGTATTAATAAAATGTAATTGGGAATGGGTTCGCTATTATGGGGAGAGGGTTTGGAACCTTAAACCCGCGGATAACGGGGGACTACTGTAATTTCAAGGGAACATTTTCAAGTTATATAGATCTTGATTTGTTGCCTGTCATTTGTCGTAACCCCAATAAATTACACTTTTGCCGGTTTCTTACTGAGGGCGTATAAACGTGGAAAAAATATGTTGAAGTTTTTTTACCGATTATTGATTATTATTTAATCCCTATGTCAAAAATTATCATTAATTTGTAAAGTTGTGAGACCCTATTCATACACCATCAACAACCTTTAGCAAAGAGCGTCAATTTACAGAAATATGGAGCCCATCCCACAACATTTTTCATATTATTTTTCTAAAAGTTATCCTAAAATTCCACTACTGAAGAAAATATGAACACATTGTTGAGAATCATGTAATACGTTGTCCGGAAAGCAGTTTCGTATTTCTTAGATAAAGTTCGTTAAGACAGCATTTTCGTGGCTTACTTCATTCCAAACATGCTAAATAGGTATAATTTTAAAACATAATAGTTTAGCGCATTTTTTGGTAATTATTTACTCAAAATTGGTGGTTTGTTTTTTGGCGTCATTTTGAAAATGGAACAAAAACTGTTTTGTGTTTTCGGTGCTTGGTGTGGGCTTTTCGGTGTTTATAACTTCAAAGGAAAAATGTGACTCAAACAAGAAAAATATATAGAGTATATAACGACAAAAGATTGAGCGATCGTGCGTGTCAGATATGGTCTCAACAAATCCGTAATGTTGAAGATGGTGTCCACTCTTGAACGCTGATTACCACTGATAACGACCAAATTAAGGCTTTGATCGATAAATACCAGCGTTCTACGACATAAGAGATACTGAAAATATCGTAAACTACCGTTCACGAGCAAGTTACATCTAAATATACAACTTTAGCTTTTGAATTTGAAAATATATATTTTTTTACAAAATCAAAATATTTTTTAAAACAAATATGATAAACGCGTCCGCGTTTTAAAATAAAGTCAAATTATTTCAAAATGAAATAAATGTAACTAATTCAGCTTTGATAATAAATGGCACATGTAGTCCCTGCCTTACTATTCTACATATATTAATACATACCATCACGCCATGTCCCTTTTGGGGTAGGCAGAGAGAACAAATCATCACGCCTTTCTATCCATGCAAACAGCTCTCGCCTCGTTAACATCCATGTATGATCTCCTGTTTCTCATACTTTTTATCTTTCCCTTAGTTTAAATTTGTCCAAACTATTTCCCTCAATTTCCTCAGTCCACAATTTTCTTATTGTGTCTAAATGGTCTTAATATTCCTTTTTTAATTCTACTTATAATAAACAATTATCCTTTATGCGATCGTTTCTTACTCTATCAAACATTATAATACCAGACATTTTACACAAGGCACGCATTTCTACAGAATAATTCTGCTGTTAACTTTTATCAGACCATTTCTTACTCCAACAAATATTGTGTATCAATTTTCATACATTAGTATATACCAATAATTTCTTACTCATTCAATGCTTGAAAAAATTGAAAAGTAATGTTTTTTTTTATTAAAGTATCCATAATTTGAAGTAACGAATAAGAGAGAAAATAACATAATTCAAATGAATCGCGGATTTCTTACAACCCCTTTGACCGGATGACATAAAATTACAGTTACAATTTGTCCTTTCAAAGAATATCAAATCCTTTCACGCTGTCGCATAACAAAGCAATCGAAAGATCGACATGTGTCAAAAGTGACCCGCGAGTATCAGTGTAAAAAATATGTAAGAGTGTTTCAATGAATACTAAGGGATATTCATTTCGTATTAAGATTTTCAACAAAAGGTTTATCCCTTAACTTTTTCGTCTTTGTCAAAATTGTTACATGTTCACTATGCCCAATGAAGGGTTAAGGTCAGTGGTGTGACATTATATTTTTTTCGGCAGTAACGACAATTTTTAGGCTATACCTAATTAGTAAAATAAATGCTGTTGAAATGTTTGTTACTCAAATTGAATTAATTGCTCAACATTTCAGATTGATCACACAGTCCATATTCAAGAATATCCTTAACAGTTAATATATAATATAAAACACATAAACAACGAAAGTCCGGATGCTCTCGCCTTTTAAATTTTTTTTTTTGGAATTTCGTTAAAAATGTTGAAACCTTTATATTACAAGTTATTTTGACCTTTTATTACTTTGGTTTCTGGATATCGAAAGTCATCGTTACTTCTGAGATTGATTTTTAATGTGCGATCAGTCTGAGATGCTGAACAATGAATTTTAAATAAAATACACGTACTTAATAAAATTAGTTCCATCAAGAAATAAAACATGCTACAAAACGCCTCCACAATTAGTCGACCGCCCAGCACTACACGTCCTTCCACGTTAGACCAAGGCTGCGAATCTCCTCATCATGTTATAGATGGATCGTAAAGTGGTAGTTACAGGCTACTGCTGCGTCTAAAGTCGAACCATTGATTCAGAAATATATTTTGGTTATCTTATCGACGATATTCTATTTAATAATTTATTCACACGGCTACATCATTGACGTCCCTATTTAGATCTCCTTTTCAGATGTATTAATTACATATCAGACTGTCCTCAAGGGCGCTCCAACTCGAGACTAGAACCCTTTAGTATTGATTTAATAAAAATATTATAAAATAAGTATATATATAAGTCGAGTGTAAGGATAGAAAAGTAGTAGATTAGGCACTTCCCCGCGTCTGCATATGTTTAGAAAAACACATTTGTTTAGAAAACCGCAGAAAATTTACCAAGAAAATACGAACTACAGAGAAACCTTTGTAGATCTTCTTATGTGATAGTTACACATTCAGCTTTAGGTGTAGTATCGTGTGTGTGTAGTGTTCATATACAATCATAAATTTTGACAAGACCTTCCAAAAAGGGTTGTCTTCAAATGCTGCACACGCTACTCATATTTCTAAAACTAAGAGGCAGATTATTCCACGCCACAGGACCAGCAACGGCAAAAGCTCTATCATAATACCCCGCCTTATTGGAACGATTTGGAACAATAAATTCAATGGAATAATACGAAATCGACTTCAAAATTTTACTTTTCTCCGAAGAAACATCTCTCAGGTGCATATTCTAAAGATACGATGGATACATCCTACTAATGGCCTTGAATACAAAGATACACATTTTGAAATCAATCCATTTACGGCACTTGTGCCAGTGTAGACTTTTTAGAAGCATACTAAAATTACTATATCTATGACTACCTATTGTCAGCCTAGCAGCTGCATTGAAAACAGACTAGGGTCTGGAAATTTTCGTATCAGGCTGACCAGAATAAATAGGATTACTATAATCCAGTCGCGATGTAAGAAATGAATCAATACGATTTTTTTATTTCTTTTTTTGGAAAACATCAAAGTACAAATTTTAACTTTCTAAAAATTAAACATGGAACCGATGAGCATTGGATTGGGATATAAGTTGTGTAAATAAGGGCTCCAGATATAAATCAATCCAATAATCTATCCCTTTGAAATCATGGTTTAATATAATAAGAATTAACAAGGTGGAAGTGTCTGTCATATGTCATTTGCGGACGGACCACTGCGTGGTAACTAGCCATCTTTACAGAATGGGTATTGTGGAGAATCCCGGGTGCGAGTGTGGTCTGGATGATGAAACTATAGACCGTCTATTTTTCGGTTGTCCTTTGCGAAACAAATTTGATTTACTAAACGTCATATATTTACCATGTCTAATGAATGTTGCGTTTCTTCTTTTTTCGAGAAGGTTTTTCTCTGATGTATCGATTGTTAAATTTTTTAAGCTTGTAAGTGTCTAGAAAAGGCATTTTTTTTTAATTGATTTTATTACATTGACTCATATAATTACACAGTGACTTTAATTTAGTGGCACAAATCATCATAGTTTGGGTGGATTGCCTATTAAAAAAAGATTATAGACATCCGAAGAAATCGCATAACCGACATATTTGCCTATCGAAAGAGAATTTACTATCAAGATAGATACCAAAAAATTGAACGTTAACTTTTAGAAAAATACTAACATCCATGACTGATAACGCATCCCCACCAAGAAAATGTTGTTTGCGTAGTGAAGCCATCTAGATAAATGCCTTTTTTTTTTAGTTTTTAGTAGGAAGTTTTTATAAGTCACTTTTTATAAATTCAAAATAGTTATTTATTTGTGTACGCCACTGCTAACAAGCTCCGCGGGCATGGACCTTTCCGGTCCGTGGTACAGATCTCTCCCCTTTCTCATTATTCGGTGCAAAAAGTATCGAGGAGGTCCGCGGATCGTATGACACCGTGTCAGCTCCCGCGGTGGTCCTATACAGTCCCATTCGACCGTTCACGCGACGCCAGCTGGTTCTAATAGGGTGGGGAACTCAATTAAAATTTTACATAAAAATAAAGACAAGGATGGTTGAACCTGGATAAAACTTGACGCAATCAACAAAAATCTAAATATTAAATTACAGTACAAACTAGCGGACTTATTACCGTATACCAATTTCTTCCAACCAACAGAAATATGTTAATATAGACAGCACAATCTTAGAAACATATTGATAAGTAACCATTTCTACCGACCCATCATATCATTATCACCATCACGTCGTGTCTCTATTGAGGTAGGCAGAGATAATAGATATCCACTTCATTCCATACTTACACAAATCTTGCACTTCTACAACGCCCATACACCTCGACATTCATATATTCTATTAAAAAGGCTTTTCACTCTTTCGTTTTTCATAAGTGTATTTATTTGGTCGGGCCACGTTTTCAGGGGGCTTTCAAAACTTTTCGCGCTTTCTATATTACTTGTATAGATTATTTTTTATGAATCTTTCATTATTTAATTTTCTACACGTCTGAACCATATTAATGATCCTTTATCATCTTAGGCACTGCATCTTCTTTCAGACCATATGCTTTCCTAATATTCTCGTTTTTCCACACATTTTAGCATATATGAGGGAGTATCCGAATTATCAAAATATTTTATTATTTTATTTAACACTTTCATGCAAATTTAACACGCCCGGCGGATTTATTGCTATACAGCAACTTCTTCCAATCAACCAACTTTTATTTCATAATTAACATTGGTATACATGACCATGTATTTTATTTAGTGTAGAAAATAATATTCCAATAAAACTAACAAAAAAATAAAATATCTAGAAAAATAGTGATTATGATGGGAATTTTATGTGACATAAGGACGAGGAATATTTTAAGATAAATAATGGTTCTTTGCTTTATTCTGAAATACCGATAAGGATTAAGCACATATGTTTTAACCAGGAAGACTATACAAAGTTAAGTCGAGAGAACCGTAAAACATGATGTGTATATAAAGGATTTTGCCGTCACTAGATCGGGGGAACAGTCCAAAAATCAAAAATGTATTTATTTATTAGACAATATATTGTAAAATATCCAAATGTTGAGATTACTTTCGAACGACAATCTCTTCCAACGAACCAGACAAGAGTTAAATAGATAAGTGAAAGGTTGCAACGCTATTTTCAAAAGGAAAATAGAAAACTTAAAACATACTGAAAACGCTGAAAAAACAAACGAAAAATAAACAGTATAGCAAGACATTTCTAAATATCCTCCAAGAGAAGGTAGATGGTTAAGGACACGATAATAGAAGTTATGGAGAACACATTTCGTCATTGAAGAGAGATGTAATTGTTTTAAGTCACTGTTTGAATTCAAATTAAATAAACGTTATAAAATGTATGATCCTTGTATCCAGTGTTTAACAACCCTAATCCTACTCTTGTTACAAATATGGGAGAGGTCACGAAATTCCCCACGCTTACTTTAGAGTCATATGCAGTAACCCGATACGGGCTCTCAATTGATCCGGGGCGCGGAGGACATTTTTCTGCATGGCCAATCTTGCAGCTGATTGACTTCGTGCAACTTTATCTACACTTTTATCAGGGACGTACTAATAAATTGACCATTTTTATAGTTACATAATTCATTAACACGTTTACTGAATACCTTCTTCTTTTTCGTCGTGACCTCGATGCTAAGTAATGTGACCTATAAATAGTTGAGCATATTCATCCGGTTTTCCTGGGAAGATTAGTGCAGTGGTTTCCCATTACCTTCTGCACCACATTATATTATGTTATATAGGAAGTGTATACATGTTGTATATATTGTGAGCCTTGATTCCAAAACGTAGTATTTTGGAGTATAGTACTACGTTCCAGAAGAAATGTGCACTTGTAGATGTTAAGTGTGAGCAGGAGTGTTATAGAAATGTTGTAATGTGGATAGTAGCTAGCTAATTAGGAAAGACGATAGGGAAAATACAAGCATAAGTAACCGGCCTCTGTGCCACTCCACAAAGTTTAGCCCGCGGGCCCACGTCGTTTGTAGGATGTGACCGTTGCCCGTGCACTGACAGCTACTTGGGGCCTAAGGTGAAGAGTTCAATATATCAGCGGACCAGGGGCTGAATATTCTTTACGCGAGCTAGACTGAACCAGAACTGTCTACAAGGTACTACCGCTTAAAATATCGCTACGCCACTACCACATACCTAATAGACGCGGAATACTTCCAAGGGCAAAATCTCTTTAGCTTAGTGCCTACTTCTTCTCAGTGTCATGTCTGGTCCCCCCAACGTTGAATATCACTTGAGAGTAGACATCTTTGTCCCCAGCAGCCCGAAAAAGATCTCCAACGCCCCTTATTCCAGTCCAATCACGTATATTGCGGAGCCAGGAGATTTGCCTCCTGTCAACACCTCTTTGGCCTTCTATTTTGCCTTGGATGATCAGGTGCAGTAATTTGTACTTTGCTCCTCTAAGTACATGACCCAAGTAGAACACCTTTTGGATTTTAATATTAGTCAGCAACTCTCTATCAACTTTGGCTCTTTGAAGAACCCTTGTGTTGCTGACCATATCCGTCCAGGGTATCCGTAGCATTCTCCGGTGCATCCACATTTCGAATGCTTCCAGTCAGTTCATACTACTTACTTTGAGGGTCCATGATTCTACTCCATGCAATAACACTGACCAAACGTAGCATTTGAAACGCAACATTAATTGGACGCGGTCATGATATGGCGTTTAGTAAATCAAATCTGTCTCGCGAAGGACAACCGAAAAATAGATGGTCTATAGTTTCATTACCCAGACCAAATTTGCAGCCGAAATTCTCCACAACTATGTTACATATTTATTAATCTGAGATATTTGAGGAAAAAACATTTTGTCGTTTTGTATGGGCTTGTTTGGAATATTTTTTAAGACAGTATTTCACCATGGTAAACCCATTTAGCTTTCCCTCAATGCAAAAGAAGCCTCTATTTCGTGGATATACAGAATCACTTAACTAGGCGAGGCCTGTGACGATGTGTCCTGTTTTCTTACTCATGAATTTTATATATTTGTTGTAAATACTAATACACTCAGCTGAAACGTTGACATCCTTACACATACTAAATCATACCCATAATTCCAACTGCATCATAATCTCGACCAAATCAAAATGTAGTGCCGTGTCTGTGATCGTTGCCCGTCCCGTTCAATCTTCAGTGGGCTGGTAAAGCTTGATTCTCACTTGACCTAGATCATATCATGAGCTACCTTTTGGTCGACCGTGAGCTGACCGTAACATGCCCGCGGTATGACTTGATCTGCATACATGTAAGTTTATGTCAAGTCAGATTGCTTGGATGCAGTTTTTTAAACAATTAGTTGATCGTTTTGATTTTCACGCAAGCAAGACTGCGTAATCTTCTTTTGCGTGAGATCGTCATACGTAATATATAATTTCCAGCCAGGTCACAGCGGCTGGTGATAGTTTGTAGAGCTTGTGCACACCTCCAGGAAATGCTGTTAACAATGTGGTTCATGGTCTAAATCTCTCCGCACTCACGGAAAGGTGACTACTAGGTCCACTTCGTATCTGATCCTATTTACATAACAATCCTTCCGAAATAATAAATGTGTATTATATAAATCGGTTTATAGAACGCACAATAGAACTTAATATTTATATGTATAAATCGATTTATAGACACCGAGCACAATATAACTTAATGTTTATATGTATAAGTCGATTTATAGACACCGAGCACTATAGAACTTAATATTTATATGTATAAATCGATTTATAGACACCGAGCATAATAGAACTTAATGTTTATATGTATTATAAATACATTTGTACACATCTACCAAAATACATGTTCAATGCAAAAATCGCTTTCAAAGATACAAGTTTTGTATTACGTAAGAGGCACATATTTTATTTACTGATCCAGGTGCTAAAACACCTAGTTTCGCTCCTGACAATACGCAAAAAAGCTTCATGTATTCAACAGAGCCGATACAGGGGTAAGGCAACCGAAGCATTGGCCCCAGGCGCGACATTTCAAGGGCGCTAAAATCAACCGGAAAAAATAAAAATAGCGTAAAATAATAAAAAAAAACAAAGAGAAATTTAATAATAATAATGAAAACTTATTTGAAGTCTAGTCTTGACCAAGAGAGATTTTGAGATGTGGCCATTCTCTCCATTAAGCATTTGATTTGCAACACAAAATCAGTTTCGATAAAGTTATTAATGGTTTTGTCGTAAAAGCTCGAAAAATTAAGTAATAAATGTTTGACGTTTTAATTTTTATGCCGTTGATTTATATTGTGGGGTGAGACCATACTTCTCCATTTTTATTTTTTTGAAGATGGATTATTTTTAGATTGTTAAAATGGATTATTTTAAAAAAGTTTTTATAAAGCAAAAACATGTCGCCCATTTTTCAAAATCAAGGAAAAATATTGCTGCAATTTTAATCATTCCCAAATGCGTTGCCCCACAACTTGGTAAAAAAATGTCTGTATTGTGAGGGCACATTTTCAAATGAGTGCTTTAGGTGCCAAATACCTTGTCCCAGTTCTGGTAGTCAACTAAATGCCTGTGCGTAAATGAGATGACATATACTCGAGCGCAAAATAATATGTTAGTAACTGATCACAGAAATAACCAAATATATCACTGAAATCCATAGTGATCGCGGTCAAGTGAAATTATAATCTAAATGCCTCCCCAAACTCTGAAACCCAATTATATTACATAAAAAATTGTTCAACATGAATAATAAGTATCAACGTAATACTTTTACAACTTCATGTCGTAACGTTTTCTCGGAAATGTGGACTAAGGAAAAAAAATCAAAAGGCGAATTTTCCGTCCAATGAACGATGAAAATTAATTAAGAAACAAGTTACTTTTTATATAATTCATTTTGACTGTTTGTCGCATTTTTTCAAATTGTTTCAATCGAACTTTCTTAATGAATGTTAATTGTACATAAAAATGTCGTTTAATTAATTATACATAACATACTTTCCGTATCATACATAATATTTATCTCCAAAATGAAAAAAGATTTGTAATTAAAAATCATAATTACGTCAATATAAGTATTTAAAAACATTTAACTACTGCCATCTGTATGACAGAAGTCAAATTAATTTACAAAATTTTCTGCTTTCAAAATTGTTACCTAATAAATCAAATAATTTTTCATCCCAAAAAGCTTATCTTAAAATTTACCTTAAATGCTCCTCAATGGTAAAAAGTTAGGCAAATATTTGCTTCCTAATTCGTCAGTTTAACATTTAGCATTTTTTTTTCTTAGTAAGACTTTATAATGCAGAACAGAAATAACACTTTTAGCAAATATATCTGGCGGATTTATTATTCTGAAGCAATTACAATGGACTAACTTTGATTTCATAATTGATTCATTCATTTCATTACCATGACTATCAATTGTTAATAATGCCACATGTTTTCTATAGGAGGCTACATAGATCACCCTATATTTCGTATTAATCAGGTCTCGGAGCATGTAGTCCAGATGTTTGGACAACTTTGCATGTGTCATGAGTCCTTTATAGTTCCACAATCACATTAATTGCTTCTTTTATTCCAGAAACACCATCTCTGCATGTTCCCCTTACCTGTTCACCTTGTATGTAATGACCTACTCAGAGATTATTTAGGGCTCTCAAAGGAAGCCAAGGCAGTTAACTTCCTGTTGTCATCTTTTTCGAGAGCTCCATCCTATCATCAGAGGTTTTTCCACTTAAAAGATGCTTTATCTGGAGGAATTGTCAGTTCTTGTACTTTCTTCACAAAACTATTCTTAGATTTCAATCTTGATGTTGTTGACTGGTGACCATATAATTGATTATTATGAGTGTGCATTACTGTCTTAAATGTAGTAAATGAAAATAGGAAAGAATAGATGTTGTTTTGAATTTAGAATTTAAAAAAGCTGACAGCTTGGCAAAATTAATGAAAAGCTTTAAAAATGTATTACTTTTTACAAAAAATATCACCTTATTCCTACATCTGAAGACAACCATCTCTCCTACCACTTCTGCTACTACATTATTTTTTGTCACGAAAACATTCCCAAAATTTGTAACAAACTCCCTTTTAATCCCAGCTCTAATAATGGCATTGAAGTTACAAAATTGTTGTTTTATATTCTCTTATCGATTAATTATTGTTTGATTGTTTTGTTTCAGCCTGATCGAATTCTATCTCCATATACAGTCCTGAAACGCCAGAAAGGTAACAGTTTTGAATATGCAACCCTCCTCGCGTCCTACCTGATCGGTGCCTCCATCAATGCTTATGTAGTGTTTGGGTACGCAAAACGTGAATTTACACTCAGCATTTTTAATAGAAGACCATGTCCTGAACAATTTGATCCCCCTAAAGTAAGTGTGTATTTTTCATTAATTATCATTTATTTTCAAGTACCCTAATACAATTATAAGTTACACTGTTACCTGTAAACAAAAATGAAAACTTCACCTTAATGCTGTGATCTTTTCAATTCACCTTCGTAGAAACCATGTATTTGAACCTACTCCTGATACACCTAACATAGAACTAGGATTTATCAAGTCTTTATAAAATTTCTCTTAGTAGGTTTAAAAAAATATTTGTGTTCAAACAATGGTTTTTTACTTTTTTTAAAACATTCTTTCATTATGTAAATAAAATTAAAAATCTAATAAAAATATCTGCTTTGCTATTATTCTTTTAGCCTGAACCAAAAAAAGTAATTCCTCAAAAGAAGTATAAAGTAAATCTAGGTGCTGATCTAAGAAGCCAGCATGTCTTGAACAGGGAACAAATGAGAAGGGATCAGTACAATGCCAAACTTCAAATGGAGGAAGACAAAAGACTAAGGGAAATAGAGGTTCTCTACCTGTTATTTTTATACTTATAAGAATATAATACACCCATACCTCGCTTTGCGGCCTAGACACGTTCCAGAAAAGTTGGCCGTAAAGCGAAAAGCCATATAACGAATCAATTATTTTGATACAAACCCATACAAATTCAATTGGATCTGTTCCAATTTTTTTTTAAATAATATAATTTTTAGTTCATAAAGCATTTTATTCTTTTTATTTCCTATAAAAATGCTTACATAAAAATAAAAGTGCAAAACAATGTAATATAAAACAGAAATTCAAAATATAAACATATAAATTAAAAAACAAAAGAAATCATATGCACATATGTATACATATAATAAAAAACATAAATTAAAATGTTTAAAAACTGTTTTAATCTGATGACAAACATTAACATGAAAAATCAGTAAGCTATAATACGAGTATGCTGCCATCATCACTGTCCGCTGTTGTGGATTGACCCAGTTTAAAATATTGGTCCAACGTTGTATGATTCGCCTTGCAGTGTTTTGTAACAGGTAATGGCTGAGTTTACTCCTCGAGACACTTTAGCGCTGCGTTCTTCGTCAGGATCATATTGAAGAAGGATGTTCATTCCCTGCTCGAAATAAGAAAGCGCATTCGACAAGCTTTTTGCTGTTGGCGTAGAGCAGGCTCTGGCTCCTCATCAAGTGTTCGTTCTGTTTCTAACTGGATCAGGTCCTCGTTCGGAAGAGGTTCCCTGTCAGCATCTAGAAAATCAATCAAATCACGTTCTTCCAAATCCTCAAAACCAAGATTGTTTGCTAAGTTTAACATGTTTTGTCGAATTCCAGAAAGATAATTAACTTTAGGCTCTTTAGTTTTTATGCATTCTGGCCATGTTTTTTTTCCAAACATGGTTCATTGTGGTTGATTTTAATTTCTTTCACGATTCGCTAATGTTGTCTACGGCATCTCTGATGCTGTAGTTTTTCCAAACCTGTTTTATCGAAGATTCACCATCGGTTTCGTGAATAAGGTTACGAAAAGTTCTGCGTAAATAATAAGCCTTAAAAGTGGCTATTGCACCCTGATCCATTGGCTGGATCAGAGCTGTTGTATTTTTTGGAAGATACTCAATCTCCACATCTTCAGATAATTCAGATAAATTAACCGGGTGCCCTGGAGCATTATCCAAAATGAGCAATGCCTTGTTGCTCAAGTATTGTCCTTCAAATATTTTTTTACTTCTGGGCAAAAGTAATTTTTAAACCAGTCTTCAAAGAGAATCTTAGTCATCCAACCTTTCTTGTTGGATCTCCAAATGACGGGCAATTGTTTCTTGTTCAGCCCTTTAAAACACCTTGGATTATCAGAAAGATATACTAAAAGTGGTTTCAGCTTAAAATCCCCCGCAGCATTAGCACCAAGGAGCAAAGTTAATCGTTCTTTTGATACCTTATATCTAGATGCAGACTTTTCATATTTTGAAATGTAAGTTCTCTCAGGCATTCACTTCCAATAGAGCCCTGGCTTGTCTACATTGAATACTTGTTCAGGTCGGTATCCACCTCTTACAATAATTCTTTTCAAAATGTTGGGATATTCTTTAGCTGCGTCATCATCGGTACTAGCTCTTTCCCCTTTCATTTTTGTTGTGCAAATTGTGGCGATTTTTTTATTTTTCAAACCAACCCCGGCTTCCTTGGAATGTTACATCTTTCACAGATTCATAGTATCCTCCCTCTTTAAATTTTCGAAAATACTTTTAGCCTTTTCTTGGATAGTAATTTGGCTAATTGGCATCCTTCGTTGATTATTGTCTTCAATCCACACATCTAATAATTTTTCCATTTTTTCCATAATGCTGCTTTTTTGGCGAGTTAATGTTGAGCCACTTAAAGGTGCAGCAGATAGCGAGCGAATGTGTTTTAATTTCTTCTTTTCTATCGCGAATAGTTTATACGGTAGACTTCGCCAGTCCCATTGCATAACAAATTTGAACAATTTTCTCACCAGCCGCAATACGACGTAAAACTTCTAGATTGATCTCTAGCGTGACAGATTTTCGGCTTCTCTTTTTATTTTTATCAGTATCAATCTCCAAATTCAATGAACGTTTCGGTGGCATTTTTTCCTAAAAAAGGGACGATTATATTTTAAAGAATTAATGAATTAATTAAATATGGAACGAAAATAAGCATTTTTTTTGGCCGTATAACGAAACATTGTGGGCCGTTAATCGAAAAAGTGCCATATTTAAAAAAGGCCGTTATAGCGAAATGCCGTATAAAGAGCGGCCGTATAGCGAGGTATGGGTGTATTCATTTTACAGTGAGAGGAATCGAAACTTGGATATCCATTTGCTTAGCAAGAATAGTGACAGTTAGATTACAGCTTTGAACAAAATTAACTAAGCGTAATATTATTGACAAAGCTGATTAAACTTAAATCTAATTTGATATGAATTCTTTACTCCACTGTTAATAAGATTAGAAGCACTGTAGTCCTTTTTTTCTATCAACCAATCTAAGAGTTTTTTTGTTTACAAGAGTGATGTAGCATGGAGGAACAGGGGGGGATAATTATGCCCTAGATGCAAAGAGGTGCAAAGTCAGGAACCAAATGTAATATTTCTTTAAAGTTTTCCTTCATTTAGCCATGTCATGTCGGCATCAGAATCCTTTTTATCCAAAATTCCAAACAATGTCTGTTACTTTTGTGTTTGCTTACACTTCGGACATGAAAACTATAGTAAAATCTATATGAAAGTTTTTCAATTAAAAGCTTTTCAATTTCATAACTTTATATTAATTAAGATGCGTTTAAGTTTTATAATCTTTATTTAAGTATTAGTATTCACTTAGTTAATTATTTTGTACTTCATGAACAGAAGACTCATGAAGACAACCACATCAATGGGTGGCCAACACAGACAGGCAATTTAAGGAAATGCCTCTTGAATCGGCTGCCTGTGTGCAACGCACACATTGTATATATATATAAACATGGCACCCCTGAAAGTACATGTAATATACGTAATTTTTTTTAAAAGGATTATTATAATTTATAACATATTCAAAAATTATATAATAAAATGCATATATAATACAGGGTTTGCCTTGGCTGTTGGAGTTCCAGCCTATTCCCAAACTACACGGAGCTAACACTTTGTAAAAGGGGGTGCAGATTTGGTGCATTGTACCTGACTGTAGAAGATCCTCTCTATGCCACTTTTTACAAGGGCAGTATGTTTCGCTAGACCATTGACTCCAGCAATGCTTCAGCTAATGGAGTAAAAACCAAGATTGTTCCAACTAAATAATGAAACAGGACGATGAATCCAATAGTTCTAAACCACAAAACAGTTCTTAAAAATGACTGTGTCTGTTTAGCTGCATAAATAGTGAATTCCTCACACAACAAAATTCTATAATATTTGTATTTATATATTCATTGTAAACCAAAGTAACCCTTGAAATGAAAATATTAATTTATTACAAAATTATATTAATCAATTTGTACTATATTTAAAGGAATTAGAAAAACCCCCATATGATGAATTGTACGGTTGGAGAGTCCACGCCTGGGTTCTAGTTTTGCCACCTCAAACAGCAGGAGCCCATGAACCAGAAAAGCATGATAAAACCGAAAAGATTGAAGATGATGGGATTGTAGAAGTTGCAGAAAAATCTACAAATGTCATTGGAAGTATCCAAAATATTACAGAAGATGTAGAGAAAGTATCTGAAGATGGAAGTGAAAAAGAAGAAGAAGAAGCCCCAACTGTTGAGGAAGTAAAAACAAAAGAAGAACGAGTTGAAGAAGAGGTACAAGAAGAAATTGATGAAGTTGAAGAAACGGAAGAAACTCCAGTTGAAGTTATTGAGCAACCAGTTGTTGAAACACCTTTTTATATAGAACCATCGACAGGTTTCAGATATGATATTGACGAAGTAAATTATTTACAAGTTGAGAGTATTTACAATCATAAAAATTACCATGTAAGTTTTTTTTATATCCAAATTTAAATACATACATTAATCTGCTTTTATTTTTAAAAGTCAAGATATTCAAACTCTTGATGAGGCGAGCTTTTGGTGATGCAAGTTCTTTATGAAGCAAGCTCTTGCTGAAACAAACTCATGATAAGGTTCTACCCATAAAAAAATGTCCTTTTGGTAAGGCAAGCTCTGGACTGGAAAATCAACAGAAGTTGATCAGATGCTTGTATTGAATAAAATTAAATATTTAATGTTACAAATGATTTCAATAGCCTTAAGGAATTTTGTTAAGGCATTATTTTTATACTTATTAAGTTTACAAGAAGTATTGAAAAGGTTATATATTTTTCAGGTTAATCTTCAAGAAGGCCGAGTACCAAATAGTTGGAATGTGAGAGACAAGTCCAGCTGGCTCCCATTACTGGCCGAACTGGATGAAGAATCTGCCAAGAAGCAGTTTGATATGCCAACAAGTTGGGTCGAAAGGTTGGAGGTTTCTAATTCAGGTAATAATTTATTAAATTGCTTACCTTTGGCCTGATTGGCTATTCTAACCTTGTGACCAATTTGATAATTTTCTTAATCTTAAAGCCTTTGCTTTAGCTCTAGTGTAATTTTTTTTGTTTCCTTCTTTATTTAATTTAAATTTCCTTTATCTCCAATGGTATCGGACCTTCTATCAGTGCCACCACAATTCTTTTCACACGCCAGTGCGGCGCCTTCAGGGAAGAGCTTCCCTTGAGCTCAGCTCTTTCATCATATTACTTAATATAATTTTCTTATGCGTATAGGATCGCACTGTCAGGGAACCTGAATTCCTAAAATCAGTGTGAGTGGAGGAGGGACAACTGCATATCCCCATAAAAAAATTGTCCTTTTTGTATTCAATATATTATTATTTCAACTAATCAGAGATTTACAGAAACAGATATTTAGAGGAAATACAATATCTAAATTTTAAATACGCAGGAATATTACAGGCTCTTCACTGTACGCCATTCATATGTGCTACGAGTATGAGAAATGTTATATAAGGTATTAAAATTTTAAAAATATAATGACTTAAAAAAATTTTCTTTTATATTAATCAGAAAAGCAATTTTTTCCTTAGATTTATTTAGAAATCTCGTAGGAAGAATGAATTATGAATTTACTGCCCTGGTTAAAAGGCAGTTAATATGACCCCGGATAATCGACAATTTACATATTATGAGTCTAACAAATTATATAATTGCCTGTGTCACATTGGATATTCTTCATGTCATCAATATTGCTATTTCGATATATAGTTTCAGTCCAGATATAAATTTGATTTAATCTTTGACAACTTATATTTTTGTTTTAGAATTTGAAGAGCGGTATCCAGGCGGAAAAAAAATTCTTCGATATAAAAAAGCAATTCTGGAAAACTATGCACCTTATTCAACAACGGATGGATTATTAAAAAGATATTCTGAGTATAATGATTATTCTTACAATCGTATAAGAATGAGGTAAATATGTAATTTTTGATAACTATTTTTAATCATGAATAAATGCAATTAAAATCACTACTCATAATCACAATCATATCTTCTTCTTGATTGTATGCTCAGTACTGAGCATCATGGTCCTCTGGAACTTGGTCTACTATTTGTTTCCATCCTTCCCAGTCCTGGGCCATTTTGAATGCAGCTTTATAGATAATCTTATTAATTCCTTTAATTATTAATCCATTCACCTTGAAGGAGACCTTCATTTTACTTGTTTTCCCTCAACGAGAAAAGATATACGTAGATATGAGAAAAATTGAAATATTTGTTTTTGTCAATCTAAGGATAGATCTTCGATTATAAAACTAATTTTAAAAGTTTATTTTAAATAATTATTAAATATTGTACCAAGTGAAAATTTCATTCAAGTTGTGTATACTCACATATATATCCATTTTTTAATCAAGATTATGTGAATCAAATATTTAGCTTATTAGCTTAACATGTGCCTTGCTGAAAACACCTATATAAAGTTTTACTGGGTGGTCAAAACGCTCATCAACATTCTATTCTGAATTTCTTTAGATGGATTAAAAAAAGTGAACCTGGAGGGCCCTAACAGTACTGATAGGGTTTGTAAGTATCATATGATAAGAATTATACCTGTTCTCACCACTTTACTTTTTTTTAAGAATTTTAAATATAATCATTTTTTTAGTATCACTGTGATCTTAAAAGAAATTATTCAACAGTCAATGTGTTAAGTTATTTTTAAAAAGTAGCATTTTTCCAACAAATTTTCAATGTTAAGTAGCATAATACTCAAAAAGCTAAGTAAGAATTAGTATATAACTACACTACTTTACAACTACTTAGGAGGAAGTGTGTTACTTATAATGTGTTTTCAAGAACAGTATTAATCTCTCAATATAAGATTATTATTATTATTTATTTGTTAATTTTCAGGCATGAATGGTATGATCGTCGCCCAGATAACATTGCAGAAATACATTATGATTATATAGAAAAACAAATTACTGAATACTTCAAGAGAGGACGGGAGGATTACTTGAAGGGTAAAAAAACTAACAAAACTCAGTATATAATCTTTTCCTGTCCTATCTGGTTATTTTTTATTTATCACTCTTATAAAAAAATTGTCATTCTTTTACATCGAGTTTGTCAAAATCTAATTCTAAAATGGAGATAATATTGACCCATACATATCACAAAATAACCCGACATAAGCCGAGTCAAGGCTGGGGCAACTGGAGTACTGACCCAGGTGTGATATCTGAAGGGTGCCAAAATCAACTGACAAAAAAGAAAAATAATATTTTTTATTTTTTTATTTGATGTGCTCGTATTTTATTGTATATTGTATTGTATTACACTTTCGTTGTATACAGTGTAACTTGGCGGGCTTACTGCCATGTGATAATATCATTCGACCAACCAGAAAGATGTCAAAGACGCCTTGAGTAAAAATCCAATGGGAGTCCTTTTTAAAAAAATCTGGCTTCAAACGGGAATTGAACCCGCAAACCTCGGGCTGGGAGACATGTGTCTTACCAATTAGGACACGGAGATGGTATATGCTAAGTAAGGTTTATTGAATTTTTATGTTATACTCCGTATATTTTTGTCAATGCCTGTGATCATACGAAAGAAATTTTAATAAATTAAAAATAATCAAACATTTTTTAAATTTTAATAAATTCAAAATAATCAAACTTTTTTTCAAATTTGAGATCTAGTCCTGGACAAGGTATGTTGTCAGATATGGCTAACACAGAGAGAGAAGTCTTTAAATTTTCAAATTTCTGGGAGATTAAGCATTAACATTATCAGATCCTGAAACTTCCCTTTACCTCTTGAATTTATAAATTAAGACACAAGCTGAAATGACTGGAAGTGTTGAAGAGCACCAAACAAGAGGATGGTCTTCAACAAGGTGGATAGACAAAATCAAAGAGATGACTAGTTTCTCATCAAGTACTACATTCATCATGACTCAGACCTAGTAGGAGTGAAGATGAATCATCCTCTTAGTGCCAGACCATTAAGCAACTACGAAGCTCAGCCATGAGCATTAAGACTAAAAAGAAGATATAATTGTAATCTGACTATGAATAACAAATATATATTTTCAGAACATACATATGATATGAGCAGCCCTGAAAAGTGTGTGGACTGTAACAGACAACTGGACTTCTTTGCAGAGCCAAGGTTTGATCACCTCTCGAGGTTGATCTTAACTCAGAACACCCTTACTGAAGAATACATTGATAGGGAAGACAGGTCGACTTATAATGATGATCATGATAATATAGATATCACTTGTATAAATGCAGTACAGTCGAGTCAAAAATTTTTTTTTTTTTTTTTCCCATTTTCGTTATACAGTAATCCTTCATCAAATGCAGTTTTAAGATAACACGATTTTTTTAATTGAGATTAAAAAATATATATCAAATAAGAATATTTCACAAAAAAAATATCCTCAGGTGGAGGAATTGACCGACGAGGATCTGCAAAACCTCATTCAATTGCAGAGTGACTAAGATAAAACAATAATGTGGAAGTACAGGGAGGAAAGAAAAAAATTACAGTTTTCATACTCAGAAATTTTACTGAGGGTCTAAATATGGTATTGTACTTTAACTTGAGGATCATTTTCAACAAATTGATCAGCAAGTAAATCAATGCCAATTTTTTAAATAGTAAGATATTTTGCAGCAATATATAGAAATCCAGCAAGATCCTCAATAAAAATTAAACCATAGACAATAATAACCTTTTTATAAATTAAACACCAATTTTTGTTTAAAATATGTTATATAGAAAATACATATGTTTTTTTTTTCAATATTCTCATAACCCTTTATTTTCTATGAACTTCTGGTCTCGTCAACTGCGGTGTGTTTAAAGAATGTACCCCAGCAGTTGACAAAGGATTACTCTAAATTACAAAATGGTATTATCTAATTAAACAAATGTCCTATAGATTTTTGTATAAGTTATTATTCGATTTGCTAATGAATCATATTTTGATTTTTAACTATTGTTAATTTTATTTCTTCCAATTCCATTCTAATTGACTTTATTTCTTCCAATTCCATTCCAATTTATTTCTTCCAATTCCATTCCAATATTAGAAATAAACAATGTCGGTACAGTAAAGACAAAGAATCAAAGAAAATGTTTACATTGAAAAATGTGTCAAATATATGCAAATGTGAGAAAAATCGACAAACTTTAATGGACATGAAGAAAGCTTCGTTGTAAAAGCTACTTAAAAAGTAGTTCTGTTACAGCTACTTTTCAATCAAAAGTAGTAGCGATGCTTCTACAGCTAGTCTTACGACACAGCAGCTACATTTTGCGGTTTTTTAACAATACTGGAAGGAAGTATATAGTGAAAAAAAGTTTGATGTTCTGAACTCTTTGCATACACCAACAGAGAAAAGGCGTGATAGTATATTTGTACCAAAAATATGTGATGTTGGATGAGAGCCAAATAAGTTGAAAAAAGTGTAGAAGAATACATAAATATTTATATTCCATAGAATAAGAAAAATGTATTAACATTTCAGATTATACTGGAGGGAAATTGAATTTGGAGAATTCAACGAAGGTGACGATATTCATAGAAATGTCATTGTAAGTCACAATTTTTCAATTTTATAGTATGATAGATTTTTACAGAGTTTTTAAATAATCTACAATTCACTTGGCCACACTCATTCATTCATGTGATATTCGGATATTTATTTATGAAAAAAATAAATGACACTTAAGTGTCCTTTAAAAACCATAGCAACGTTTTCAAAATGAAAGATAAAATATCAACAACTTTAAAATATTAACACATTTCAGAACACCTAACGCCTATGATGCATAAATCACCAATATGTATAACAACACTGAAAGAAAACAATTGCTCAAATACAATTGACAAAAACATAAAATTAATTAAAGTACAATAAAACAAAACAAGATAAAATGAATATGGAATAACAAGTTTCCCAGTTATGACCTAAGATTAATGAAATTTTATAGAAGGATTTTTCTAAACTCAACAATATATTGAAATATCCTCTAAACCAAATATTGTGTTAACCAATAGTTGCATTCTCACAATAGACATTTTACAATGTGCAACTGTCGTTAGAAATTTTCTAATGACAATTTGCACACATTTTAATTGTAAAAGTTCCGTGTGTTTTTAGCAGAAGTATGTGAACATATTTGTGCTGTTATATTGAGGCTAACAATGATAAATAAGTATTGTGAATAACCTTACATGAAAACAACACATTAAATAAAAACTTTCTTTCAGAGAGTTTAAGATGTTAGGTATAAATCTATAAGAGATAATAGTCAACAATATCAGTTGCATTATATGTAAAATTAGAGTAATGTTGACCTAAATTAGAGTAATGTTGACCTTATAGTTTCAGTCAATTGAAGGGCTCGGCAGTAAACAATGATAAGCGACGTGTATCACATTTTGAGATATTAAGAAAACAAGTCTTGATAAAATTTATTTATGAAACATTTATTAAAAAATAATGTAATTTTAAAAAGTATGAGGGTTTAAGACTATTATGTCAGAGTATTAGATTTTTTAATTATATCCTTAATTATCTAATTTGTAATTTTGAAACTCGTCTTTTGTAATTTTGTCCCTTACCATTATTTACTGCCGAGCCCTTCAATTTACAATGTTTTTTGGGGGAAAACAAGTCAGCTCGGTGTGGCCTAATGGTACTGATAGGGTTTGTAAAAGTAGGAGTATGACAACTAATTATATCGACTCTCATCTTTTTACTTTTTTAGTTTTAAATATGGATAAATTTTTAAGCACCGCTCTGATTAAAAAAAATTATTCAGCAGTCAATGTGTTAGGAGCATCTAATGAAACCTAGATTTATTTCTTAATAAAGGTAAAAGCTCCACGTAGTCAAATCAAACTTTTAAATTATTTCAGTCAATTACTGAAAAATTTCACCGTAATCCCGAGAAGCCTGCTCCAGATGATGTCGCCGTGAAAACTTTCATGGTGGTGATCAATGAGTTCCACATTCAGTACCATTATGAAGAGAACTTTGTAACAAAATCCACCAGGACTTTCTTCAAACCCAACCTCATGGATACGGGAGGTGTCTTATCATATACACCAGATATGACAACTGGCTACGTGGTATTTTCTTATTTCACTAATTTTGTACACAGTCAAACTTTGTTATAGCAAGTACGGAAGTAACAAGTACACACATATAATGAACAAGTGATAATCTAGAATATGGTTTAGTATATTTCCTATTTATTTTATGTTCATATTTAAAACAAGCATACATTTCAGATATAATTTGCTTAAGTACTAAATATTTTAACTACAAATTTTGAATAAAAAAACGCAAATCCCCTCAACGTAAACAGAGGGACCGTTTGAACTTATAAGATTATCCGCATCAACTTATCTTGTGTGAGTGTATAATTTTGTCCGTTTTTGCTATAAAAAGGATTTGATTTCTTTGAAGAATTTATAGTCCCTTTACCTTTTTTTTACAATTGCTATAATACTTGTATTATGCAGTTTAAAATAAACTTTATGATATCGGTTAAAAAAACCAATGACATTATAACAAATACTTTTAGCAAAAAATAATACGAGTTCACACATATATAAAAATCATCCGTGAGAAGCGTCATGGGGGATTTTAATGTCCAAATGGACTCCAATTTTATCTGTGCCCCAAATATGAGGGCCAGGCATGATACTTAATGACAAAAGGGTAAGAGTTGAGTTTAAAACTCTCCAGAGTTTTGCCATTGGAGGAACTTTATTCTCGTATAAAGACATCAATATGTACATTTAAACATCACCGGATGGACAGACGAGGATAAACCCCCTCCTCATCAAGGTGGTAAGCCGAAGAGACTGGTTGAATGTGCAGATATTCATAATGACCATAAACTCCCTTTTATAAATTCAAAACAAAAGCTTTTGATGTGATCTTTGAAAATGAAACAGGGCTATACAAGTTATCTACTTATTATAAATATACTACTACGATGATTGGTACCTTGCTTACATAACAATACATTACGTAGAAGTAAATACAAGGAAACCCGCTTAAAATGTTCCCATTTATGTTATCCAGCCTTAAGAATTTGTAAATGGTTTGTCCCTCTAATATCATCTTTAAAGGGATTCATAATAATTTCTGAATTTCAGGCAAATCCACACTCTAAACCTCCAGGTAATCTCAAACTTTATCGGTTGTTGGTGCTTCACATGAAAGAAGAGGAAGATGCGCTGCGGCATGTGAGAGCCATAGAGAAGCAATTGTCAGAGTGCCTGAGGCTACGGGCTCTGGAGAGGACCCTGGCTGCGGAGCAAGTGTTACTGTTTGACGTTGATAGAAATGAAAGTGCTAAGGAAGGCTTGGCTGCACAGGTTATATTATCATATTTACTTTTTCAATGAAGTTTCCTTACAATTGTCTTTCTTTTTACCAAGTTGTATGTTCTTAAGATAGGGTAAACCGTTGGAACCCAGATTGTTTTAAAAAAGGATTCCAGTCTGATTTTCGTTTAAGGCGTCTTTAATATCTTTCTGGTTGGTTGGAAGATATTTCCACATGGCAATAAGCCCACCAGGTTGTACTGTATACAATGAAAGTGTAATACAATACAAAGGTGTTAAAGACGTCTTAAGGGTAACCAGATAAAAATCTTTGTGTTAGAGTCTAAAATACATTCTTCTCCTATTATTTATTTTTCCCAGAAATTGTGCAAATCTTATAATACTATTAAATTTTCAACATATTAAAAAAGTGAGTTTCAATACAAATGGACGTGGTGTGTTACGCCTATGAGTTACAGATGTGTTTATTTTTATGTTATTTGAACACACTGTACAAATATTATTAAATACATATATAATTAAGATATTAAAATCAAGATTTAAAACTACATGTATGTTATATATGAGGCATATCCAGAAAGTAAGTGTACTGAATTTTTGTAGGTTACAATTTTTTTTATTTAAACAAAAAATTACGTGGTTACCGTAGTACATATGTAAGCTATTTTTCGACATAGTCGCCATTCCTCTCAATGCAGGTGGTGAAGCGGGGTATCAACTTTTTGATGCCTTCCTCGAAGTAGTTTCCCGTCAACCCCTTCGTCCACTTCTCCACCTCTTCCTTTATCTCCTCGTCGGTTGAAAACATTTTTCCACCCATGTGCAGCTTCAGGGAGGTAAAGAGATAGTAATCTTAAGGTGCTAGGTCAGGGGAATGCACGGGATGGTTCAGGACATCCCATTTAAACGAGGCGAGCAGTTCCGTCTGGCATTGTCGTGCCACAGGCAGACTCCCTTTGTCAGCATGCCTCTCCTCTTGTTGTGAATCGCCCTCCGCAATTTTTTTAGGGTCTCACAGTATCTTGCAGAGTTGATGGTCTCCCCTTGAGGCATATATTCAATTAAAATTAGGCCTTGACAGTCCCAAAACACGGATGCCATGATTTTCTTGGCTGAAATTGTGGTTTTGAACTTTTTGGCGGAGGGTGAAGAGGTGTGACGCCACTGTTGAGACTGCCTTTTGGTTTCAGGCGTGTAGTGTGCAACCCAAGTTTCATCTCCAGTAACGATAGAGCGGAGAAATTCATCTCCATGGAGTTTGCAGCGCCTCAAAAACTCTTGCCCGGCCTCCACTCGATTCAACTTGGCGGGAGATGGGGTTGACATTTTTCACGAAACGTGTTGTCGCGTCGACACTTCTCAACGTACTGACCTCGAACCGGTCTCGTTGCGGAGGGGAAGGGTCAGGCTACACGGAAGTGTAGCCAACATGTCGAAAATAAAATCCATCCGGTCGTGAGAGCCTCAGTACACTTACTTTCTGGATGCGCCTCGTATATATTTTTAATGAATTTCAAGGACTATTGATTCTTAAATATAATTTGATAATGAAATTACAGGAAGCATCAGAGAAAGAAAGGAAAGAGAGTGAACTCAAAGCAGACTTTTCTCCTCGGTCCGCAGCTTTTGGTTTGCGAGATTTTGCTCAGATGATGCTGGCCAGGCAGAATATCTTGCAAAGCAGATATGATGAGGTAATCATAAATTGTAAAAAAAAAACAAAATTATCAACACCAGTGGTTTCATTAATAGCGTCAAAATTTCTGGTCCTTCATAAATACACACATATTATTACTTTATAAACGTACATCATCATCATTTCCCTTTTAGGAGAGATATAGAAAATAGATCACCATTCCTTTCTATCTACATTTTTTCCTTCTTCTTCCTCCTAGCTCCATCCAACATCATGATATTGCTTTCCCACTCCTATCTCTTCAAAGTTCCGTGTTGTGGACAACATCATATATCTTCCCCCACATCATCCATCTATCTTTTCTTTTGACTGCCTCTGTCTAAAAAATATTTATTAATCTATTATTAATCTCATTTTTATACTCTGATTTCTAATTAAAATATATTAAATTGATTTTATCTGTACTCTGATATAGTTTTCAAGGAAGCACTATATAACTTGAATCTGGGGGTCGAAGTGAATGGTGTATGCGTCAATAATATCAGGTACGCAGATGATACAGTTGTTCTGGCAGACAGTATTGACGACCTTCAAATGCTTATAGATAGAATTAATGAAGCCGGTGTGAGGCTGGGGCTGAACATGAACGTGAGTAAAACTAAGTTCATGGTGTTTGGCCGGCTGGATCACGCAGGAGCACGTTTTACATTGAACGGTGCTGATATAGAGTAAAAAACCTCAGAAGTATCTTAGGTGAAGATCTCGACCCAGAAACCGAAGTCAAGTGCAGAATTGAATCATCTCGTGCGACTTTTAATAAAGTGAGAAGCGTATTCTGCGATGATTATCTAAACTTGAAACTTCGACAACGGTTAGTCAAATGCTACGTTTGGTCAGTGTTATTGCATGGAGTGGAATCATGGACCCTCAAAGCAAGTAGTATGAACCGACTGGAAGCTTTCGAAATGTGGATGAACCGGAGAATGCTACGGATACCCTGGACGGATATGGTCAGCAACACAAGGGTTCTCAAAGAGCCACAGTTGATAGAAAGTTGCTGACTAATATTAAAATCCGAAAGTTGTCCTACTTGGGTCATGTACTAGGTTAGTCAAAAAGTTTTGAAAGCGGAAATGAAAATACATTTTTTTTGGGGGGAAATCACTTTTATTGCTCAGTATAGTCTCCCATAAGATCAATACACTTGGTCCAACGATCTTCCAACTTTGTTGTTCCATCACGGAAGTGACTTTCTGGAAGGCCTGCAAAATACTCCTCTACGACGGCTATAACCTCTTCGTTTGATGAAAAATGCTTTCCACGAAGGAATTTTTTGAGGTGTGAGAACAGCCAGAAGTCAGAGGGAGCTAAATCTGGCGAATAGGGTGGATGCTGCAACAATTCGTACCCCAATTCACTGATTTTCGCGATGGTTTTTTGAGCTGTGTGAGCAGGTGCATTGTCTTGATGAAAAATGATTTTTTTCTTCTGCAAACCGGGTCTTTTTTCACAATTTTTTTCATCCAACTGGTCCAAAAGGTCACAATAATAATCAGAGTTGATTGTCTTACCAGTTTGGAGATAATCTATCAATAAAATTCCTTTTGCATCCCAAAAAAACTGACGCTAACACCTTCTTGGCCGATTTCTGGACACGAACTCGCTTCGGAGCCAAAGTGCCTGGTTCACACCACTCCTTAGCCTCTTGTTTTGAGTCAGGATCATGGTGGTAGACCCAAGTCTCATCCATAGTGATGAATCGACGCAGAAAATCCTTTTTATCCTTTCGAAATTACTCCAAATGTTGCTCAGAAAGTCGCATTCGAACGTGTTTTTGTTGCATTGTTAGCAAATGCGGCACCCATTGTGCACACAGTTTTTTGAGACCCAAAACTTCAGCCAAAATATGCCATGTTGTTCCATGTGAGATGCCTATGGTGTCAGCTATCACATCCACAGTCGATCGATGATCTTCCAAAACCATATCCTGTATTTTCGCTATGATTTCTGGTGTTGATGCACTTTTTGGACGTCCTGAGCGTGGATCGTCTTCAACGCTTGTACAGCCACGCTTAAACTCCAAAACCCATCGGTGAACGGTTGGAAATGAAGGAGAAAACTTATTTAATACTTTTACCATCTTTGCATGGATCTCAGTAGCCGATCCTTCCAAAACAAAGAATTTAATCACTGCACGATATTCGGATTTTTCCATTGTTAAAAAATACACTGACACGTCAACTTCAAATGGCTTGTAAACAAAGAATGAATTGACAGATCGAAATGAAATTTTGAGTACGTTCTTATGAAAGATGAAATATTAAAATGGCGTAGAAATTTTGTTTTTTTTACTGCTCCATAGATGTCGCTTTCAAAACTTATTGACTAACCTATTACTTAGAGGAGCTAAGTACAAATGACTGCACCTGATCATCCAAGGTAAAATAGAAGGCCGAAGAGGTGTTGGCAGGAGGCAAATCTCCTGGCTCCGCAATATACGTGATTAGACTGGCATAAGGGGTGTTGGAGATCTTTTTCGGGCTGCCGGGGACAAAGATATCTACTCTCAAGTGACATTCAACGTTGGGGGGACCTGACATGACACTGAGAAGAAGAAGAAGAAATTGATTTTTGCTTTTTTTTGTAATAAATGTTTTTTTTATTCATCGATCCATTGACATTTGATAGAAAAGAATCTGATTTTTTCTTTTTTCCTCTCCCTCTGCCCCAAATTCCTCATTCATTACATCACACACTGTGCATTATGATTTGAGTTGATTTTATTTGTATTACTTATTTCTGTTTCATCGATTGTTTATGTTTGTCATTATCATGTGGAACTTTATTATTGGTTTACTTTATACTTCAGTTAGGAATCATATTGTACTTAAGTTTCTGAATAAAGTAAAATATTTAAAAAAATATATATAATATATTCGATTGATAATGTAGATATGTTGAAGACTGTGACTGGGAGACAATATTGTATTTTATCCCAATAATCAAGCCTTCAGGTTTAGAATTACTAGAGTAGGCAAGTAATTGCATCTGGGCCGATAACAGTCGTACATGTCTAGTGAATGCGAGTGTTGTTACCGGACAAACTCTTGAACCAGAATAGGACACTTCTTTTGGGTACCATTGAGAATCGAACTCGTACCCCTTAGGGAAAACACCAGCTACGTACCAACTAGGGCACAGAAATCATCCTTACAGATGGTGAAATCTAGGTGTTGAAAAACAAAGTTAAGTACATAGTTCCCCTCTTCATCACTGTAATGTTTGAATACTAAAAGTAAAGTTATTTATTTTTAAATAAAAAAATTTAATCTTACAAATAATTATTATAGATTTATTTTATTCAATAATTTCAGCTGACAAATGCACTAAAAGACCAGCGTATGTGGTATCTTGAAAACCAATACACCATCACTCCTCAGGAAGAAGCTGAATACGCCAAGAGAAAGTGAGTATCTTTCTGAATGCATTCAATAATGTATTTAAAATGTTTATGATAGCTAAAATGTTGACACGGGAAGAACAAGGTCGATTAAAAGAGATTATGAATATGGAAGAAACCAGTAAAAATACAAAAAGGTATCAGTGTATACACAACCAAGTTTTATCAAAAATATAATACACAAACAAGGTTCATTCATTCACGCGTGTTATCAACATTTTTATTCTTTTTATGTAATTTTGATTGCAAAATTTTTCATGTTTAATCTGCTAAAGCTTTAATTTATTTTATTTATTATATTAACTCTCTTATAATCACATTTTTGGCTTTGAAGGGGAAGGTGTAAATCATCCTATGGTATGTGGATTGCATATACGAGGCATATCCAGAAACTAAGTGTACTGAATTTTTGTAGGTTACAATTTTTTTTATTTAAACAAAAAAATTACGTGGTTACCGTAGTACATATGTAAGCTATTTTTCGACATAGTCGCCATTCCTCTCAATATAGGTGGTGAAGCGGGGTATCAACTTTTTGATGCCTTCCTCGAAGTAGTTTCCCGCCAACCCCTCCGTCCACTTCTCCAACTCCTCATTTATCTCCTCGTCGGTTGAAAACCTTATTCCACCCATGTACAGCTTCAGGGAGGTAAAGAGATAGTAATCTGAAGGTGCTAGGTCAGGGGAATGCGCGGGATGGTTCAGGACATCCCATTTAAACGAGGGGAGCAGTTCCTTCGTGGCGTTGGCCGTGTGTGGTC
This sequence comes from Odontocerum albicorne, assembly GCA_949825065.1. Classification (NCBI taxonomy): domain Eukaryota; kingdom Metazoa; phylum Arthropoda; class Insecta; order Trichoptera; family Odontoceridae; genus Odontocerum; species Odontocerum albicorne. Next base: position 21,422,452 of record OX463855.1, read on the forward strand.
TTGCATTGTCGTGCAGCAGGCAGACTCCCTTTGTCAGCATGCCTCTCCTCTTGTTCTGAATCGCCCTCCGCAATTTTTTTAGGGTCTCACAGTATCTTGCAGAGTTGATGGTCTCCCCTTGAGGCATATATTCAATTAAAATTAAGCCTTGACAGTCCCAAAACACGGATGCCATGATTTTCTTGGCTGAAATTGTGGTTTTGAACTTTTTGGCGGAGGGTGAAGAGGTGTGACGCCACTGTTGAGACTGCCTTTTGGTTTCAGGCGTGTAGTGTGCAACCCAAGTTTCATCTCCAGTAACGATGGAGCGGAGAAATTCATCTCCATGGAGTTTGCAGCGCCTCAAAAACTCTTGCCTTTTTACAAAATTTCGCACTTGGCGGGAGATTGGTTTGACATTTTTCACGAAACGTGTTGTCGCGTCGACACTTCTCAACGTACTGACCTCGAACTGGTCTCGTTGCGGAGGGGAAGGGTCAGGCTACACGGAAGTGTAGCCAACATGTCGAAAATAAAATCCATCCGGTCGTGAGAGCCTCAGTACACTTACTTTCTGGATACGCCTCGTATATTAAAAAAAGTTTATTTCAGATAAAACCTGGATAATTTGATATTTAAGTAACATAAATGTTTAATTAAGTAAAGACTGAAAGGACATTGATGTATTATATCATATTATACTTAAGTGTACAGTATAATTTTTTTATTTATTGCCATGTGGTAAACTCTTCTAACTAACAAGAAATGTTAAAGAAGCACTAAATGAAAAGTATGACTGAAAACCTTTTCACAAACAGGATTTGAACCTATAAATGCCAGGTTGATAAACAAGTCTCACCAACTAGGTCATGGAGGTGATGTGTAGAATTTCCTCTCAATATTTTGTCCCGGACATTGTAAATTCTTACAAATTGAATGATTACTTCAATAAACCACGATAATTTTTGCTTGGAAACATATTTATTTTTTTTGTATTGTATTAGGTCCTTACATATGAAATTGGCGTTTTGCCGTACTGGCAACTTTGATCTCAAATATCTTCTCTTTGGTTAGGAATTCCAAATTAAAATTTATACAGCTATTTACTCAAGTATTTGTGTTTCGAAAATTTTAATTCATTTGTTTTTTCCTCAATTGTTTTTTTTCTTTGCGTCACTCAGTTTACAAAATGGAAAACTTGAAATATCGCGTTATTTACGAGTACGAGTTCCACCGTGGCACCAGTGCTGCAGAAACGGCTCGAAGGATTAATGATGTGTATGGCGACGGTGCCGCAAAAGAAAACACAGTGCGTTTTTGGTTCCAACGTTTTCGTTCTGGAAATTTCGACCTGCAGAAAAAGCCCCGTGGACGGCCGGAGACCAAAGTTGATAATGAAGAATTGAAGGCTATTGTGGAAGCGGATCCATCGCAAACCACGTCCGAGTTAGCTGCAGGCTGCGGTGTTAGTGATAAAACTGTTTTAATCCACTTGAAGCAAATTGGGAAGGTGAAAAAGCTTGAAAGGTGGGTACCTCACGAATTGAGTGAAGCAAATCAACAAACGCGCGTTGACTGCTGCGTTGCATTACTCAACCGGCACAATAATGAAGGGATTTTGAATCGAATCATTACCTGTGATGAAAAGTGGATCCTGTATGATAATCGGAAGCGCTCATCGCAATGGCTGAACCCTGCCGAACCAGCCAAACCATGCCCCAAGCGAAAATTGACTCCAAAAAAGTTACTTGTGAGCGTTTGGTGGACTAGTGCTGGTGTCGTTCACTACAGCTTTCTTAAATCTGGCCAGACGATTACGGCAGATGTCTATTGTCAGCAACTGCAAACCATGATGGAAAAGCTAGCTGCTAAACAACCGAGGCTGGTTAATCGCTCTAGGCCACTGCTGCTTCATGATAACGCTAGACCACACACTGCACAACAGACGGCTACCAAATTAGAAGAGCTTCAATTGGAATGTCTAAGACATCCACCGTACTCTCCGGACCTTGCCCCAACAGATTACTATTTTTTTAGAAATTTGGATAACTTCTTGCAAGGGAAAAAATTCAACTCCGATGGGGCAGTCCAAACCGACTTCGAAGATTTTATTGATTCCCGTCCGAATGGTTTTTTTAGTAAAGGGATCGATGAACTACCTATGAGATGGCAAAAGTGCATAGATAGCAATGGTACATACTTTGATTAAATAAATATATTATATTAAAAAAAATCAACTTTATGTTCCTCCCAAACAAAACGCCAATTTCATATGTAAGGACCTAATATTACACTTTTATTGTATAACCTGGCGGGCTTAAACCAGACTGGAATCCTTTTTGAAAAATCTGGGTTCCAACGGGAATTGAGCCCGCAACTTCCGAGTTGGAAACAAGTGTCTTACCAACTAGGCCACGGAGTTTATCTCAATTTCTAAAAAAAATACTTTCAATTTGGAATAACCATCACTTATTTTTGCATTTTTTAAGACCTGCAAAATTTACTAGTTACACATGTATGGGTCGATCCCAAGTCCTGTTGTTCATTATTTCTCCGTGTCATATTCGAATAGTCAATAACCTTGAGTTGGTTTTATTGCTATGGATGCACAACCTGAGAATTTCACTCTACGATTTCATACTGCGGTATACTTCTGTATGTTCCTTTTCACTGAATACCACAATAATGGTATTATCAACAAACCACAAGTTGTTAAATTTCTTTCCTTATTGTTATTGCACCAGTCCATTTATTTAAAGTTTTCCACGTGATAAATTATGTATAAATTATTCCCCATATAAATTATGTAGTTTCAGGGAAAGAATGCAAATTTGACTCCTCTTTCTTCTTTAAACGTTCTGAGATTCATAATTTTGATGTACGTTTGTCCATCCATGTAAATGTTTTGGATAAAAAGAATAAGGTGCTCTCATGCCATTGTACACAGTCAAATTCCTTGCTGTAATCAATGTTTTAGTCGCTTAGATTTCAAATTATTCAAATTAAATAAGATATAGTATTTTAAATTTTACTGTGACTCAAAGTTGTTAAAGATTATACTGTTTCTTTACATATAATTTTGTTTTTCAGAGAGCTGATGACATTCGAATTATCTACTTTGGAAGTTCAATTAGAAAGGCAGTGCATCCTCTCAAAGGAAAGATATGAACACATGCTGAAGGTTGCACAGTCAGAAAATTTAGCTTCATCTTATATTTAATGTAATTATTTCTTCTTATCATATCAGCTGCCTAAAAACAATTTTTGTTACTTGCATCACTGTCATTTTGATTGATTTCGAGTTACAAAATATTTGTTTTCTGACAAGAATATTTTTTTTTCTCTTTCTCACATATTTGATGTACTCGTATAAAAAAAATACTCTTAAAATAGCAGTGGAAGAAATTTGTTCTACCATTGTATTCTAAATGAATATCCTTCATTTAGAATACAAGGGTACATATTCTAAAATATATTTATGTTGTAAAAATATATATTTTTTGTTTTTTTGTTGTTTAAAATAAATATTTATCACGAATGTCCGAATCGTAAATATATCTCAGCACTAGATAGACAATTATATTTTTTTCTCGTAGCGCTCTCAGGGTTAATCAGCTGTTTGAATATGTTAGTATGTTGCTTTTGATTCAAGAGTAACTGTAACAGTGCTACTTATTCAAAGGAAATTATATATCAGAATAATTTATATACTGGGTGTGAAAACAATTTTATGAGGAAAATGCTATGTATGGCTTTTTTGCTAAAATTTTGATTAAGTATTGTAACAGTAACTTATTGTACTTGTTGTTTTTTTGATGAAGATATGTAATTGTGTAATGTGGAGGGGAATGGACATCTGAACAAGGATCCAAATTTGAACCAGAGCAGCAGTAGCACTACATAAACTATTAAGCTTTATGGCTCTCTTCTGGAATGCTAAGCTGAGAATATAAAACTAGATCATCTTACCTGTAGTAACATTTGGGGCATGACTTAAAAACCAACCAAAGTTACGGAGCTTCGAAAACAGTACTCTATGATAAATACTTGGACCAAAAGAGGTTTCAGAAAAGTAGAAACTGAGATATATCAAAGAGATTTGAAAATTAACGAGAAAATGACTTATTATCAGCAATATAAAGTCGTAAGTGATGGCATGGATAGACTATGTAAGCAGATGAGACAGTCAACAAAGATCATTATGGAAACTCAACAACACAAAGAAGGCCACTTGATAGACCGAAAGAGGAGATTTTAGATAGAGTATTTGTACAATAAGATCTTTGAAGGTTGGGATTTTTTTAAATTCTAATTTAAAATTTTATACAGGCTACAACAAAAAACAAATTAAATGGTTAAAAATCACAGGAATAATGATACTCATACTTTTGTGTGATGTAGTTTAGTTATGCCTACAAAGTTTATTAAGGAGTACAATCCTCCATTTATCTACTAAGATATCAATATCGTCACTCAACAAGGTCATTCTGTGTATGAGTGTGACACTTTTAACAGTTCAGTTCATGAATACTGAACTGAAAACAATCTTAACTCATGATGGCATAAATAATTGTCCAATATAATAAACAAAAGTTTGTCAATCAACAAAGGGTATGCTATTTTCTATTAGCAATTTAGATACTCAGTTGCCCTCCATGAAAGTTCTCTGTAGAGAATGTCCCTAGGTGCTTAGGCACTCGACCATTTAGCATACGCTTCACATATCCCAGTCAGCACAATCACTTGTTCTTTAGAAGAAGAAATGCAGTGGATATATTAGTACAAGTCAAGACACTGTCATTGGTACCCCTATAGGAATATGTTATACCATCCATTCTCATGACTGAGCATTGTGACTCCCATGATAGCCTTTGACGACTTCTCTCCATCCATCCTTGTACTCTGCAGTTCGAAGAACAATTTACAAGAGCAGTGTTGTTGCTGGTTAGTTCAACGCATTGGTTTTTTTTTCTCTTGTACGTTGTCCTTCCATGCTTCCAATGATCACAAGCCTCTCCAAACTGTCCTCATGGCCACGAGTAATGTCAATGTGTCCATGGAATCGGAAGGCTCGTCGTAGGCATATTGTCGACAATTTGTAGTTAATTATCAGTTCTCCAAGAATAGAGACATAGGTTACTCCAAGGACTCTTGATATTGATAGGTAAGGCTATGCTAACTTCCCTTCATCTAATCAACCTGTGTTCAACTAGCAAAATGAGTTTTCACAGACTTATTTAAAAAATGTAGTATCATAAAATTACTTATAAATCAAATGTCGCTAATTAGGGAATAGTACAAATTAACTACTGTCCTATCTCTAAATATTGAAAAGCAATTGGTTGTAAAGTAAGGTATGCCTGTGATACACTATATTTAAGACATGGAAATCAAAACTGAGTAGATGCATAAAAAAATTTAAAAACAAATTCAGTGATAAGTTTGTTTCCCTCTAGTAAAGCATTTAAGAATTTGAATAGAGTGAAAAAGGACTGTCACTTATTCTATGTTTATCTTGTACATTTTTTCATTATTTTATGGAAAACCATTTCGTCAAAAAGTCGAGCTTTACAATAATCAATTCTATTATCATCTATTTTTATATGTGCATTTATTTGTAAAGAAATTATATACTTTTTTTAAATTTTTGGAATAAATGTACAATATTTTCTTTATGTTTTTTATTTCATACAGAAACCTGAAAAACAAATATTTTATTTATTTAAAAAATAAAATAAATTTACTTTGTTGAGCTAGAGAAGGTAAAAATTAAAATGGAAAATAATTTTGATTTTTATTTGATTACCATCACACCTTGTCTATTTTGGAGTCAGCATAGAAGATAGATGTCCATTGCTTCCTGCATACAGCTTTCGTCTCGTCCATATATATACATTCATGCTCTTCTGTTTCTCATGCTCCTTACCTTTCCCTTAGTTTAAACCTTCTACCACTCTTTCCTAGTTCTACCTCTTCCTCGCTCTCCATTAATTTCAGATTAATTTAATACATATTTATTTGTTGAAATAATTAATACTAAATACAGTAGTTTTTAATATTACACATATTTTTAATATGAACACTACACTACGCCTAAAGTCGAATGTGTTACTATCACATATCGGAAGATCTTCAAAGGTTTCTTTATAGTTCATCTTGGCTTAGTAAATTTTCTCTTTGTAAACCAATTACATAACCTTATAATTATTTCTAATTGTTTGGAAGAAAATATTATATAGCAATAAACTCGGTAGCTTGTACTATATACAACAGTTCTATAATTAAGTAACTGACTGGTCCTTCAATACAAATCATACAAGTACTACTATTCATAATGTGAATGTTCACAATGTGTCTTAAATTATTCCATCAGACTCCTGAGTCACGCTTAAAGGCGAAGAGACAACTTTCAAGAGGAATTTTAATATGATCATTAGCGATCTAATAGTAGCAATGTACTCTCATGGCCTAATTGTTTTATTTTAGGTAGTGGAGCTTGTATTGATGTGTTATTTTATGTATATATCACTGTGATTGTACAGTGAACTTTCAATGTACAACCACAAAGTTAATTTGGAATAAATATTTCATTTGAAAATCCTTATGTGAGGGAACTTCATATCTACAGTGATATTTAAAAACATAACACGAGTGCTGATAACCTGAATATATAAACCGCAGCTATGCATCGATGTTCATACTCGAGAAAGTTTACTAACGACGAGCTGTAGAAGTACACCTTCCTTCACTAGTGAATGTGAACAGATAGCACCAAGACCCATCCTAGGTTGTAGAGCTAATGGTGATAATGTATGGAGTGGAGACCTAGACATTGAAGTCAAATGTGATTAAAAAATGGTTGATATGTAGTGCTGAAAATAGATGCTGAGAATACCTTGGACAACATGACAAATATATCTTCCTACAAGAACTTGGCGTAAGAGACGTGTCTGTGGTGAGTACTCCCATTCTCCTCTGGTCATGGTCATATGGCACGCAGAGATGAAAACAATTTGGAAAAACATTTATTAAGCAATACTTAATTGCTTTATTTCTCAATCTTTTTAGGCTTCCGACCCTTCAAAAGATTAAAAATATAAACACCCACAGGTTGAGAAATGATTCTTTATTGTTTAATAATCTGGTGGGTTTGTTGTTTTGTGGCAATCTCTTACAACAAAATAGAAATATGTTCAAGAGGTCGAAAGTCAAAATCAGACTGATACTATTTTCTTTAAATAAGTGGGTGCTCACATGGATCGAACCCGCAAACTTTGAGTAGAAAAAATAGGTGTCTTATCAACTTTGCCACGGAGGTCATCGCAGAAGGAATTGAGATGAGAATTCAAAGAGATTACGATCTTAAGTCACAAGGAACCGACCATAGAGAGATTCATTGTGGACATTCCGAATTTTAATTTACTTTCAGACATTATTCCACCTTTATATATTTACGCTCATGAGCTCTTGAGGTGACATTATTTCACCAAGAAACAGCACATTTTTTATTATACTAATAATATAATACTGTACCATTTGCAGTCGTATGGTTTCCAGTGTCGCATTTGTATGGACGGCGCCCCTTAGTAGTTTGCAATTTGTGCCCACACTCCTCCCACCCGCAATATGTTATAAAAAATGTTTGCCTTTTCCGTTTCAACAATGGATGATGCGAGGCTGAGGTGAAAAGAGGCACTGGAATGGCAAAAAATGCGATGTCAAAACTGGAAAAAATATATAGAATAGTTGAACTATCACGATGAAAATGCGCCTAGTTAAATCTCTCATCTTCGCAATATTCATGTATGGCGCGGAGACTTGAACTCTGAGGGAAAGTGAAAGACGTAGAATAGATGCATTTGAAATATAGTAAGTATTGGAAAAGAATGCTACGAATTCCATGGACAGCAAGGCGAAATAACGCCTGAGAATCACCGACAGATTGTCAACAATATGCCTTCGACGAATCTTCCGATTCTTTAGATGTTGATGCGTCGGACTGACCAAATGAGAAACGCAACTGAACTACCCTTAACAACTTCCCTTCGAGCCGCAAAGTTCAGGTTTGGATGGAGAGGAGTCGTTGGAGGCTATCATGGGATTCACGATGGTCAGTCATGAGTCACACGACAGGATTCCGTTTCGGATGATGACCTTGGATGATGATGTATTTTGCACCACACGACGAACGACTAAAACTTACGTCTTGTTTTCTTCTCCTCAAATGCATCTAAGATGTCATTGAAGTCCATATTCACTGTTATGTCGGATTCCATTGATAATATGATGTTTAGTTTTAGCGTTTAATATTTACGTTTTAATTATTATATAAAATAATGTCATAGTTACAGTTTAGTATTCTTCTCTTCAAATAAATAAATTATTATCGCACGGTTTCATTAAATATATAGGAATGGATTCAGATGAAAGAAGAGCAAACCGCTGCATATAAACGCAACGAAGGCAACGCTGTTGAGAGACAAATAGTAGAAGCCAATGAGCGTCGCACTGCGGAAGCTCAACGAAATCGTGATTTTCGACCAGTGCAACAACAGCAAGATACTGAAGAGGAAACTAACGAGCATTGAGCTGATGAAGCACAACGAATACGTGACTTTCGTCAACTTTCTGAGAGAAGGCTTGAAATTTGCCAACATGAAAACTTTGACGAGAACAGAGTTGAAATTCATAACTGTGGTTCGATGAATACAAATACACATTTCTACAATTCTCTCAATTTTACAGCTGAGTGATCTACTGACAAAACATTCGAATATTGCTGCCATAAAAAAACTGTTATTCTGGAAGATGAAAATGACTACAATGTCAGTTCTCTCAACGTGAGTGGTTAAGCAATCCAGATTTTCCGGGCTACCAAAACTTTAAAACAAACATTCGTTCTTAAAACTTTTTCAGTACTTTTTATTTTTCAAACTTTCAGCTTAGCAAGTAAATTTACACCCCGTTTTTTTTTTCAGAATTTACAGCTCGTTTATTATAAAAAATGTTACTATTATAATGTGTTACATACTATATATTGATCGATTAATAAATCATTTATATGTCAAACAAGATAATCATTCTTGTTCGAGGAGTTATTATATATAGGAGTAAAATAATAATGAAACATTGTTACAATCATATATAAAAATTTAAAACACACAATATATTGTATTATTACGGCGTGTAGTAATAGGAAATAAAGTCAAAGGAGGACTAACACATATACGAGTATATATTCGATCCGGAAAATATCAAAATCTGCTGAAATGATATTTCACAACAGTATTTTTGTACCAGCCTGGATATATGGTAGTGAAACATGGACACGTAAAAAGACTGAAAAAAATACAAATAAATGCGTGCACTAGAAGAATGCATAGAGTGATAATATATGACAAAAGACGGAATGAACTGATTAGGGATGAATATGAAATTAAGGTTAATGTATCGAGTACAGTACCCGGCGATAAGTAATACACATCGTTTGTAGACCGTCGTCTCTGTCATTCATATACGTGTTCTATCGCGATTTGTCAGTCGTTACCGGACCGGACTGTTAGCGCGACAGAGACGACGCTCTACAAACGATGTGTATTACTTATCACCGGGTACTGTAAGATGGAGAAGAGTACTCTGATATGGTTTGAGCATGTAGAACGAACGAATGAAGTAAAACTAACATAGAAAATATATAGTGCACATGTGAATGGAAGACGTGGTAGTGGAAGGCCAATGAAAAGATGGTTGGATCAAGTGAATGATATTTTGAAAGAAAAAAACATGAAAAATCAAAGAAATCGTGTTGTATGAAAATATGTATAGATATATAACAGTCGAAGGATGTGTGTCAAGATAGGAAAGTCTGGCGATATGTCCTCTCTACCTAACCTGACTGTGAGATTGTGTGATGGTATGTACGTATTATCTAAATATTTTTCCTTAAATATTGTATTTTATCATGTATACAGCTCGGATGAGAATTTTTTTTAAAGTTTTGAATACAATATGAAGAAAATATCATGCTTTTATAAATGAATTGAGATAAAAACAACACAACAGTTCGGTGCGAGCTTGCTAATTTTATCAACCAGATCGTCCGAACCGGTGTGAAACCATAGGGGACATCACTGGTACCATCGGGACCGAACGCGAAACCCGTGGGTGGAAAGACCAATGTCTTACACACTAGGACACGGATGTCATACAATTGAATTGACATTCACTTAATTAAGGATTGAATGTCCATGAACCAAAAAAAACAACATATTTTATGTAGAAATTTCCAAGATGCCTCAGCGTAATCGGAATTTCCAGCTCAACCCAAACCTTTTTATTGTGATGTAAAAACTAAGTAACAAAAGAAATTGAGACCTCCGCCCATCCATTTCGCAAGTTGCTCATTGGTTATGCAAACCTCGAAATCCAGCATATGGCGGCAAGAAAGGTAAACATCATTGGCACAATCTGCAGGTATGTTGATCTCATAAAGTGGCTCCCAAACTTTTCGATCTGAGACTCCATAATTTTCATTGCAATAAGTTACATTCTCGTTTTTTTTTATTTATTAAGAAACATTCTGTTTTGATATACTCGTATTTAACGACCTCCGTGTCCTAGTTGGTAAGACGTCTGTCTTCTAGCCTCGGGATTGCTAGTTCGATTTCCGTGGGAAACAAGTTAAAAAAAGGATGGTTATCATTTCAGTCATTTCAGGCATCATCGATATCTTTCTAGTTATTTGGAAAAGAATGCCACATGGTAATAAGCTCGTCAGGTTTTACTATATATTATACAACGAAAGTATAATGCAATACATACACGTACAGGTACACGTATGAAGGAACACCTATCTAAACACATATTAACAAAATAATACATACACATGTTTACTCCATTATTTATTCCAATTATTCATAAGTTATTTTAGTGTTATTTTATTTTATTAAATATAATGATATGAAAGATAAATCAATAATGATGGAACTAAAAATATATTCAGAAAACCGTTTCGTGCACATCTTATGATCAACTCAGTTGTCCCTCAGATTGCCAACACTTAAGCAAGATTCCATACTAAGGATAAACATAATTGATCACAATTATATATGAATTTAAGTATTTATATTAAGCATAGCAGGTACATACATACCAAAGACTTGCATATGCTAATTTATGATAGTGTGTCGAGTTATGTCGTTGGGTTACCTACTTTCAAACGTTGGTTAAACTAAAATTGACACGGATTTATCATGGTATATATACGTACAAGTACGAATCCGGGATAAAAGACTGGCATCAACAATTAAATCACAAATATATTACGATTTTTCGAGTTGCATTACGTTAAGCCATGCTACATTAATTTCAGATTCATTATTATTGTTAAGATGACATCTCCTATTGAAATTTGGCCACCAGCATGTCAAAGAAATTGTTCGCTCTAACATGGAACGATTAAATTAAACTGCACGAAGGTTTTCGAGTCTAATGATGGGGCGTCGTCGTTTATTTCTTTTGTCATTTATTATGTTTCCCATTTTTACTTTGGACATAATCAACGGTGTTATACTATATTAAGAAAGGTTTTTACGAGTATGTGTCACAATAAATATAATAATTATCTCCCCCTTTAATTCCCCCATATAGTTTAAAATGTGTATGAGAGGTGAGTTTGTTAATTTTATATTTGTTGGGCCTCGATGCAGGAACAATCATATAATATACTATATTCATAACATTTGGACAGACTGGGTTTAATATACCAGCTTTTGGGTGTTTCAATAAAATTGTGCCACTAGATTTTTTTGCTGAGAGTTATCAAATCTCACGAGCTGCTGCGACTTTGAATTGTTTATATGTTAATTTCGCGGATGTAAGTCAACTGTCTCAGAACAGGCAATGAGTCTAGTGATACGTCTGATATATACCGTTTATCTTGTGTAGAATAATGTAACAATTTCAATAAAAAATATCTACATCTTAGAAAATTTTACTACGTGATATTTTTTAATTCAGTGTCAACGCCTTCATCTCATAATAGAGAATTGAAAAAATTAGCAGCGAACTTAGCGAAAATTAGCAGCGAAATTAGCAGCGAACAGCATACGCTTCTTAACTCCAGACTAAAAAATAAACGCCATATTTACATCCTATATTTATTGTATAATATCCTTAACTGTCCCGCTGCCCCCTCTTATCTCGCCGAAAATTATCAGCTTCTTTCCGATCATGGATTAGCGGTAAGCTCAAACAGAGATTGTTTATTGGCCTTTGCAGTTCACCGCTCCTCTTTTTTACATCGTCCTTTACTATCCATGCGGTAAGACTCTGGAATCAGTTACAAACCAATATTAGACTCGCTCCGTCCTTGGCATGCTTTAAGAAGCGACTGAAAAAACTCTTAACTTCTAGTCAGTAATATAACGTGTTTCATTCCTGATTTTTTTCCTTTCCTCTCCACCCCCTCTTCCTTTCCCTTTAATTCCCATTCCCATCTTCAGTGAGATACAGGCAAAAGCCTAGTTTACTGGGGATACGACAAATGAAAGGCGACAAACCCAGATCCATTAAAATAATGTATGTCTAAATTAAATTACCTGTTGTTTTTTCGGAAATTATGTATATTTCTTGTCATGTGTAATAATAAATTAAAAAAAATTGATGATATCTCACATAATATAAAAAGGAATGTTCGGGTGATTGTCCGTCTTTGTTGGGTTTGTGGGCGTAAGATCACGTATGTGTTCATGGATTTCGTAGGGATGGATGATCATTTGAATGTTTTTTGTAACCATGTAACGCTTCATTTACTTTTGTCTGGTTGGTTGGAAGAAATTGCCGCCTGGCAGTAAGCCCATCAGATTGTATTTGCAATAAAAGTGTTAAATAAATAAGATCTGAATTAGATAAATCGAAATATAAAATAATTTGATCACTATTGATATGTTTAAGAACCTCTGCAGTGAGACGAAATGAACCAACAACTTTCTTTTGCATTTCCAGTATTAACCCAGCTATCCGACCGATTACATATTATATTTGCCGACACCAGACAAGTGAAATTGATCGGAATTCTTCGCGATTTGTTATACATAACATCTAATCTATGTATGAATACTTATGTTACTGGACTATTGATGTGTTTGGTGAAGATTTGTTTTGTGACTACATTGTAGTTGTTTATTTTATGCAGTGATTGTTTTCTCAGTGATTTGGATGTAAAACAATATATTTTATTGTTAATGGTCAACTAAACCGTTTATTTTATTGTTAATGGTCAGCTGGGAAGTGGTGGTAAATTCTTTTTTTCTCATTTAATATATTTTGTTTCTGGATATGTATGATATATGATAATAAATTTACGATTTTCGTTCCTTAGTTGCAGAATGTTTGTTTTCCACATAAAATTTGTATGCACTGTTTAATTAACAAATTTTATTCCGAGGGCACTCGCCAATTTTTGTATGCATTGTCTTTATCTGTTTTTTGTCACATTAAAGTTTTGTCATACCTTATTGATTGGATTTCAATAAAAACAGAGAAAAAATATTTCCCCAAATTAACATTGACCATTTTATGGAACAACTCCACTTAGTAACGTATGGAACAACTCCACTTAGTGGTCTCACTCCATAATCACAAATTTCATATTGTTTTCCTGAATAGTAAAAAAAATACTTAAACATTCACACATACTTATTAATCTCACGTTATCACATACACATCCCCACCATAATCTAAACCACTTGATCAACAGCATGTCTAATAACTCATTACTCGCTCAACATAAAACTCCTCATTCCTCGCTCTCCTCCATTTTTAGGAATATTTGAAATACCCGTAACAACATCCATCTCCATATGTAAATATGTATTCTAGAATTGAAACATATTGACTAATGTATAATTAGTATAATCATACTATAAGTTTAAAAATCAAAATTGAAAGACTTAATTTTACACGTGTATATGATATATAGGTAAATACCATCACGCCGTCTCCCTGTCGGAGTAGACAGAGAAAAAAGAACGCCTGGCTTTTATATCGCAACACACATATTTCGCCTCTTCCACAGCCATACAACTTCTCTAACTTTTTAGTTTTCCTTCTTTCAAAATATCATACACTTGATCCAACCATACTTTTCTTAGTATTCCTGTACCACGCCTTCCACTCACATTTGCAATACATATTTGTTTTTTTTACTCGTTCTTTATTCGTTAATTTCATGGCCACTAATATTTAAACGGAATTATAATATTTTTATTTTTTATATTATATATATAATAGGTAGATAGAGAAGACAGTGTTAGACTTCCTCGCGCGATATATTGTAGGATTATTTTTTTAACATAATAATTTAGCACTTAGAAAATAGAATAGAAAAAAATGTTCAAAAGAAACTAAAATTCAAGTGACAGGTCTGTTTTTGCTTTACAAAAGCATTGTGATTATATAAATCTCATGAGAAAAAATATGTGCAAAATTATGAAATAAAAGTTTTTTAATCAAAGTGCAAGTTTCGTCAAAAATGTGTTTTTGCTGTTGGCAAAATCGTTTTCATTTTGAAACGATATTACTCGGTAATTTGCTATTGCTTTTTTGCGTACAACGGGAGTATTACTCTCAGTTTTTTCCAGTTCGCCGATCTGTACGTTTTCAGTTGTTCTTTTCTAAACATACTATCAGACTCTATCAATTTGTCATTAACATTAAAATGTTGGTAACGGGATTCAAACTCTGCCTATTGGATAAGATGCGTGTCTTCGCGTTTTACGGGTTACGCGTGTTACGGGTTCAACACCCGTTGGCACTTACTTTTTTTTTAAAAGTCTTAAATCTGATTTTTACTTGTTTAATTTTTTCCTGATAGATTGGAAAAAATTGGCACATGCCGATAAATCCACCAGGTTGTACTGTATTCAACGATATTGTAATATAAACACAATACACTACAACCCAGAATGAATCTTTGCTGTCTGAAGGATTTTCTTCACTTGTCGCTATCAGCGGCATCACTCCTCAAGTTGCTCACACCCACGGCACGAGAGTCTTGTATTGATCCCAGCACCCATCACTCCTCAAGTTGCTCACACCCACGGCACGAGAGTCTTGTATTGATCCCAGCACCCATCACTCCTCAAGTTGCTCAAACCCACGGCACGAGAGTCTTGTATTGATCCCAGCACCCATCACTCCTCAAGTTGCTCACACCCACGGCACGAGAGTCTTGTATTGATCCCAGCACCCATCACTCCTCAAGTTGCTCACACCCACGGCACGAGAGTCTTGTATTGATCCCAGCACCCATCACTCCTCAAGTTGCTCACACCCACGGCACGAGAGTCTTGTATTGATCCCAGCACCCAGCTATTTTAATATTTTATTTATAGTTAAGGTATTTCTGTGGAGGTTTAATAATATTATAATAGTTTCCACCACTCTCCTACAACCCGTCGAATAACCAAATAGACTCATGATTGCGTTGTGAAAACATTGAAACAAGTGTAAAACAATATAATAAAAATATTTTAGGACATATCTTATTTTGTAGACATCTTTCTCTCTCTCATAGCGAGATCAAATGAATTAGGTAAGCCGAATGATCTTCTTCAGCGTTCATTCCCTTATGCCTATTTTAATCCGGCCCGCGAGCTTATAATAACCAATCTCATTTTTAATCATTTGTATGTTTTATGTTTGTTTTGTTAAATTGTTTTTTCATACAGCCCGGGTTTGCAGATTCGATTAAAGTGTTGCAAAGATTCATGCCTACTAAAACCAAAATTTTACTCATGCTATCTCTGCTCTTTCCAATTCTGGACTACGCGGGCGTCTGTTACTTGGATGTTACAGAGGAACAGCTGGACAAATTACAACGTCTGCAAAATGTTTGTCTAAGATTTATTTTCAACCTACGAAAGTACGATCATATAATTTCGTACCAGAAGGCATTGAACTGGTTGAATGTTAGAAATATACGCCATATTCACATACTGTCTCTATTGTATAATATCCTTAACTGTAATTAATTTCAGCGTCTTTCCGATCATGGACTAGCGCTACGCTCAAACAGAGATTGTTTATTGGCTTTCCGGTTCACCGCTCTTCTTTTTTTACGTCGTCCTTTACTGTCCATGCAGTGAACCTCTGAAATCAGTTTCACACCAATGTCAGACTCGCTCCGTTCTTGGCATGCTTTAAGAAGCGACAAAAAAAACTCTTAATTCCTTCCTTTTCCTTTGATTGATGATATCTCACTTTATATGAAAAGGAATGTTCGGGTGATTGTCCGTCTTTGTGGGGTCTGTGGACATATACTCACGTATGTGTTTATGGATTTCGTGGGGATGGATAGTCATATGGATTATTTATATGACCATGGTACTTGCTTCATTTACTTTTGTCTGGTTGGTTGGAAGAGATTGCCACCTGACAATAAACCCGCCAGATTGTATTTGCAATAAAAGTGTTAAATTAATAAATCTTTGATAGTATATGAGTGAATTTTTTCTGATTTTTTTTCAAGACTTATGGCAACTTAAATTTATGCCGTACAGAATCAATATGTAGGCACCCTTATAAGGAAGACTTCCAAGAAAAAATGTCTTCTCCTTGACGTAGATCTTGGATCTATAATGTTGCAAGAAAGCATTTCTGGAAGGTAGAACGACAGTTGTTTCTCCTCCTTTTAGTCGGTTTTTATACTATATCTTGAAGAAAAAATGTTTAGTCAAGAAAACATTTGTCATCTTGAGATAATGTGTACGATCCTCGGTCATCCAATGACGGTCCTTTTCGCTTGAGATTTCTAAGTTCTGTTTATTTCCAGCCACTGAACCTAGATATTCCAAACAGATAAGCCATATTTTTTTCAATTCATCACGGATAGGTACCCCAAATTAAGAGAAAACTTCACCTCACCCAGCCTAAACAACAGTGGAAAATGTACTAACTGAAATAACTGACACAGAACACCATATGTAAGAGTGGAAACAATAAATCCTTACACCCACTCGCGAAGACCTCTTTCCAAACCATGTAATTTAGTTCCAGACTAAACATCAGTGGAAAATGGAACTTGTTGAAATCACTTGCAATGCAAGAGTGCAAATACCAAATCTAATACATATAAACACGCAGATACCTCGATCAGTCAGACAATGTAATTTAGTCAAATTATCTCACCTGGAAAAGACAGTGTGTATTGAAATATACATAGTGATGTGCTAAAAATTTCAGTGGAAGAAAACAAATATACCTGTTTTATTTTTATATTGTACTGGCATAGATTTTTTTTTTAAATTGTTACACAATGCAAGTTATTTATTAGCTCGTGTATAAATTCAATATTTTATTCAAAGAGCACGCAATTTCCTTAAAAGTAAATTCTTTCCGCTGTAAGTACGAGTATTACATTAGAACATGAAATCAAGGGCTTTAAATTAATATGTTGAAATCATCCGAGGCAATCAAAACTAGCGGTTTTTATTAGTTCGAGAATGAATGAAATAAAAGTGATGTCTTCTTATGCTGAAACCATATCTGCAGGGTTCCGAGTCTCAAACTACTACGAGTATAATTGAAAATCACCGTACAATAACGTCAAATGTAAATAATGAGGAATCCTCAGTACATATTTTCGAATCGATGTGTTGGCAGTTAAGCACTTTTACGGTATACATCAAATCACTACAATTTGAATGCGAACATGTAAAACACAGTGTGTCTGTAAATGTGTGGGATTGTATGTGTGTACATACATACCATCACGCCGTATCCATATCGGGATAGGCAGAAAGGAGAGAGCGCCAAACTTTCCTATCGCGACCTACATACGAGTATTTCGTCCCTTCTACAACCATTCACCTTCTCACACAGCTTCTACGATTTCTTCTTACATTTTCTAATTTCAAAATATCATTTATTTGAACCAACCCCACTTTCCTTAGTATTTCTCCCATGCCCTCGACTCACATTTGCACTGTAAATTTGTATTGTTAGCCTTTCTTCATTCATTCTTTCCAGGTGACCAAGGCGTTTGGCTTTTTTAAATATTTGTCTACGTCCACGTTTCACTCTCATACGTCCACGTTTCACTCTCATACATCATCTTTCAAAATATTGTACATTTGACAGAATCATACTTTCCTTAGTCTTCCTCTACCACGCCTTCCACTCACATTTGCACTGTATATTTGTTTTGTTAAATTTTTTTCATTAATTCGTTCCACGTGTCCAAATCACCTCAGAGTGGTATTATTAATGTTGCTCAACACATCAGCTTCATTTTTCACACTCATCCCTAATCCCTTCATTCCGTATTCTTTCACACATAGTTCTTCCATATATTCTTCTAAGTGCATGCATTTCAATAACATTTATTCGGTACTTTTAAGTCTTGTTCCACATTCACGTTTCTCTCCCATACAGTATGTATGTGCAAGAATATATTCTAGCATTTGATTGGTAGATAGTTCAAAAAATATTTTTAGAAGCATTTTATTTGCGTTGGTTGTTATTTGAACAAACTCTTTACAGTTGTTTTTCAGTGTCTTTTATATAATATTATATATAATGTTAAGATTTGGGCTGAAAAACATCTATAATGACCACGGTCAAGTTTCTTCTATTCTTCACTAGGATTACACTTAATCAAGAGGGTAGTACAAAATGAGCACATACCTTTTGATATCATCTGATTTTTACATTTGATACATGTTTAACCCAATTACATAAAATAAAATTCATACTTACGTGATGACTTCATGGTCTAGTTGGTAAGACGCTGGAATTTTGGGTTCAATAAAAACATAGGTCCTAATCTGGTAAGAGTTAGTCTGGTATTAATTGGTACTCGTGTGCGCTAGATGTATACGAATCTTCACGTGAGATGACGAACTGCAACTTCTGTATCAATTCCAGGTTTTCTAAAATCCGAAGTTTCAATGAATGGGGCAGACGACCATGTTTTTTCTCGGCCACATTCTTCAATATATCCACAATGTTCGGATATTTTGAGGAGTACCATATGAATAATAAAATTACAACGACTGCTGAAATCTCAGCTTCGTGGAGGTAAGTCATCGTAAATAGAACCAAGGTCTCTAAGCTTTAGCTCTCAGCAAATAATTTTCATCGTTTACTTGTATCCAAAACCTAACCAGTTGCATATCAACAAACTCTGTTTTTAATATACTAAGATAAAGGAGGTGTTGGATCAGTTGAAAAGACTCCAAAACGTTTACATCCGATTCATATTTAACCTTAGGAAGTATTGTATGACCATGTGTCCAAGTTTCGGAACAGACTTCAATGGCTTAAAATCAGACAGCGAAGGAACCTTTACATTATATCGTTGCGTGCTTAACATTCCAAATTTCGCGAAAATTTCTAATTTTTTTCAGAACATAAACGTTGTCTTCGTTTAAGCTATGATAGACTTATTTGCGACACATCACACAAAATTTTACACATCCTCATTTGCGGTTTACTCGGCGCAACTATGGAACGAACTTCCAAGAGATATCGGATGTGCACCTTTTTTATCTATGCTTAAGAGAGAATTGAAAAAAATATCACTACATTCAAATTTTCCATTATTTTTCTTCCTTATCCTTGAACAATTCAATTCCTCTAGTTCTATTAGTTAAAGGATTATTGATGGAGATTACGAGGGTCATCCAGAAAGTAAAGTTACAAGGGCTCCTGAGGCCGGGGAAATTTTTTTGTTTCGAAGTTGGCGCACCTGGCGTTTAGGGGGGATCCTAACGGTCAGTTGTTTGATCCCGCGTGTTTGTCGGCCATTTTGTTCAGTCACAGTAAATTCTTCCGATGGAGAGGTCGTCGCGCGCTCCCGCCACCTCCCGTCTAATACGATCCGCGCGGTCATCCGTTTTTTGACTTTGCAGAACAATACCGCCGCGAATATCCATCGGAAGCTCGTGGAAGTTTGTGGTAGTGATGTGATGAGTGTCACATGTCATGATGTCACGAAGTGGGTTAGGTTGTTCAGAGAAGGCAGTGCTGATACTCACTACGAGGCAAGACAGTGATTTCTGACGAACTTGTGCAAAAAATTGAAGAACAAGTGCGAAATGACCGCCGTGTGACGCTTGACGACCTTCACGAAGAATTTTCTGACATTTCTCGAAGTCGCCTTGGTGATATTGTGTCGGAAAAACTTGGTTACAAGAAGTTGTGTGCGAGATGGGTGCCCAGAATGTTCACACCGGAGAACCGTCAAAATCGCGTGACCACCGCGCGTGAATTTTTTGATCGTTTTGCACAGGAGGGAGAAGCTTTTCCGGACTCTATCGTGACGAGGGATGAAACGTGGGTGTGTCACTACACCCCAACCATTTTTCAACGACCAGGAGGTCGAGGAAGCTGTGAAGAAGTGGCTGAAAGAGCTGGCGGCGGAGGTCTGTGGCACTGGCATACAAAAGCTGGTGCCCCGACTACAGAAATGTATCAATCTCGACGGCAATTACATTGAAAAATAGTTTAATATATTTGTGAAGTATCCTGTGAATTTCAATTAAATACAAGCATTTTTCGATCCTACATAAATGTTGTAACCTTACTTTCTGGCTGACTCTCGTAGTTATTTACTTGTTTTATTTTTTACTTGAATATAAACGAACATTTTTTTGTAAAATCTGTCACGGATTCGTCGACGTCGTTGTTGGGCCTGGAAGTCGAAAATTGGCTCGCCATTCCAACGTAAATTCTGTTAGAAAGCGAAACTGAGTTTATTTTGATTGTTTAAGTGAGTAAGCACGCCAGCAAACTCACCGGCGGCACTACTGTACTGGATCCGATGGCACACCGGAGTTAGACGATCGGAGCATACCGGAATATTTTTTTTAAAGAATAGATATGACCAAAGTCATGTGTATCCTTATACTACCGAATACTAGGTGGAAAAATGGCTGTGTTATTCAAGGGGAGTAGCACAGCTTGGGGTTCGAACCGACAACATTCCGAACGAAAGTTCAATGCATTACCACGCGACCATGTATTTCAATGTCATGGATTAAAACAGTTTAATATATCCAAGATGAGCTAGTTGGTTGGAAGAAATTGCTGTATAAAGATAAACCCGCCAGATGTTTGTTTAACCATGTACACACAATTAAATAAAATTGCCCGGAAATATTAAAATTTTCGAATATTCTGAGATGCACACTTTGAAATATTTTGTATTAAGGCCTAATCATCTGATGTTTGTTTCAGTTATATGCTCTGATCTGGATATTTATCTATGATAAACTAAATTAAGTAAAAAAAAAACATTGCAACACATGCACATTTCAACTCTACAGCAGGTTAATAAATAAAATACTTGTGAAACTGCATGCTGCGTTAAACGTAACATGATTTCGGTTACTCAACGGAGCAAAACCCATTTTCAAATTTTGAATCCATTGCTTAATATTAAAGTAGTGCCTATGTATTCGAAATAAAAATTGAAAATGATGTACCCTACATATTTTCAATATGTTTTTTGTTAATTGTTAGAGATTACTAAAAGTAATATCCGATTACTTATTTCTTAACGTAAGATTCGAAAAAGAAGTATTGTGAACAAATATTTTCTAATTTTGATTAAAAGATTTGATGTTTTTAATTAAAATGATAATCCTTGTGTTTTGAACGTTTTGGTATGTCTGGAGTGATGAAGTGTGAGGGGTTTGATTCGCGTGATGTACATATCTGTATGTAATTGAGTGTCACTGTTAGTCAGGTTGATGAGAATGTGCAACGGGATTTTATATAATCAAAAATCGGAAAGAAATATCGATTTATTTTTTCATGCTAGGTTAGTCAAAAAGTTTTGAAAGCGGAAATGAAAATACATTTTTTTTTGGGGAAATCACTTTTATTGCTCAGTATAGTATCCCATAAGATCAATACACTTGGTCCAACGATCTTCCAACTTTGTTGTCCCATCACGGAAGTGACTTTCTGGAAGGCCTGCAAAATACTCCTCTACGACGGCTATAACCTCTTCGTTTGATGAAAAATGCTTTCCACGAAGGAATTTTTTGAGGTGTGAGAACAGCCAGAATAACATGTCCTCAGTGAGATACATGCAAAAGCCTAGTTTACTGGGGACACGACAAATTAAAGGCAACAAACCCAGTTCAATTAAAATTGTGTGTCCAAATTAAATTACCTGTTGTTTTTTTTTTGCAAATTATGTATATTTCTTGTCATGTGTAAAATAAATTAAAAAAAATAAACTAGTTGATAAAACCGTTCTTTTTTATCAACTAGTTCACAATTTTTCACTACTCGTCTTTTACTGTCCATGCTAAAAGACTCTTCAGCCAGCTACCTGCTAATATAAAACAAATTTTATTGATTTTCCATCATCTTTTTTTCAAATCTCACTTAACTTTTCCTGGCCATTCCTTGGTAAATTAGATTTATATTTTGTTTTTGGTTCTTTCAATTTGCTGTTGTTTGATTTTTTTTCTCTGCATCAAAAATGTAAATTCTCCATCTTTAGTTCAAATCTTTATAAAACAATTGTATGTTTGATTTGAAGAGTTTACTACTTGATAACAAACCTACCACATTGTTCTCTGTACAATGAAGTATTACAAAAATGGTTGTTTACACTGACCTATAATAAAATGTTCTTTTAAAAGAGGTATGGACTGATCGCAGTAAGTTACTTTTTACTCAGCCTGCAATTGAATAAACATTGCGGCTTATTTTAAGTTGGTTATCGATTGCCCAAGATGCGTTCCACATAGATAAAATATTTGATTCATTCGATAAGCTGTTCACACACTGATGTTACAACACCAAATTTTGAAGTTCTTTGATAGAGACATTCAACAATGGTGGAGAAAATTCTTGAATCAAAAGTAGGAAACTATAAATCGGCCTTCAAATACAAGGCTTGAACCACAAAAGACATTATTTTTAACGCATAAAGAAACTCAATGGAAAATACGAGGTTAGAGCTATGGACCTCATTAAATTAACTGTGTGGCCTAGTAATAATATAACAAAAGATCTACCACCTGGAAGACTCTCGATACCTCATTGTCCAAACATACATCACAAGTGGATTTTTAATTTTCGTGTGTTTTACTAACCTTATATTTGACAAAACAGCATTATACAAGTATCAAGTATTAACTTGGATATATTGAATTGTATTACCCTTACGTTATATGAATTACAACCTGACAGGCTTATTGTAATGTGATAATCTGTTTTAATCATCCAGAAAGGTGGTTCATCAAGTTAAGTGAAAACCAGACTTAAACCCTAAAAATCTGGATACCAACGGGTATCAAACCACTGCAACCACAGGGCTGAAAGACAGTTGTCTTACTAGGATACAAAAGTCGTTATTCAAAATAAATCAATTGAAATTTCTACTTGTGGATAGTATGTTTTAAATGTATTTACTTGCAGTTTTGTAACCTGTAAAATAATATTTCGATAATAGTAAAAAAACACCTTTTCACTTTTCATCGAATTCAAGACGCTTTAAGTAAAAACAAACATGAATATATATTTTTCAATTAAATCTGGTTTCCAACATAAATCAAACCTGCAACCACATCATTGGAAGATATGCGTCTTGTCAACTAAGCCACGCAGATCGTATAGTATAGCAACAAAACGTAGACATGAAGAAGTTCATTGACAATAAAGCCCATATTTTTGTTACAATACTTGAAAAACTTTTCTACATTAGCAACATAAAGTGTAAACTTAAAAAATAAATAAGCTATCGATCTCCTAGTGTAGATCGCACTGGATGGGGACTGATTTTGTCTCCCAACAGTGTGGATGGTGATGCGATCGAACTGAATTGTTTCGAGAACCTTAGACACGCCGGTAAGTCAATTTGTTGTCACTAAAATAACTGACTGGATCAAATGAAACCTATCTTAACCTTAGCCCAAATTCATAGTCCAACATAAATGTTAAATATTCATTTTTAACTTGAAAATTTCGTGGTTTGTATGTATTTAGTGTTACGGTCGGATTGTGAATTCGGATCTAAGGCTTTTGTTGCACGAGATATAAGGGTAAATGAGTAATTTAAAAAAATATATAAATATCAATGTCACTAATGGTAGAACAGAATGTTTATACATATGAAGCAGTGATATATGAAATATTTTTTTGTAATACCGACAAACGAACAGCGAACGTGAGAAACAATTCAATCAAACGAGAAATATTTTTAGGTTAAGTGATTTTGTTTACGGCCACCTGGTTCTCAAGACTTTTGTTATAGTGGATTATATGTCTGAAATGCTTACATATTTAAATCTAGTTCAATTACATAAGCGCCTCTAGCTGTGTCATTTCTTTTAGTATAGGTACACGCGCCTACTTAACGACTATGTCATTCTTACATATTTTGACAGTGCTCTGCTCTGCTTTGATAAAAGTACTTTATTAGTTGTTCGTACATTAATTTGATAATTTAAGCACACAAATACTTTCCTTCTTAGCCTAATTTATAAGACTTCTATCTTCCGGGGGTTACGGATTAGTTTATCGTTGATGCACAACTTTTTTAAAAGGGATCTAATTTTTCTCATTGCGCGTGTTGCTCATGATCGCTGTACTTCCCTAATAATCTGGAATTGAGCGGATGATTCGCCTCCACTCATCTCAAGGTCATAAAAAATGCGTGACCATTACTTTTACTTATAAATAAAAATTACAGATTACAACATTTTATGGGAATATAGGAGATTGCACCGCGCCTCGGCTGCGGTGCCAACACCAATTCGCATTCAACAGCAATTCGTCAAACTTCGATCACATGTTTCATATTTGACGGAGCATTTGTAACATCCTCGTGGAGCACCGGTTAAGAACAACTGTATTAAACAAAGGACGCTGTATGAATATATAATAATTGTATTGTATTGTATTACCCTTTCGTTGTATAAAGTACGTTCTAATGCGTTTAGTCTCGTGTGGTTATCTCTTCCAACCAATCAGAAAGTTGGTCAAACAACCCTTTAGTGAAAACTACACTGGAACCCTTTTTAACAATGGGTACCAACGGGAATCAAACTCCCACAACCACCGGGCTGGATGCGAGTCGTCTTACCAACTAAGCAACGGAGATTATTTGAAATAAATATGTTGTAATCCGTACTTGTGGAATAGTGGAAAATGTGCTATTAATTTAATTTCCTACTTATAGATATATAATCGGTAAAATAAATGTTCAATAATATAAGAAGAAAAAAAACACATTTTCTTGTTTCAACACTACATTTTCTATGGGTAATTTTTAACATCGGTCAGTCGGCATATCAACTAAAAAATGCAGAAAAAGTGTTACTCTTCGATTTCGCTGATCATTTTTATTTAGTCATTTGGGGAATGTCCCCTAAAAAGCGACAGGAGAATTTGATTGGTGGCACAGTCACGGAAGTGTCTCCAGCACTTTCCTCGTTCCGCCGCGTTTCATTGACATCTCCTCGTTAATATAAAGAAACAAGAGTGAATGATAGCCACAGTACGGTAACATGTTAAATACTACAAGACTCCAACGGTGACCATTAGTAAAACTGGGCAGGAACGCTGAGTTTCAATATTCTTTTAGCAACCGTGAACATCTTCTTTATTTTTAATTATTTGTAATAATAACCAACTCAAATCTGAAAAAAAAAACAAATACATAATCTAACGTTTTTGTAAAAATGTTACACTCGTATCTTGAGATAAACTTTTCCACAATTTTATTTGACTTTCTTAGTCGAGTTAGTTGTTTCGGCTTAACAATTATTTCTTATTTGTAAACAGGTATTTCTTATTATTGTATCTTTAAGTTTTATATACTCGTATAATTGAGTTTAACCTGTACAGTAAAACTTCATTTATATATAGGGATACATTTCTCAAAATCATAATGTTAACAGAATTATAGTTAACGGAAGTAAAAATAACACCTGATGTATACATTTTTTTTAACTAAAATATTTTTTTATTAACAAAATCAAATTTATTAGTAAATTTTACGCAAATGTAATCAAGTATATATTTACATATTACAGAAATTATAAGAAATAGGGATATAAATCAATAAAACTAAAAAAAATATGAAAACGAACCATTTTTCGATTACTTTGCTTTTTGATTATTTTCACGTAACATCTCATTATTTTCACGTAACATTGTAGAACTAAATCGTACTTTTTCAAAAGTAAACCCTGATGTGAAAAATATTACGTATGAAAAATTCTGAAAAATATTCGATGAAGATTTCAATCTGTCATTTGGTTTTCCGAGGAAAGACATTTGTAACGTTTGTGAGAAATTTAAAATTGATATGCAATCAGCCGAGCTTCATAAGAATTTATCATTATTAAAGCAATTAACAATTAAAAAAGAACTACACCAGAGGAAAGCTCAAGTTTTTTTTTGACAAATTGAGCAACTGTGAAAAACAGAAGAAGTCTGAAACTTCATCGATTTGTTTTGACTTCCAAAAAAATATGCAACTTCCTGTTACTAATATTCAAGACGAATACTACCGTCGCCGGTTATGGCTTTATAATTTCGGCATCCACAATTTAGTCGAAAATAAAGGAACAATGTACACACGGAAAATTACGCTTCTAAAGGGCCAAACGAAGTTATCAGTTGTTTAAATGATTACATTGAACATCATAAGTCTACTGAACACCTCAATTTATTCATATTTTGTGAAAACTGTTTCAGCCGGAACAAAAATCGATTTTTGTTCACTTATCTGGATCAGCTGTGTGCTAAGGGCACATTCGAGACTGTAAGGATACAATATCCTATTCCAGGGCACTCGTTGATACAAATAGATCGGGATTTCGCTCTGATCGAAAGAATAAAAAAGAAAATATATTATATTGTACGAGTATATTCACCTGAATATTATATTGAACTGATAAAAAAGAGCAGGATGATAAATCCTTTGAAATGGTTTTTCTTGAAAGTAATTTTGCTTTGGAAAGAGTTATCATAGTGAACGACTATAAAAGGCATTATGGAGATTATATTAAACCGTCTATTCCGGGAATTTCAAAATGTCGAGCTATACGACTTGGACGAACTAGTCGACCTAAACTTTTTCCCAGTATGACAGGTTCTTTTCAACGCTTCACACTACCATGTTGGTTTTTCCAGAAAAAAATATGGTAGAACCTGAAGACTGCTACAGTTCTCTGTTATTGTTAAGTCTGGAAAAATTACGAATGTAAAACATCTTATTCAGTTTGTTCCCGAAATTGACAGGCATTATATTAAAATGTAATGATTACGAAGATATATTAAAATGCAATGATGGCATTAATATAGACAATAACCAAGATGCTGATTCTGCCGATGCAATTGAGTCAAAACCATTCATTTCTAAAATGGTTCATTATTATTCATAATTAATATTTTTTCCTATATTATTGTCAAACTGTTGAATTCAATACTAATATATGCTATTAACCTCCTTTCGTTTGAGTAAATTTAATTATCTGGTAAAAAATCCCTGTCTTATGAATACCTAATAAAAATCCCTTAGTCCAGACTTTAGGGTTAAGTCCAAGTTTTTTAACCCAATTTTTTAACCAAAATTTTATATATTTGTATTATGTTAAAATAAAGAGAGGCAAAAATTCTATAAGTTGTTTTTTTTTTTAGTTTTTTAGACCTTCAAATAATATTTCAGAGGCAAAATGAATACTTACTCGTATCTCAAAAGCTCAAAATAGGACTTAGGCATTTTTGAAATGGGCCATCCAATTATCCAATAAGACGTCGAACATATGAGACACTTGACTGAAACAACCGTATAATAAAATATTTTCGCTGATGGCTCCTCCATATCGACATCAGAATTCATATATTCTCGTTTAAAAATATTGTGCAGTCGCGAGAGGTTTGTCATCATCTAGTAATATCTTCAGCGTCAACTACATTGAAATCTAGTTAGTGCGCCGTCGGACAAGTTAATTCTGAATAATATATTTTTGTCAATTACGTTATAGCGAGGTATCGTTTACAGAGATTATATAAACCGGGGTATCACTATATATATAAGTTTTATAAAATAAATCTTATTATCGCATTTTATTTTATAAAATAAATCGTATAAATGTGACTTTTTTTTTTTTCGTTTCGAAACAGTGCACATTATAACTCAAAATCGAGTGGGGATTTTTGTCATGTTGCGCCTTCAAATACAAAAAAATGTAATATTTCACTTTTTGAAAGGGGCAGTGATAGGAGTGATGCGCTTTTAGAGGTATACACATAGGTATGTGAGTGAATCTAGAATTGTTGACATAATGTTTATGCGGTAATTGAGATTATTTTGCGATTGGAATTGTTTATGTGATGACTTGGAATCAAAGTGCGTCTAAGGATGTGAATGCAAGTGTATATGTGTAAGCTGAGTGTTTTAGTATATTGGAAAATATATGAAATTTACAATGTTGGTTAAATGATTATATTATATTTGTGTCGTATTCTGTATAAACCTTTCGTATTCAGTACCATATGACAATTTATTCTAACAAACCTGAAATACGTTCAAAGACCTAAAAAAAGTACATTGGAAAAATATATGAAATTTACAATGTTGGGTAAATGATTATATTATATTTGTGTCGTATTCTGTATAAACCTTTCGTATTCAGTACCATATGACAATTTATTCTAACAAACCTGAAATATGTTCAAAGACCTGAAAAAAAAAGTATATTGGAAAAATATATGAAATTTACAATGTTGGATAAATGATTATATTATATTTGTGTCGTATTCTGTATAAACCTTTCGTATTCAGTACCATATGACAATTTATTCTAACAAACCTGAAATATGTTCAAAGACCTGAAAAAAAAAGAAGTTTTTATTTCCATCTGAAATCGAGCCTGAATCCCCCTGTTTAGAAGACTAGTCTTCTCCAACCAGGCTACAGATGGAATCTATCTTAAGATAGATGAGCTATGTTATGATGATTATTAACGTTGGGGAGCCTGGCGTATAGCACTAAAAGCGTGAAATAAATGTTAAAAAAGTAAAACTACGAGTATATCAATGTTAAATTTGATTATACCAATCATTAAATAATCTAAAATTATGGTCACCCTACATTGATTGAATGAGATTTTAGATGTGCCCCACTTCTTTTGACAGGCCAGCAGGGCGACAGATACCGACAAAGAGCCTCCACCTCCGATGGCATTCTTCTCCGAGCCGTGGTAGAGGATGGCTGCGCGCGCTATGGTATCCGCTGTCACGAAGACGGTGCTTACGAGAGGTGTACTCGCGAGTGTTGTGCTGTGTTTGTTGTTACGTTTCGCCAATGGACAGGGGGTGCCGCCTTCAGCTATTGGGGATGTCATCTTCAATACTGGAAATGGAATTAATCAAGTGACTGTAAGTTTTATTTTATTCCCTTAAAAGTATAAATTCTACTTATCTAGACTTTATGTGTAAGGATACGCAGAGAGGACCGTGCGCTAAACTTTTCCATTTCAATACATTTATTTCGCTTCTTTTAAATTTATACAAATTCTTATACAATTAGTTCTTTTCTTTTGGATAATTTTAAGTAAATTCTGATTTGTTAGATTTTTAGCTATTTGGATATTCCTCGAGCTGAACACAATATTCCATCATATATACATTTCTTGATTGGTTCTAGTCAATAATAGTTTATTTTTAGCTATTTGGATATCCCTCGAGCTGAACACAATATTCCATCATATATACATTTCTTGATTGGTTGTAGTCAATAATAGTTTATTTTTCGTTGTTATAACGTGTTATTTTGTTATTGAAATATAAAAATATTTTTTTGGGAAATCGTTCGAAGTGTCATAATTTTTAAGGCTCAAGGAAATGTTTTGATATTATACATATTTTTGTAATGTATTTTATTATACTTTCGTTCTATATAATATAAAATGGCAGGTTTATTGTCTTGTGAAAATATTTTCCAACCAACCAAAAATGTGGTATATAAGCCTTAAACAAAAATCAGATTTAAACCCTTTTTAAAAAGTCTGGGTAAAAAAACAGACGCCTTATCAACTAGGCCACGGCAGGTCCCTGATAATATCAGCTCTTCTCTAAACTTCAGAAGTCATTGTTGGGTCTTACTCATTTTTATATCCTTCAATTGCTGTATATTTTCATATTTTGATCTAAAATTTATTTTAATATAACATAGATCAAAGTATAAAAATACACATTCAGAAACAATTATCTTACATTAATGAAATTACTATAAAATGTTTTGTTTATTTTAATTGATGTATTTATTC
Organism: Odontocerum albicorne; assembly: GCA_949825065.1. Classification (NCBI taxonomy): domain Eukaryota; kingdom Metazoa; phylum Arthropoda; class Insecta; order Trichoptera; family Odontoceridae; genus Odontocerum; species Odontocerum albicorne. The sequence continues at coordinate 21,452,736 of OX463855.1, forward strand.
TGTTGTACATACTATCACGCAATTTCCCTGTTATAATAGGCAGAGTGAATAGAGCGCCAAACTTTCCTATCATGAAATAGTTCCTTCACCTTCTTATGAGGTACATGGCCGCGCAATTACCCACTGGTTCTCCACACGGAAGATCGTTGGTTCGAATCCCGTGCTGCGCTACTCCCCTCGAAGGACACAGGCATTTTCCCTCCAAGTATTTGAGGTACAGGAATACCTATGACTTCAATCATATATCTTTTTTTTTTAAAAAAGAGAAAAAAAAACATGCTGGTGTGCTCCGATCATCTCGATTCAGTGTGCAATCGGATCCAGTGCTGCAGTTTGATGATAAGTTTGCTAGTGTGCAATGGCTCACTCACTTAAAAAAAAACTCCACGGCACAGCTTCGCTTTCCAGCTACGTTGACATTGAATGAATTTCGAGGCGCACTAGGAGGCGACTAGGAGGCGCAGCAACAACAACCTTCACCTCCTCCACATTTATACATCTTCTCATATAGTTCCTTCTAATTGTAAATAGTACTCCTTACCTTTCTTTCAAATCTAACTGATTTAGTCCAATCATACATTTTTCATACGAATCACATTCATGCTTACATTGGTAATTTGCTAGTCAGACTTTCATCACCCATCCGTTCAACATGCCCAAACCACCTCAACTTCCACTTTCACATCCTACTTCTTAGCACATCAGTTTTTATCTCGCACTCATTCTTATTAATTATATCTGATATATCGGATACACCGCATAATATTCTCGATGCAACGCATTTCCATCGCATTTACTAGGTTTCTTCAATAAATTTTCCATTTCCACGGCTTATTTCCATTATTTTGGTAGATTTTACTATCGCTTGATAAGTTATTACTTTGTTTGAGTTATTTGTTCTTGATATTACTTGGTTTGCGTTATTCATTACTGATATTACGTGGTGTGCGTTATTTTTATTCTTTATATTACATGGTTTGAGTTGTTTATTCTGACTTATTAAATGTCAAATACTTATTACCTATGAAAATATTTACATAAAAAAGCAACCGAAACTGTACTTTTTTATCAACAGTTATTTGAGGCAATGCAGAATTTTCTTATTTCGTTTTTAATTTTAATTCAGTCTATTTTTTCTTCAATGTACGCAATATTTTCATTCTAAAATAACAATATTTATAGCAAAAAGCTTAGGCAACTGCAATTCTAAAGTTAATTCAAATTCCTGTAATTCGTGTAAGATCTTTATAACCTGTACGATCTCCTTAACTTTTTCCGGAATTACTGCGGTAGATTGCATACTACTGCAAGGATCGATTGTCAGGTTTAAACTCGGCTGTCTCCGTTTAACCATTGCATATGACGGAGCAGACTCCAACAGCGGTTCCGATATCTCGTCGAAGATTGTGTACATCTGAATATTATCCATTTTCACAAAAATATCGAACACATTTCATTCAAACAACTGTAGTTTTTTCCTTCTTGTTTTTTTTTGCAGTTCATCCATCAAACATGTTCTTTAGCATTCGTAATACAGTCATAAGTAAATATAACAAAGAGAACATTTGACTTTTTTACATGTTTTTTGCCTCAATGGCGCTTCCTAAATAGCTATATTTTAAAGAAACAAGGTATATTTAAAAACTCATGTCACTAAGAAGCGAACCGTCTGGATTCTCAAATTCAAATGTAAAATGGTAAGAGTAAAACCAGTTCGGAAGTGAATGCACCAGGAATCGAACCTGGGACGCCCACTTGCTTAGCGTGAATGCTAACCGTTAGGCTACGGCCGCCGACAAGTATAAATAAACATTAATTAATTATTTTCACATATTACATGAAATCATGAAAATTGGAAATTAAACATGTGTCTGTTAAAAGGGATTAAATTAAAATATAAATATAACTCAAAGTAGTTTAAAAGCAAAATTAAAAAAATATCACAATCAAGTATATTTTATCACAGGAAAATTATTTTTATAGATTAAGATTGTGTAATCTTAAAAATTCAGATGTCAAAAGTTCACGAAAATGCCGGGTTATCGTCAGATATCGGCAGTAGTAAAAAATGGCTCACATTATCGATGTTAATTATAAATCAAGACCGGCTAGTACTCATTGTTTAGAGGCTATGAAACATTCAGCCTTCTCTCCTACATCTATATATCTTTCACTGCCTTACAATTTACATCAGTGTTGCAATTTACAGAAAATAATTTCATACATACTATGATACGCAATGATATTGAGAAAAATCTACATCCGTTACTGATTAATACATTTACTTTCAAGCTATTAGGAAAATATTACTCAAGTAAATGTGAAAATATGTTGCCTTACATCAAAATGAAATAGGACTTTTTAGAATTTATTACAAAATAATTGCATATAATTAATTAACAAACTTAGCGGTTGCTTTTGGTGAATTGTGTGCACTAAACCGAATGATTACTGAACAAGTATTTTTGTGAAACAAATAAATACCTACAAATCGACTACTTAAAGACACACCCATACCTCCTTTTTAAGGGAATTGCGCTACAATAGAATTGAAAAAACAATCAATAAATTCGCTGTACAGAAAATTTGATGCAGTTTATGAAATGTTTTCAAATTGAAATTAAAATGAAGATTAGCTCAAAATTGACCCTTTAGCAAATTTTCTCGAGAATTAACAGTGACAAAATTGACCCTTAAGCAAATTTTCTCGAGAATTAACAGTGACAAAATTGACCCTTAAGCAATTTTCTCGTGAGTTAACAGTGACAAAAATTGACCATTAAGCAAATTTTCTCAAGAATTAGCAGTGACAAAATTAATATACACTTTCGACATTTTGAAAAAGTAATTACTATCCAAATTGAACATTATTCTAATGAAGGCAGAAACTCGTAAGTTTTCTCTAAAATATTAATGTGATTATATTATATTGACATAAGAGAAAAATAGATTGAAGAGGATAAAAGAAAATATGCGGAGCAGCAAATTTTGGATGGATATTTCCAATCAGATATTGACTAAATATGATATGGAATCTTCGAATTCTTCATTATGAATTATGTAATTCATTCTTTCTTCACGGGTGTCATATATTTTTATTAGTTAAATAATATAGTATATGATGAAATAAATGAAGTCTTAAAATATAACAATAATCCTAAATTATTTCAACAACTTTCCCTACGAGTATAAGTACATTTTTTGATGAGTTAAAAAATCTTGGGAAATAAATTATTGTTTATACACCGACTAAAATTTTCTTGTTTATAAATCATTTATCATATATGTTACTTGGGTCCATATTTTGTAAGAGGCATTCTGGCGTGCGTGTGTGTAAATCATTCATCGGATTATCAAACTCAATGAAAGAAAATTATAGTCTTCGAAAGGGCTGCAATTATCTGGTAGTTACCAGTATCGGATTCATCTAGGAGTGCCTGTTAAGAATATGTTTTTTCAAGGAATATGAAAAACTAACTTTTTGGAATGTACCGAATAATTATTTACGCCATCGTGAATTTAAATTGTTTTCGGCACCGTATTCACGAACTGGCCTGTTAAGAGCACACGGAACAACCTTGTTGAATAGATTTTACGATTTCAATATATTCCATATCTCGGTGGGTAAATTTAGGATTGAACTCCTTAATAAACTAAACAGGTATAACTGAGTCACTTTACATGAAAGCATGAGTCACAATATTCCTGTTGTCATTATACTATATTTACACTTGTAATCATTGATTTGTTTTCTTATTATTTGATGTATAATAATTAGGTTTGGCTCTTATCAATTGTAAAATAAAAACATAGTCCTAGAAAAACAAAATATAAATTGTCCCAAGTCACCAATGAAACTGTTTTTCTTGTAACCAATATTCATGCTGATCTTTACGAGTATATGACTTGAGAGATCGATAATCCACTCAATTTTTTTAGCCTCATTGCATATGCCCATGGCCTTACGAGAAATGTGACCGAAGAATCGAAATATTCAACGAGTGTACGGTTTTGAAAACATCTCTGAGATATTAAGCATTTCCAAAATAGAAGTATTCGTTCGAAGTTTTGTCCATAAAATATCCAGCGATCGCCACCAGCACCACATCTCGAAAGTGTATATCCTTAATCTTTATCTGGCTTTTATTGTATGTCCAAGTTTCTGAGGATCGTATGATCATATATACTCGTAGTACATCTTTGCGCTGCAACGACCAGATGAAGAGTGCTACGGGCCAGCTTTGGTCACAGGCTCTTCAGATAGCGTAATGCCGAGAGTACGGAAGGAGAATGCGCGCAAACTACAGCAGTCGCAGTTTTAATCATGTTCCTGATCATAAGTTCACGGCGGAGAAGAGTATGTGTCATTAAAAAATCTGTGAAATCAACACTATCACCTTCCTGTTTGTTTGATTTATTTATTTTTAATAATTATAAACTATTGTAGTTTTAATCTTATTAACTTACATATGTATATAATTTTACACCCGAGAACTTATATAACATATTTTATATCAACTATACTTAAATCTATCCTTACGTATAAAATACATAGACAACGAAAAGTTCGAATTATCTCCTCTCCGTGAGGACCAAATGAGAATCTATTCCAATTCGCATTCTACTGTCTGAATCAAAAGTTCATTAAGAGTGTACCAATAGTACAATAATTAAAAACAATTGCATTGGAAAAAGATTTTAAATTTCTTAACATTGAAACTGAGTCGATTTGAAAATATAGATTTAACTCAACCCCTAAATATCGTTAAAATCCAATTAAAAATATAAAGCGTGATGAGAATGAGAATGAACTTATTTGGGACGGAGGAAGATGTAGGTAAAGTATGTTATGAACATATAGTGAATATATGGGTTCAAACTATGAAGAAGTTGGTTTTTTTTAAAAATATTATTTGGTTTCTATACAACTGTTTTTTCAAGAGTAACGCTCGGTGTGGTACGGTGCGGGCTGCCCGTCTCTAGGCGCTCCCGTATCATATTAATAACTGTGTAGATTATTCAATTATTGTATGATATTTTTGTCAGAAGTGTGTACTTACATGCATTCGTGTATTATTTGAATTATTTTATTTTGATTCTATATTTTTATTAGGTTTTGGTGTAACTGTTATTAATTTGTTTTTTATTTATGGAATATTTGTCATTTGTAACGAATGAAACATACTACTTAGATTTTTAAATATTGTGTAAGGTGCATTGTACCGTTAATGAATAAAGAAATAAATAAGTGACCAATTCACTTGAACATTAAATATTTTCTTAAATTGATTTCACCTTGGAATTATAAATGACCTAAGGCTGACATTGATCAAATTTAATTATCACATACGAGTATAACACGCAGGGCTAGCGTACGTTTACAAACCTAACGGCAAATAAGCTTTTCCTTATAATTCCCGTAATTCATTATCATCATCGTCTATTGGGGTAGGAACTTCATTTCATTATACCTTATCACACATATATCACTTCTGCCACTTTCATACACCTTATCATGCATACGCTTCTATGATAAAGGCTCTTTATCATAGGAGCGTATGCATTTTCTTTTATCATTTATTCTTTCTGCGTGACCGAACCACATTTGAATTAAGTACTGCATCTTCCTTCAATTCCTTTTTTTCTTAATGACCTCATTCCTTATTCTGCCATACATTGCTTTCCCATACATTCAGCGTAATGTTCTAATTACTACCGTATTTTTTATACTTTCATCACAGTTTCGCTTGCATTTCCTAATGTTGGGACCAAGATTCCATTATGGACGGCGATCTAGAGGCGATCCGGTTGATAAATAAATTGTTTAACCCAGCATTCACTCGATTACCTGCTGCTACTCTTTTTTTAATATCGCACTTTGTGCAGCCTAACATGCCTTCAAACATAAATGTAGCCTTAGATTAAGTGTGAACTTAGCGAAACGATGTAATTTATAATCTCAACAAAAAAACACGAAAATATATGGCCCTTTACCTTTTACCAATTCAGCCCTGAAATTGTCTGATTTAAAAGGTCGATACGCGATATTTATTAATACGCGTTTACTTTTTGACATGCTATATTGATGAAAATATTTTTTAATTATTTGAATCTATTTTTGTACCAGTAATCCTTTTTGACGGTCACCATAAAAAATCAAGGTTGTTTCAAGAGGGCGTCAAAATATGAATTCAATATTTATTTTGAAAGTAAATTTAGTGCAAGGTTTAAGACGAATGGATAAATATTTTTGTATCAAAGGTTTCGGTTTTAACTTTGCGAAACTCCATATTAGAATATTCAACAATAAATTACTTTATTATTCCACTAATAACATTGATCCCCGCTAGAAGTGTGTCTACCTCCTATCACGAGGCTCTCTTCAAGTGGAATGATCCTAGTTTGTAACGAGAGCAGAGATGCCCATAGATGACGTGTTGTTTCGTTATATTCTAAAATGTTAAATATTGAATATAAGATGGTTATCAAGTTTCTTTTAAAAGAAGGAAATAGCCTGGCAGATATTCAACGACGTTTAGATGCTGACCCAGTTTTATTCCTACCGGGTTTTTCCCTTCTTTTGAAATAAATTGAGAATCGCGCGATATTCAATATTTAACATTTATGAATATGACGAAACAACACGCCTTCTATCGACTCTAGTTAACATGCTAATGAGGGTAGATATATCAAATTTTAATTGCCATATCACCTGATAATGCGAAAGACGTGGCCGGCGTGATATGCGTGTATGTCCACCTACGCTCTAATTTGTTCACGCTAGAACCTTTTGGATCTTTTATCGGCTCTCATACTACTAAGGGTAGAGGTATCCAATTTTAACTGTAACATCGCTTGACCATGCATGCGTCGGCGTAACCGACATGATATCTGTCCATACAGAATCTAACTTATTTAGGCCGGAATTTTTTTAATATTTGTGTTATAATAGTGTAGACTAAATTTTAAAGCGCTATTAACGTTTCATAAACTTCATGGCAATGTTTTTTTTCTTTTCCTAACGCAATATCAAAAATACTTGGTTGTGATGCTAATACGGTTTGGACATTCACACTTTCTACTGCCTTTTGTTTAAAATTTTATTGCCATTCTCATACTAATTTAGCACAAAAGATTACAAATGTCATAACATCTGCAAATAGTTACATCCTCTATTTGTACCTAGTATTATGTGTCAAGATATTTTTTTCTGAATTCTATTTACAAAAAGAGGTAAATACAATACAACAGTAAATATGAGAAATTTTTTATTATGTAATGGTTGATAGATACGTTTCGTATAATATAATTATTCAAACAATTTTACATGTTCAAATAATACAAAGTAGCCTTACAGTTAAAGTAAATACATTTTGAAATTATAATTGAAAAGTTTAAAAAAATTGTGAAATGTATCCTTTTATGTTGTAAATATTAACTTTGAACGTCATGGAAAATCCTGATATATTAAGGGCACCGTAAACCGAAAAGTTTCCGAGCCACTGCCTTAAGGGTAAAAAATTTGCTCTGTGGAATAATTTAAAATAACTCTTGACGAGTTTTAGTTCTGAAACCTGAACATTTTTATATGAGTGGGAATTGTATTCTGACTAATTGTGGAGGCAGGTTATAATCAATAATTGATATGATGTTTAAGTTTGATAAACATTTTTGTTTTTAATATTTTCTCTGTCGCAAAAAAAAATATGGTACATTCCGAACATAATTTGCAAAAATATCTCGATCGATTTCCATTATTTTTCTTAAAATTACGTAGAACTAATTATTAGCTTACCAGAGATTGTGAAATATAACATTTGAAACAGATTTTATTAGTAAAAATCCAAATTTTAAATTCGACTTTTGTTCAGGGTTGTCACACGCTCATATTTACACTAGACCAATATCCAATATGCAAAAAATATTTCACTAAAGAGGAAAAAACAGAGAAAACATATGTACGAGTACCTACTTATTGTTGACTATTGTACATAAAATAGTCCGATTTCGATAAAAATAAAGAAAAAAATTACGCAAAAGCACTAAAAAAATAATATTAGTATAGTTTCCCAGCGTAGTAAAAAGAATTACGTAAAATTGGCAAAAAAACTTTTTTTAAAAACCAACATACAAAAATACTGAGATCGCGAACTTTATAAACAATGAACGATTTCGGATACATCTTTCAAAAGCGACAGTCCTGAACGATGACGTCTACAATTGTCAAATGGAACTGTCTTCCAAATATATCGATAAGTAGTTCAAAGATGATTTGAAACAATATAAAATGTTTGAATGTGATTTGGATAGTTGTTAGTGCGTGTGCTGATTTATAAATTTGTCAATAGTATTTAGTTATGACGCAGTAATCAGGTATCAAAGTATTGACGAGATATATCGCCAATGGCGTGGCGCGCACAGGTGTATGGGACGAGATGTCTCGTCTCTGAAAGTGAACCGGTTAAAGTTAAAGTCTTTCGTAATTACAAAATGACAAATATCTTTACATCGACCTAATAAAACACATAACATATCCTCCGATATTTTTTCGCCTTTCTTTAATATTACCGTGGGTTGTTATGTGATTGACGCATATCCTATTTTTTAGTCCATAAAGTGAACCCGACAGTCACCTGTCTTATCACCACGATGCATGTTAACCAATAGATATTTCTTGAATTAAATATAGTATCGTTGTTTTAATTTGTTCTTGGATAGCTTCTGAGTTCCTGCAGATAAGTGAAGCGCGAGAAAAATAGTTTAAGTTTATTTATCCGAAATATAACATATGTTATCTGACCACATTTATCCTTTGCTCCTACACTCTCAATTGAAAAGAGATGAAGATATCTCTTTCACCAAAATTAGTATATTAAGGGTCCATAAGGCCCAAATTCCTTAGGTACATTTGCACTAGAGACGAACGAGGTCACTATGACGTTCCGTCCCGTAAATATAATATGTGCATACTCGTATCTCCGTGAAACACTACAAATGTAATACTTGTAATCGTCATTTAAATAAATTGTTGAAGAAATTGCGTATTTTTCATATTTACCATCAACTCCCGACTTCCGACATAAAAGGGTGCTTTCTTATGATATAAGATTATACCTTATTCAAATACAAATATTTTATAAGAAGAAAATCGAATAAAATTATCGTAACTCTCGTAGAAAAATAAACTGGTTAATGCATAATTTCCGTTTTTATATAAGTTACAATAATAATATTGAACTGAATCAGACATAAATATTTATAATTCTTATATGACATATTAACGAAATGCATTTTTATGCGCGACACATTCATTAATGTAGGCGAAAACTAGTGTTTTTTTATTACCTAAAAAAATTTGCATCTCCAACTGTTAAAAAAGTTTTTCGCAATATTAGAAAGTACATAATAGCTTACGTGATGGAAATGCCAAAGTTATTTATTTATTTTACATCGATAAAAATACTGTAATCATTTTCGATATATAAAAACAAGGAAATCAGTATTTAAAAAATTAATTATAATATAGAAATCCTGTTCCGAAATGCCAAACTGTAGTAAAAAATGTATGAGTACAACTCCATTACCTTACCATTTCATTCTCAGTATGTTTAACGGCTGTTTCGATTGATCCCCCGGATGGGATGACAAGCATAGGTCATGGAGGTCATAATTATATCATATACATTTTATAATTTATAATATACAAACTATGTATTATGGCAATTTCTTTTTGACGAATGGTGAACGATCGATACAACGAAAAGTTTTGAATAAAAAATTCACTCGAGATTTCAAATTCAAGATATTTCTGTTTATTTGGAAAAAAACTTCCAGGTTGCAAGACGTTTATATAAATAAACCTATAAATCGGGATCCAGAGGCTAAATTCGCCAGTCTCCATGTTCTGCCAACGATGCTTAAGCGTAAATATGCACTAAGAGGCGAGTTTGTTAAGGCTGTTTTAATAATAATAATATTAAAAAGATAATTTATATAGTGTCGTTTAAAGAGCAAACTCTCCTCAAGGGCGCTCTAACTCAGGATTTGAACCCATTTTTGATAAGACCTCCCAAAGGATTTTCTTTGAGTGGTTCCTAAAGCTACTACACACGCCACCCATATCTCTGACACAAGGAGACATACCGTTTCACACATATTGGATTGATTTGGAACAACCAATTTATTAGATGAAAAATAATTCGACCTCAAACTTTGACTTCTCTCCGAAGAAGACACTTACAGTGTAGACTTTTTAGAAGCGGACCAATATGGCAAAATTTATGATTAACATATATCAACATGGCAGCTGCATTAAAAATAGACGAGTCTATAAATTTGTGAATCACGCAAACCAGAATAAATAGACTTACAATAATCCAAACGCGACACAACAAATGAAGATTTTTTATTTTACTTATTAGAAGACATCGACGTACAAATTTTAACTCTCGAAGACTGTAGAAACCTGAAGAAACCGTATAGGAAATTTGTTTATCGAAGAAGAATTTACTATCAAGACAGATACCAAGAAATTTGATACTATCTTTTTTGAAAGATCCTGACACCCATAACTAATAAATCATTCCCAGAGCACCCAGAGAAATTCCGTTTTACTTAGATTTAATTTTAATTATGTCTTGACATCCAATTAGAGATTTTGTGAATACAGTTAGAAGTATCCCGTTTCAAAATATATTCTCCGCTTTGATCACAGAATTAAAAAAAAAACAATGTATCATCCGCATAAAGCTGAGACTCAAAACCCTCCGTGCCAATGATATCACTGATATTTCTATAAAGAACAAAAAGCAGCAGCCCCAGTACCGATCCTTGTGGTACACCATACTTGATTATATCCTGAGAAAATTCTTCTTGATTGATGACAACGGATTGCCATCTATTTGACAGTTAACATTCAAGCCAGGTGAGCGCACTGCCTGAAAATCTATACTCATCCCTTAGTCTTTGTAAGAGAATTTCATGATCGACAATATCAAAGACAGCACTCATGATATCCAGAACAGTAATTAAAGCTATTTTTCCTTGTTCTATTCCAGTCAACAAATCCGATATCAGTCTTAAAACAGCAGTTTCCGTAGAGTGATAGTTTATATATGTAGATTAAGTACTTTAAAATACTTTATTTAAAGTTATATATGAGTTAATCTGAGCAAAAGCAATTGTTCTAATTAGTTTCATGCATTTTTCAATAAGTTAATGCCAATTTATTGATAAATAGTGTTCTAACTAACCTTCCTCCACAAAAAAATTGTTTATAGACTCATTTGAGTTTTTCCCTTCACGGAAATCTTTAGTAAAATGTAAAAATGTATTCGTTTTGAAGGAATACCAGAGTTCTCGGTCCTAACAGGGCTCACTCCGTTAGACAGGATCACCGTCGCACTGCGATGTATGGAAGCGAAACTTGGAAGTAGAAAAATACTAGAATGAGCCGAATAAATACAGTGGAATTGCTTGCACTGAGAAGAATATATTATTGATGTATGAAGTAATTTGAGATATGCTCGTATGTGAATTTAAGACTGATGTATTATTAAGTAACATGAAAAATATCACTCTAAGATGGTTTGAGCATGTGGAACAAATGAATGAAGAAAGACTAACAAAATAAATGCACGGTGCAAAGGCGTGGTAAAGGAAGACCAAGGAAAGTAGGGTTGGATAAAGTGAATGATATTTTTAAAGAATGAAATGTAAAAAGTCAGAAAAATATTAGGAGTTGTATAAGAGGGTGAATGCATGTAGAAGTGGTAAAATATGTGTTTTAAAGATAGAAAAGTCTGGCGCTCGTCTTTTCTGCCTTACTCAACAGGGAAACGGTGTGATGGTATGTATATTATACCTCTTTTTTTGTAATAGACAATCCACCCAAAATAGGATGATTTGTGCCACCAAATTAAGTAATTATGTAATTGTATGAGTCAATATAATAAAATTAATTTAAAAAAATGACAATTCTAGATAATTTAAAGTTTCAATTTATTAAGCTTGAAAAAAATAACAACCGATCTACGAAGAAACGAAAATTCATTAGACGCAGTAAATATGACTTTTAGTAAATCAAATCGTCTCGACCTCTTATTTTATAACGTAACTCGAGTCAAATGGAATACTTTACGAAGGAAATTGATTGATAATAATAAACGTGGCCAGTACCGTTTGCTATTTAAGAACGGTTTAATCTCCGGTTTTATCGAGCTGGTTTGAATTTAATAACACTGGTTTTTATTGAACAATCTCAAATGGTTAAATTGTAAATGTACAACATATTTATGAACTTAAAATGTAGCCCGGGGCACTGATGAGCACTGGCGGGCACGAGCAATAGGGAGTATAAGCGCCCACAGTCAGGCGTGTTACGTGTTGTGATTTAATTATCTTTGTATTGTTTAATGTACCGGTTTGTTCGGCTACACTCCATAATCGATCATTACATCACAGCAGTGGCGTAGCAGGGGACCTCTTCGTTGGGGAAAAACACCTGTATCTGTAAGTTGCGGGCTGAAATCCCGTTGGAACCTTTTTTTTTAAACAAAAACTTAAGGCCTCTTAGATATGTTTATGGATGGTTGAATTGTCATATGGCAATTAGCCCGCCATGTTGTACTGTATACAACGAAAGTATAATAAAACCTGACGGGCTATTGGCATATTTCAATCTCTTTCAACCAACTAGAAAGATTTTAAAGACGCATGAGTGATAATCAGACTGTAATCCTTTTTAAAAATCAGGGTTCTAACAGGAATCGAACCCGCAAACCCCGTGGTCGTAGACAAGTGTCTGACAAACTAGGCAATGGAAATTGTCTGTTTGTAAAACCGCGACCGGTGCATTTCAAAATAAACGAATCTGATTACTTATAATTGAATCTTGGTCTAAGCATTAGAATATTCAGGCGAAATTTGGAGGTAGCAAAAACGTGATAAAAGTAAGATAAACATACTAGAAATGAGAACGTTGCGTAGAATATGTAGAAACATATTGTATGACAGAATAAGGACTGAGAACACTAGGAAAATGTGGGTTGAAAGAAAATGCAGTACTTGATTATGATATGGTTCGGTCACGTAGAAAGAATGAATGATAAAAGATTTGCAAATATAATCGTTATGAGTAGTATAAAGGGTAGAAGTTGAGAAAGGCCTAGAAAATCGTGCCTCGAATCATGAAAGAGAGAAGAGATTAAAGCCTTTATAATAAGAGAGTATGCATGTCGAGGTATATGGAAGTGACAAAGGCAAATTATATATGCCAGGATAGAATAAAATGAAGATTGTTCTCTCTATCGCCCTAATATGGCCTTTAATTTCATATGGTCTCAACTTCTATACGATGTTGAAGCGTCGACACTTAAAAGAATCAAAATAAACTAAATTTAAGCCTTCGAGATATATCTCTAGGTACCCCAATAAGGGCATGGCGTGATGGGTGATGAATATGATGAACCTATGCACTGAGTCTATAGTAAGTTGAAAGTCCAATTGCCAAGGCAAATCCTGAATGTATTATGCTTTTCAATATATAATATTATTTATAAATACACAATAATATCATTTTTTATATAATTTGATGTGTGTTTCAAATATATAATAGTATACTCGTATAAATACCATTATGAATCATCGCTACGGCACTGCATTACTATTTACAACCGAGAAAAAAGTTTTCTCCGTTATTGTGAATCCATATTTTAACCTGTAAGCTAGTGAGTTATATAGGAACAATATATACCCAGGGAGTGAGTTTTTTTGACATATTTTTACTTTTTTATGTGAGTTCAATTAACTTTTATAATCTATACTTTGCTTGGATATTAATGTGAAACGCACTGGTGCGTTCGTACTAAATTTAGATAAGTTAGGCTCACACGCACCCGCACATTCATAATCGCTTACAGGTTAATAAGTATTGTACATTGTCTGATTTATAAATGTGAGTAAATTAGAACATAATATTTTTTGTTAAAAATCGTCATTCTATCAATTCTACATTCCGGAATGGAAAGTGACTTCTTTCAGTAAACATCTTAATGGTGTATGCAGTTTAAGGAAGTACTTGAAGGCATCCTTTTTTGGGAGGTTTTATAATAAATTATGATTATACGAATATATGAACACTACACACCTGTAATAGATTGCTACACACATTGACTACACACATGTAATGATTATACGAATATATGAACACTACACACATGTAATAGAGTGTGAACACTACACACATGTAATAGAACCTAAACGTATTTCTATCACATATCGGAAGATCTGTTAAAGTTTATTTAGTGCTCTCTTTGGTAGGTTTTTTACAGTTTTTTTTAATCAAATATGTTTTTTTTAATCAAATACATATGGAGATGCAGGGAAGTACAGTACCCGGCGGTAAGTAATACACCCTAGAATGCTTGATAACGACTGACAAATCGTGACGGAACACGTGTATGAATGACAGAGACGACGCTCTACAAAGCCGAAGTTAGCCGATTATGGCCGACAGTCTCTTTCTTAAGCCCGATCTGTATTACTAACCGCCGGGTACTGTACCTAATATATTGGCCGCAACCACCACCTGTAGAACCAACACTCAACTTAGATATATTTATTTTGGTGTACATATTTTTAATCTGTCAATAACAGTAGGTTCAAATCGCGAGTAAAAGCGTCCTTGAGGAAAGTGTGCTCTCTAAACGGCCTTAAATTGTCCTTTTATTATTATTATTTTATTCCTCATTTTATTTATTATTATTATTATTATTTCGTGCCTCGAATCATGAAAGAGAGAAGAGATTAAAGCCTTTATAATAAGAGAGTATGCATGTCGAGGTATATGGAAGTGACAAAGGCAAATTATATATGCCAGGATAGAATAAAATGAAGATTGTTCTCTCTATCGCTAGTTTGGCTGATGATCTCTTTCTAAGGTCAAGAATCAGTAATTGTTTCATAAAAAAATAGTAAATTTGATAAACGTTTGGGTTTCAAGTTTGAGTTACATTTGATATTTATTACAGCTATCGCTCAAAATACAGCTTCATAGAAGTAAGTCATCGCAAATGGAACCAGGATTCGCAGAGCTTGGGCACTCAGTAAACAGTATTCATCCTTACTGATATTCAAAACTCAACCAGTTTCATATGGACAAATTTTATTTTGATGTACTGTCGCAAGACAGCTCAGTTAGACTGCCTTACTTTGCCAAGTTAAAGTCATATGGAGATAGGGCTTCATGGACAGAGTGATTCGCGATGTGTCAGTTAAATGTCACTTGCTGTCATGACCGTGCATCAGCGCATTAAATACCTTTATCATGTGTCTTAACCCTACACCTGAGCCAATTAAACTCTGTCTTCTTCTTTAAATTGCCTCTCCACTTTAATTGTTGGCAATAATTTGGCTCCCTTGACCCCTGAGGCAGGAACTGCGTTGAATTTTCCCCTGAAATATCAAGTCAAGGATCTCATAGTTTTCTCCTAGCATTGCATGTTCATAAGAGTCTAACTTTCTCTCCGTGATGGTGGATAGTTCTTCTCTTACTTTATTGGTTTAACGGTTAGCATTCACGCTAAGTAACCGAACGCCTCAGGTTCAATTCCTGGAGGATTCATTTCCTGGTTTTACTCTTACACCGTTTCACATATGTATTTATGTTTTTTGGCAGCTTATCTTAATCTTGGAACACAAGCGTCTGCCATCCACAAAATGTCTGACAGTCAAACTTTACCACGAAGGATAGTCAAACTTATCGTACGAGTATTCATCCATTTCATAATATAATATAGCTCTAAAATTGAAATAATTAATTTTTCCCAGGTATCTGAAGCATGGAAAGCCTTCGCATCCCACGTTCGGGGGCACGATGCCCTGAAGCTAACTCTGCGTCAGCTGCGCGTGCTGCCGGCACGCGCTGCGCACGTGGCACAGCACCTCGTGGATAGATTGCGCGTGGGCGAGGGGCCCACTGTTAAGTGCGCGCTGGGCACACTGCGGGGACGTGCTCTCACCACCAAGACTCGACCCAGGCGGCAGTATTACAGCTTTAAGGGAATACGGTGAGGATTATTTATTTATCTTAACACTTCATTGTACAATTTGGCAGGTTTATTGCCAAAAGACAATATCTTCTAGCCAACCATTTTTTTTTAAATATTTAATTTCAAGTATTAAGTGATAGATTTACCTTTAAACTTCATAAAAGAAAGAATTTTAAGATAAAAATAAGATTTGCCGTTAGCAGACAGAAGGGGACATTGGGATGAAGGATAATGGGGGAACCAGGTAAGACGCTATTCCATTGAAGGGAAATATATCGCTCCTAGGATCTCATTTTTTCATTTTTCATCTACGCCACAATTCGACTTATTGTGGCGTAGGTGAAATAACTTCTGGTAGAAATACTAATAAAGAAGTAAAGGTGAATGAATACCTTTACTTTGGTTAATTTCAATAATACCGATACTTTACATCTTGAGATGTAATGAGTGAATCTGTTTCTGTCAGTGGATGCGTCACGTTGGTAAAAATAAAAAGGAGTAAGCTAAATGAAAAGTTTCCTACCACGTCGAATGAAGTGGATGGAAAAGGTGTAATTGGTTTGGAGAAATGTGATCCAACCATACAAAAAATTTAAAAGTTCTCCCAGATTCTGAGAAACAAAACATTAAAAATCTAGTAGAAATCACATAATTTATAGAAAGCTAAAATTAGATATATATTAAGCTACTTTCGTCTTTTTTCGTCATTGCACTATTGTTGTATACATTACAATCTGATAAGATTGTTGCCATGTAACAAAGTCTTCCAATCAACTAACTGAACCAAATAAACATGAAATTATTTAAAATTATTAAAATAAACTATTTATACCCAGTTTAAAAATTATCAATTATTTTCGGCAGTTAAGTATAATTTTTTTAATGTAATTTTTATATGAAAATATTTTAATCCATATATGTTAAATGGTCGTATATGTGCAAAAATCTAACCCACAAAACATTGTTTTATAACAAATACTTTTAAAAATCACAAATCAATCAAACCATAAATAAACAAAAATATTGAATAGGTATTTTGTAATTAATTACTTGTATACTTTATTTTAACTTTTTTATTCCATATAATCCCATACAACATAAATACGAGTTCATGATGTTTCTTCCATTCCATTATTTCAGAACAAGTTAAATGTGGATTGGGTCTGTTTTTCAAATACACATCCAATCATTATTTAAAGAATTTTTAATTTTTGTAGCAATTAAAGTATTTATTTTACAAAATTTCTTTCACGAGCTGCCCCTGGTGTCCGTAGTTAGTTTTAACCCTGAACTGTTTCAGATAGATACTCGTATTACGCAATGGAATGCGAAAAGAAAAGTTTATTATTTTTTGTATCTCATTATTTGGGTCAACAATATCTTCCATATTATGTATATTCAACCATGAAACATCGATAAGGTATCGATTCATAATCAGATTCCGCTTGACATTTAATTTATATTCTAAGCGAGTCATACATAAACCAGGTTCTGTTCTGTATACCTTTAGAAATCTGATGAATTAATTATATAAATCTAGTTAATTATGCTTGTATGAAATCAAATATATGCATTTCAATTGTAATATATTCCTCAGTGAGATACAGGCAAAAGCCTAGTTTACTGGAGACGCAACAAATGAAAGGCAACAAACCCAGATCCATAAAAATACTGTGTGCACATCAAATTACTAGTTGTTTTTTTATATATTCACAAAATTTCTGATCATTTATAAATGAAATAAAATAAATTTAAAATATATTTAGAAAAATGTTACTTTTTTTAAAGAATAGATATGACCGAAGTCATAGGTATCCTTATACCTCTAATATTAGGCGGGAAAAGTGCCGGTGTCATTCGAGGGGAGTAGCACATCGCGGGGTTCCAGCATGCGACCTTCCACATGGAAGTCTAATCCGTTATAGATCGTTCAGCCAGAAGAGTCATTTTGCAATAGTGTGAGTAACAGTGCGTTTATAAAAACTTGTCACTTTATTTTTTTAATAAAGGGAAAAAGCAAAAAAAAATTAAATATAATAATATTTGATATTCAAACATTGAAATGAACACACATTTTGGTAATTAATAATACTGTCAGCTTAAATTGTAATAATCATAAAAATAAAATGAAAGTAAATTTATTTATCGTATTAATTGTTTAGGCATGGCAGATTCTAGAATAACAATAATGGAATTTTTCAAGATTAAAAATAAATATAAGTACAAGTATTATAAAGTAAAAATGTTCATCAGCTTTAATAAGATTGCACATAAAAATAAAATGGATGTAAGATTATTTAACATATCATAATTACAATGCCAAATAATAAGGCTTTAAAATAATAGTAGATGGAGTGATACCAAATTCTAGGAAACTTTAAGTTATAACAAAGTACATTCTAAGCTTTCGAAATTTTTTTCTTCAATTATACTCGGACATTACATTAGACAAAAATCGCATCCTGATTTCGACATGGTAGTGTTTTTCTAATCACCGAGTATTTTAACAATACAAACGTGCGCTCTGCGCGAACCAATCTAGTGGCATTCTAAAACCAATACCACTACATAAGTTGTGTAATACAGAGTGTTACTCACACTATTGCAAAATGACTCTTCTGGCTGAATGATCTATACCGCGCGCCCATGCACCGCATAACAATTTTTGGAACAAATGGTAATGATGAAATTGTACCCATTTATTTTTTGCGTAATGTGATTTTTGGTTAATTTTTTTATGAAATTATTAAGAAGAATGTCTATTATCTTCTTGTTTCCTCTCCCTGCTCCCTAATTTCTTCACCTAATATGTCACATTATGACTTGAGTTGATTTGTAACATATTGTTTATATTTTCTTGCGGTTTTGCCGATTGTTTGTTTTTAATTATATTTTTCTTTATCGCGTGCTCAATGCTAAGTGTCCTATTCCTCTACTATTCAATTTTTCAAATTCAATTTAATGGACTATTTTATATAACACCGTTTAGAGCAGTGCTTCCCAAATTGGGGGCCGCGGGATTTCTCGTGGGGGTCGCGAAAATATTCAGTACAAAGTACAAATATTCATGTGAGTATTAAATTGTTTCATGTGAGTATAGTTTTTATTTAAAAAAAGTTTTTAAGCAAGTTTCTATAATTTTGTGTTGAATATAAATATGTGTATTTTAATTGTAATAATTATGGCCAAATAAATCTTCAACTATAAAAAAAATGTTTTTTTGGGGGGGGGGGATTAATTACTTCAAATTTAGGGGGCCGTTACATGAAAGTAATTGGGAAGCACTGGTTTAGAGAACAAACTTTCCTTCCTTACTCGGGACTCGAACTCATTATTAATTTTAAAAAAACACGTCTGGTAGCTATAGGAGCTGATTGCCATATGGCAATTCCTTATTATCAATCAGAAAGATGTTTATGACACCTTAAGTGAAAGCCAGAATGAAAACCTTTTTTTAAATCTGGTATCCTACGGGAATCGAACCCGCAACGTCCGGGTCAGAAGACAGGCGTCTTACTAACTAGGCAACGGAGGTCGTCGCTACATCTCTAACTCGGCGCACCACCTGTCATTTCTCTCAATCCTGGACCAAGTCGAATGCAGCGCTTCAAGACGCCCCCCTCCGTATCAACGCCTTTATTAGACTTGGTTATCTCACTGGACATATTGATCTTGATCAGTCTCCGTGAGACGAGCTTGAGATGAGTGAGGTGAGGTGAGCTGAGCTGAGTCATACTTTTATTATTCTTTCTTACAACATTCACAAAATACGTTAGGATTTTTTTCTGCATATTGTCTTAAGTATTTCGATAATCTTCAATTCCTTGATATAGAGTCGTTGTTGTGCCTTGCGGTCCATGGAATAAGAACCATTTAAGTATACTGTTAAATGCTATTATTGGTTTATTGTTAAATATTATACTTTACTTATGTATGTATTGTATAATATTAATGGTATTATACTAATAAGTTCCTGAAAAAAATATATAAACAATCACTAGGAAATATGTATATTTTACACAACAACAAACATTTAATTGATTTACTATATAATTATACCTATCTAGCCGTGACTCTCGCTGAGTAGAACGAAAGTACAACACTCCACACTGTTATATCCACACACCCTCCTTTCGCTTCCTCTTCATTCGGCCATCTCGCCATGCATAATATCCTATTAATCGTGCTTTTCCCCTTACATACCTTCAAAATCATTTCACTTGATCCAGCCACAGTTTCTTAGTTTTATCTTTCCTTTTCCGTTTTATATATTTTAAAACGTTTTCATTTAAAAGTATATTGTATCGTTTATAGTTCTTACTAAAAATATATATATATTTAAAATCTTCAGAAATCTACATTTTGATTTAATATGAAAACAATGTCGAAACGTATTTCAAGCTGTTGAATATTCAATGGTTTTTCAAGTATGGAAAATAAAAAAAATGTGATTTCTAGCCTTTTTTTATTTGTTCTAACTCTCTAGCAAGTGCATAGAACGTTATGTATTCAATTTGCATATTGAAATATTTTGGTTCAACAACTTCATTAAAATTTAATTTAATTCTTTTGACCTACAAACGTGATTATTAGCAAATGCAATGTACGAATAAACATTACGTTGTATCAAAATCGTGAAATTTGCAAGTTAGTATAAAAAAAATTACAGCGCACTTTTAATGCAATACTGCACAAGTCAAATTTGTTCTGAAGAACTTAATTAAGCATATTTTTTAAATAGACAATTAATTATGAATTTTTATATCGAAAAATAGCTTCTTAATTCAGTTCTTGACCCAAATACGATGGGCACAAGTCATATTTGTGTACACTCCACATTATACTAATGTCTCCTGTTACATACTGCGTGCCTGATTAATTGTTATTTATATTGAAGAATATTCGCTGCTGAGATTATATCCACTGTGTCACTCAATTGGTTCAATATATCTAAAGCTTGCGTCACTGAATGTTTAGCCATGACATTGATTTGGCAAGTTGGAACGTATTATAGAATAGAGGATGATTTCTCGCTCGTTTGTGATTATCGGGAACAAAAAACTAA
Organism: Odontocerum albicorne; assembly: GCA_949825065.1. Classification (NCBI taxonomy): domain Eukaryota; kingdom Metazoa; phylum Arthropoda; class Insecta; order Trichoptera; family Odontoceridae; genus Odontocerum; species Odontocerum albicorne. The sequence continues at coordinate 21,473,850 of OX463855.1, forward strand.
GTTACTAATATTACATTACTTTTAATATGAATAATGCAATGACCTTTTGTCTTCTTGTTTCGAATCTTCTATAATTGCATATATTATTTGAATGCAATAAGAATTGTCATCATTAGCAAAGTGACAGTCTAGCAGTAAAATAAAATATACATATACACGAGATGTTAATTTCAGGTATATTATATTTGAAAATAATATAAAAACGAGGAACAATTATAATTATTAAGTACTATCTAATTTTATGTCTTGGTATACAAAACAGTTACGAAAAATAGGAAAAAAATTGAAAGCAGCTATAATTGTAACAACTTTAATATTATTGAACTTCTTGCATCAAACGTGCGATAAATATTTGTCTAATTAACCTTTCGTTTGCGCGAGATCGGAGAAATGAAGGATGTTAATCGAAATCAAAATTGTTTTAATTGGCAAAATTAATTAATAATTTATACCTCAGATAGTTTCTCTTAACAAAAAAATAATTATCTTTAGTCTCACTCGCTCATCGACAACCTTCAAACAGTGACTAAAAAAATTACAATTTGATAGATTGTAAAATAAAATTATAATTTTACAATTGTATACAATTCAACCTGATGGGGTTAAATGACAAACTATTCCAACCAACCAGAAATGTGTTAAAGAGAATTTAAATGAAAACCAGTCTAGAATCCCTTTTCTGAAAATTAGTTTCAACGGGATTCAAAACTACAACTCCAGGGATGGAAGACAGGTGTCTTACCAACTAAGCCACGAATGTCATATATTACATTTCTTTCGAAGTGCTTTCTTTTGTGGACTGATATGTGTCCATTCAAATATTATAATTTCCCTGTATATTTGTACTTGAAGAAAAATGAGAAAGCTTCTAGACAAAGTCTGTTTATTTAGTTTACTCGAGTAGCAAATTTGTCTTTGAGGTGAGGATAGTAAAATAATTCAAAATTAAGTAACAATCATCATTTGTTTTTCAACTATATCTGGGCCCTAGTATAGATCCTTGCGGAACTCCGATAAAAATTTGTAAATACTTATTTATTCATATAATATTGTTATTAATCAGGTATGGTCAGCCGCCTATAGGAATGTATCGCTTCAAGGCGCCTCGGCCCATGGAGCCGTGGAAGGGCACTCGAGATGCTCTCGAAGAAGGCAACGTGTGTCCTCACAAGTTCATTCTTTTCGACAATTACAAGGGGGAAGAAGATTGTCTTTTCCTCAATGTCTACACTCCATCACTGCCAGAGAAGGGCGGGTAAGTTAATTTTTATTATAATCAAAAAAAAACATTTCCTTTATATCTTGTTGTCCGACACATTCGACTTTCACATGCACTTTTTTACATTTAATCCTATACAATCAGGCACAATCATTGGCTTCGAGACCAACTACGTGACCTCATGCCTCCTACACTTCTCTGAACGATTAAACCCTCCATCGAGACATTTTTTTTTTTAGTATCATGCGATTCAAAAATGGGTATGCTTTATAACCCACACTCTTCAACTTGGCCATATAAAAAGCAATGAGCAAGTTGAAAAAAATGGCAGTTGGTTTTTTAACTACAATTCTTGATCCTGGAAAAAAGGAAAGCACAAATATTATACAAGTTATTGTTACCACGTAGTGCTCAACTGAAGAAAAGCTAGGTCTAAAAAATAATTAAAATAAATAACAGTACTTGGTGATGTTTACAAAGGAACACACAAAAGATCTCCAAATGTATTGTAATACAGCCTTTAAAATAACTCCATTATTTAAGAATCTAGAAGCTCTAATATCTTAGACAAACATCCCAGACGATATTACAGCTCTGCGCTGATTAAGGATGGAAACGAGACGCTTTACGCTTCAGGGATTGGAATGCTATAATAATTTAATCAGAAAGTTAAAGCTCCAAATCCATATCATTTAAACATATAGTTATATATTAATGTTATATGTGAAACACAACCATTTAGCAGATCAATTTCATTCATACAAATCTTTAGCAGAATATTTGGACCAGCTGAAGAGAATGGAAGAAGTGACATCCGTAAGAATGCTGAACATCACGATGTTCATCAGCGTTCAAAATCTAAGTGCTGAAAACTATAAGACTCGTGTAGCAAAATTATGATTCTAGAATAAATAATGCAGGATCCATACATACTATAATGATCGCCATAGCTCAGGCAGAAAACCCTCGGGAAACCCCCTATTAAAACGAATGGACAGTGTCCGACAGGGATGCAACATGCGTATGTGTCGATGACCTGAAACACGATAGTAGTCAGTTTTAAATCTCCACGGTCTGTAACGCCAACAGAATGAGAAGTGACCATAAGATTAGCTACTGAGAAATTCACAAAAGTCTTTCCAAGCAGAATTGGATTTCCAATTTTAGATAGCCCAATTTGAGACACAGAGAACAAGCTTTCAACCAATCGTCCATATCCTAAAAGTTGGTATCTCAGCACTATATAAAAAGTCGAAAATAGCCCGTAAGTCTCTTTTGTGTTTAAGGCAACACTTTAGTTCCGTCATATATGTTCAATTCTTACACTTTTAGCTTTGGAAGACCCACAAAGAGAATATAAAAAAATAACACTTTCCAAATTATATATAAATAGTATCACACATTGCTTAGAATAAAAATACAGTTGACCCAGACCTTTAGCTGGTTGTGTTGTCCAACATTTAACTGGTTTTATGAGGATATCGTTCCGCTTTCTTCAGTTTTCCCTCCTTGCTGCGGAGTGGACACAAGGTCAGACGAAGTATTGTTGCGACATGCAATATTACTTACCTACCCAAGCGGACCGCTTTGCTTAATTCCTATACTGTCGGTCAACTGTCCGCTGCATTCATTGCTATTTCCACACCACTCCAAAGACAAGTGTTTAATTTACGAGTATACATATGCCTGAAACCATCTCCAACACAATTTATTAATTGTTGTTGAATTATGGTTTTTCCATTTGGGACAAAACTATAGTATTTTTTTTGCAATTTGTCCTATAATTTTGTATACTTGTTGCTCTTGAGGATTTTTTACTAAAAATAATATTGTAGATATGACTGAAATCCTCCTCCCGAAAAAAGAAAGATTTTAAAGAGGCATGAGTGAAAACCAGACTAAAATCCTTTTTAAAAAATCAGGGTTCCAACGGGAATCGAACCCGCAACCTCCAGGTTGGGAAACAAGCGTCTTACCAAGTGGGCCACGGAGGTCATCGATAGCAGAACTCATGTATCTGATCCAGTTTCTCTTAACTAACCCATCCGTTGTTTACACTTGAAAATAAAATAATAATAAATTAATGAATTACGAGTATATTGTAATAAATTTTTTCATACACTGTTTATTCCACTTTTTTTGTCTTGTTTGCGCTCCCCTGAAGTTTGCGCTCCTGTCTTGTTTGCGCTCCCCTGAAGATGAGGTGAAAGCCTTGAAACCGGTAGGGTTATACCGTCACAAAAAGTGGAATAAACAGTGTTTGAAAAAAATAAATTACAATGTCTTTAAACCTCCACAACGTTAATGCCTTAACTATAAACAACATAATTAATTATAGTCAACCATGACCCAACCTCAGCTGTCTTGTTTGTGATGATGATGATGGAATAGCGAATCAAATAAGCCTTGTGTGTTTACTTTTGTTTTTATAAGATTTTTTGAGATTTTTCAAAATTTCAATATCATTTACATTGACCCAAATTGACCCGATTGCATAAAATGAGCAAATAATTTATATGCGTATTTTATGAGCTTGATGGTTTTAAACACCATAAAGATGGACTTCGGATTATGGCATAATATCCTGCGATATGTCAAGAATTATTGGCGCAAACCATAATCGAATATAATAGATGTCTGATTTTATTGGAATTATAACTCCCATCAGTGTCTCCATCAACGTTGAAAGCAAAATATTGACTCCATTGTAATATATTTTTATCAAACACTGTTTATTCCACTTTTTTGTAACGGTATAACCCTACCGGTTTCAAGGCTTTCACCTCATCTTCAGGGGAGCACAAACATGACTAAATTCTGTTCGAACTTGTACCGATATACACGCTTCAACGGTTGGGGGCTGAGGGGTGAGGGGGACATGAGACGATTTCGGCCAAGAGCAGAGAAATTTTTGGAATATATGTATTTACCAGATGTTCGAATCGATGTACTAACTTAGAAATTTCTAGGGCCTCTAATCTGTCCAATTTATTTCCGATACTACTGATATGTAAGAATTTGGCATCATCGATAGAAAAAGTATGGTTTTCACGGTGACAATGATTAGCCATTTCAGAATAAATTATAGGATTTGTTAAGGCGGATTTGTGTTCACGAAATCTCTTTTCAAAAGTTCTTCCTGTCTTTCCTATATATAAATTATCACAGTCAGCACATAAAAGTTTATACACACCACTGTTGCTAAGTATTCCATTTTTGCCTTTCCCATTGAATAAGAGTTTCCGGAGATTAAAATTAGTGTAAAAAGCTGGCTTTATGTGACTTGGAATATTTTTGGTTATTTCGTTTGATATGTTTTTTTATAAATAGGACTTTGCTCCATTTATAGGTATGCTTATAGGTGTCGTTAAATATATAATCTTTTATCAGTTTATGTTTTGTTTTGTTTTTTAAAAGTGAATCAATGAGGCTTCCAGGATAGCCATTATTTGTAGCTATTTTTTTATGGTTATTAATTCCTTTTTAAAATTGTCGTCGGTTAATGGGACACTGAGCAATATATGAAGCATACAGTTAAATGCGGCGAATTTATGGTTATTAGGATGGTTGGAAGTTGCTGTAATTATACTATAGTCTGAATAAGTATTTTTCCTATATATGTCAAAGTCAAATGTGCCATTTTTCCGAGATAATGTTATAGGCCGAGATACACCCCACCAATGTAGGGCGAGCCCGACCGCAAGGGCATCGGGGGCTTCCATCCCACACCCCCGCATATCTAGATTAAAGAATAAATAAATAAAAAAAACAAAAAAAACGTGTGGCAGAAAACAAAATAAAAAGTAAACCCACATATACCACCTCAGGTTAACTGTCACCAAGACCGAAAAAAAGAAAAGTCTCAAAGGAGTCCAAATTTTACAAAATGACAAATGGGAAATGAAATAGTTGAGACAATATTGAAATAGTTATGCAGTAATGCATTGAAATAGTTAAGCAGTTTTAAAAGAATGAATGAGGAGATAACGCACAAACACGTACGCACAATCCCCGATTCACCACCAGCGAAAAGAGAGAAAAGAAAGAAAAAAAATGAAATAAGAGATCCGACCCATTAACCACTGAGAAACCCATTAACCACTATCAATAATACACAATAGAAATATGTTATTAATTTGATGGCATTCATTTTAGCGTCGTCCATAAAATAAACCTCATCTCCAACATAAATCTAAGAAGTTGACCTCAAACTTATAAATTGCATAAGATGAACAAACTCAGCAGATCAATAAATTATTTTAATGTTTTTTTATATTATTATTTTGTAATATTATTATTAGCCTCTAACTATTCTACATATATGTTAATATAAACATTAACAAGTTATCACTTTTGTTTGTCAAATATAAGCCGAATTCATTTGCTAGTTACTAAATAACAACAACAATGTTTCATAACAATCAAGGCTGATATATTGAGCAATTATACATTTTTGTATTCATGGTTATTTTTTCAATGTCTTCAAAGTAAATACATTTTTCTTAATAACAACTTTATAACATTGAATATATTATTTCCCCATTCATAATAAAATAAAGTGTAATATTTGAAATACATTCTACACCTATGAATGAAGAGATTCAGCGCTGAAAACTTCTTTAGGTGATCATAATAATGCTATGTGATGGACGCTTATCCTATTTTTAGGCCATAAAGTAAACCCTAGGATCACCTGACTTATCGCCGAGATCCATCAACTATATTATCAACATTGTATAACATTATATAACATTGTATATTCAGTCAGAGATTATTAAAACGAAATATTTTATCGTTGTCTTCATTTATAATTGGACTCGCTTCTAGCCCCTACAGATAAGCGAAGCGCGAGAAAAGGATTTTCAGTATATCATATTTATCCGAAATATATATTATCTGGCCACATTTACCCTTTGCTTCATAAGGACCAAATTCTTTAGGTACATTTACACTAGGGACGAACGAGGTCACTATGTTATGACGTTCCGTCCCGTAAATATAATATATATCCGTGAAATACTGCATTGTAATTCATTGTACAAGTCATCTAAATAAAATGTTGAAGAAAGCGAGATTTTTCCACATTCATTATCTACTCCCGATTTCCAACAAAAAGTTATGATACATTATGATAAAATATAATAGAACATTAAGAAATGATATTGTAAAAATAATAACTTTGAGAATCGTATTTACAATAAAAAAAACTCTGGCCCACTAAAGTGGATCCAACGAAATATTTTAAATTGTCTCTCTGATCACTGAGACCAAATAACGAGTGATCAGCTGTATTATGTTATTATTGTGCGTAAGTATATTTTTAGGTCAAAGCCTTACAGTAATGACCTTAAAATTTTTATTTCTTGTATTACTATAATACACCATATACTTTATAAACTTGTTTTTAATTACATAGAGCATTTAGGCAAGACAATTCAAACCAAACTCGTGGTAGTGAAGTACTGTTTGCAAGTTAGCTTCAACAGAGTAAAACCGTCTTTCTTGATTGAACTGAGACCAACTTGGTCATTCAATTACATTCAATATCGATATTTCGACATTTTCTTTAGACCTTGCTTCGTCATGTTTCTTCGAGTTTATTTTCTTGCGTTATCAATCAAACTTAATGATTTCGTTTATTAATCAATTGCTGGTTTTAGAGCTGGAGGCATAGATACGTATTATGAAAGAACGAGTAAAAACAATAACAAAGAAACGAAAAAGCCAAGATGATGTGTGTATCTGACTGAAGTGCAAGACAAAATACATGTGCATAAATTGTAACCATAGTGCGATACTGTGTTCTCGTTTTTCTTCATAGCTTCAGAATAGCTAGAGAAGAGAAGAATAGTGCAGGGTCCGACAGAAGTACCTACCTCCTGGATTTTTACCACCGTCGCTGTTCAGACGTTAGTGGAGCGAGGTGAAGCGGAGTTATGTCATTGAGTAGCACATACTTTACCATTTTTATTATATACATATTTTACCATATTCGTATTTTAAAATGTAATCTAATAACTGTATTATATTATATTTTCATTGAGTAACGGTGTAACCTGGTGAGGCGTATTGCCATTTTCCAGGCAACCAGAACGATATTAATGAGGTCATAAGTGAAAACCAGACTGAAATAATCTTTTGAAAAATCTGGGTCCTGGAATCGAACCCGAGCCGGAAGACGACACATTTCCAACTATTTGGAGTTCCACTAAAAATCTTCACTTTTATAATTATTAATCAAATGATAATTAATTACTATTTATATAAAAGCTAAACAGCGACGTATTTCATCGACCATAATGAAGACACCTGTAGCCTAATTGATAAGAAGCCTGTCTTCCGACCTGGACATTACGGGTTCGATTCCCATTATTATAATGGGTTCCAGCATGGGTTTCACTTAAGGCTTCTTTAACATATTTCTGGTTTGTTGAAAGAAATAGTGACATGGCGATAACCTCGCCACATTGTACTGTATGATAAACAATGAAAGCCTTGTTAAAAAACTCATAAATAACATCACGATATTTGCCTGTTTTGGTAGGCAGAGAGGAGAGAGTGCCAATATTTCCTCCTCCACATACATACATCTTACATTCAGTCCTTTATGTTTCTCTTACACTCGAACTTTCCTTTTTAATTAAAACATAATTTGTTTTTAAACATTTATAATCGTTTGTGATAGTCTTAAGATAAGAAGAAATTAAGTTCCGGCGTTAGATTCTTAGATTTTATGTTTAATAGCTTTAAAAAATCAATAAATTCCAAATTCTTTAATGTTTTTAACTGTATAAATAAAACTATATTATTGTATTTAACTGTATAAATAAAACTATATTATAATCAATACAACAGGGTAAATCCAAAGTATCCAGTGATGGTATGGCTTCACGGCGGAGGGTTCGCTATGGGCTCTGGCAACGCCTTCTTCTACGGGCCCGACTACCTAGTGGCGGAAGACGTGGTGCTCGTCACGCTCAACTACCGCCTCGGCACCCTCGGCTTCTTGAGCCTGGACAATGCGGAAGTTCCTGGAAACGCTGGTCTAAAGGTAAACTTTTAGTCTAAATATTTATCTTATTTAAACCGTTGATTGCTATTAAAATGTTTCGATCCTTCCATATTCGCTACAGTTTTGCCAGTTCTTTGCGATCTCAGTTCTTCGAATTTCTGGTTCGCAACCCCCCTATTCCGCAATCAATCTGTTAAGTACGATCCAAGAGATATGGATCAATTGCTTTACCACCTTAAGATCTTGGAGGATGCTGGGTTGTAGGAAGCTGATATCCTCGCCTAAAAGGCTTATAAACCTCGAATTTTTATCTCAGGAATTTGAACCTTATAGGTGTTTAGTTTACTAACTTTTGGTAGATATAATATCTTGGTATCTTTTAATTTCAGTCCGTAGGAGCATATGATATATCGTGTTTAGTTTACCAACTTTTGGTAGATATATCTTGGTATCTTTTAATTTCAGTCCGTAGGAGCATATGATATATCGTGTTTAGTTTACCAACTTTTGGGAGATATATTTTGGTATCTTTTCATTTCAGTCCGTAGGAGCATATGATATATCGTGGTTAGATAACACATATTTTATATTATATATTATTTATAGTTAAGACATTAACATTGTGGAGGTTTAAAGACATTAGAGTAAAGTTTAAATTGACATTCACTACATGGTACATTAATCTCGAAAAATTATTTCCAAAAATATATTAATATAATTATAAAATATTGATTATCTCTAGCAACCTTAATGTACAGCATTATATTTCTAAACGTATAGTTTATGGATCATTTTGATAAAAGAGTAAACGCCAGTGTTGGTTTAATGGAAAACAATCAAGATACGCGTCCATCACATAAAACGCCCATTACAATTAGAACTCATCACTGCTTTCAAGACATTTTCTGAAATATTAAAGACATCAATATCCAAGGTCATATTCAAAGGGAAAAGTCCGCGAAACAAAAAAAAATTTATGCTAATTACCAATCTAAATTTTCCCAATTTTTAAGTGCTATCAAATGTAAAAAGCACTAACTTGATCTTTCCAAACAGCTAAGTAAAATGTACTCCAAATTATGCTTACTTTGAAATAGTGTACAACCCGGTTTGGTGCCCATATATGCATTTTTCGGAGTTATAAAACTAGACAGAAAGCATACTATACGTAATATATATCATATTATTGCATAATTTAATATTTTTCCATATTAATAATGCAATAAGCACACACACTCATGTTTAGTGGTTGAAATACAATATAATTATTATTCTTGTGTTATATACAATATAATAAGATAGATTGCAAACCAGATGATTATTTCGGCACCCAGCTGTCTAATTGGAATTTTCTTATCTAATTGGAAAATATAATTTATTTTCTGTTGCTTAAAATTAATTATTATTTGTTATGATTGTTTCGTTGCACCTTAAGGCGAAATGAGTTGCAATCTGTGCTGTATTAAATACCTTGCATTCGATAATTATTTATACATTAATGTAATTGAAATTTTATCGATATTAACAAAATATGCCTTATTTTTATCAGCTTATGAATAAATAAATTTAAGTTATTCATAGTAACTCACTCGTAGTAAGTACATATATCCTGAAAGTTCATATATATTTCAAGATAATGGCGAACAAAATACATTTAAGAGAGCAGCTATCAAAAACCCGTGATAGAGTACGAAACACAGAAATCCGAAGGATGTGCGAAGTTGAAGATATTGCCAGATGGGGACGACAGAGAAGAAGGTTCTGGAACAAACACGTATCCAGAATGGCGGAACCAAGAGCCGTAAGAATGGCCAGGGACAGTATCCCCCAAACAAGCAGACCTCCAGGACGACCTGACAAAAGATGGAAAGACAGCTGGCAGTCGACGTCGCAAGAGCATGCAGGACCATAACAGGCCAACAGGCCTAAAATAAGATGAAGAAAAAGCTATCAAAAGGTCTGAGCTCATTTCATAACATCCTTCCTAACCAATAGAGGGCGAGCCCGGCCGCAAGGACTTCAGATGTTTTTCAGCCCTTACCCTATGGTACCAAAAACAATATTGCTCTAAACTGTATTAGACTTTCGTTGTATACAATCACAAATGTGAATATGTTGAGGAGTACTATACGAACTAATGAATTAAATAGTATTTGATCAGACCCAAACGAGACACAAGACATTTATTTGCAAAATCTTTGTGTTACGATATCTAAAATATATACTCGTATATAAATTTCTTTGTTTTTTTTCTCTTTCAGGACCAAGTGCTGGCCTTGAAATGGGTGCAAGAAAACATCGAGTTCTTCGGTGGAGATCCCGCCCAAGTTACCATATTTGGGGAGTCTGCTGGAGCAGCTGCAGTCCAATACCTCATGATGGCTCCTATGGCTAAGGTAAGTGGGCTTCATCAAATACTTATGGTAGCTCTTAAAAGAGAATCTACGTTAAAGATTTGATTTTTCATGCGCTTTTCTTTCATATAACTTCTACCCTCTCTAAGACAACAACAAACTGTCTACCAGTCATTATCCAAGTTAACCAAACAATATGACTTATAAAAGCTTAGTACTTCTATGTACTCGTATATGGTATACTCGTCACTGCTTTGAAAAAATCTCAGATGTGGGTTACGTACGATGACTGAGGTCATCTTTGATATCTTGATTAATGGGGTCGAAGACATTGCTGTCTCCTGGCCACGTTCTTCAATATGCTTGCAGCACCAGTTCAGATGTATTATATTATACAAATGGATTGATTTCCATGTAGCAATCTCTTCCAACATACCTGATGTTAAATAGGTCTTAAGTGAAAACCAGATTGAAACATTTATAAAAAAATGTGGGTAGCAACGGGAATTGAACCGGGCTGGAAGACAAACAACTTACCAAGTAGGTCACGTAGGTCGTATTCATGTTTTTTTGACACAAACGTTAATCATATATTTTAAGTTTAATGAATCCGATGACCTACACTCGTGTATACAAAAATTTTAACCTTGGTTTGAGAATCACTTTTTTGCAAAATATCCGGAATTCTCATGGCCTAGATGACTAGCGCGATAAATGCATGATATTATGAACTAGAGATCAAAGACCTAAATTCAAAACCTGTCTCAGCTAAACCATCAATTAAAAAGTATTATAATGTGTTTTAGCACAACCATTAAATACATTATGGATAACATTAACATTGTTAAAAAAACTAGCCCAAAATCCATAAATTACGAAGTTTCTTTTTTAAACCGTTATTTTAATCATCAAGCTTTATTAAAAATTTTATCTAATGTGTATGAACTTTCTTTGACTATACATATGTACATACCATCACGCCATTTCCCTGTCGCGGTTAACTGAGAGGACAGAATGCCAGACTTTATTTATTTATTGAACACTTCTTTATAAAAACAATCTAAATTAAATAAAGGAAGTTATATGATCGCAAAAAATATTCAAATAATTATTTATCTTTATGAAATTAATAAACAATATACTCGTACATACTTGTAGTAAAAGAAAACATGAGATATCACCAATCAAAGGAAAAGGAAGGTAAACAGCAACTATACAAGACTAAAATAGATGGACTCAAAATTAATAAACCGAAAATAAAAATCATGATCAAAACAACGCAATACTATGAACGCATCTGCAAAAAAGATATAGATATCTGTAACATACAGCATCGGTACAAATACTGTAAATAGGTGGGTGGCTATTGCTCAATCCTCGGAGATTCCGGTTTGCTTCTTGAATTTTCGGTGAAGATATCCCTCTTTGGCAGATATAAAGTTCAAAATATATTCTCATTTACTGGAAAGACGCTGAAAATTTTCGGCAAGAAAATATACGATGACATAATTTTTTATATCGAACAACTTCTTCGCCTCGTTCACATCTATATACCTCCTCATACAACTTCTACGATTTCTCTGACTTTCTAAGTTTCCTTCTTTCAGAATATCATTCACTTGATCCAACTATACTTTCCTTGAATTTCCTCTCACTCGCCTTCCACTCACATTTGCAATATAACATACATACTAGTATATGTTTTGTTAGTATTTCTTCAATCATTCGTTCCACATGCCCAAACCACCTCAGCGTACTCTTCTTCATCTTATTTAACACACCAGCCCTAAGTTCACTTTCATCCCTTATCACTTCATTCCATATTCTGTCATACATTATCACTCTGTGTATTCTTCTCAATGCACGCATTTCTACAACATTTATTCGGCTCATTACAGATTTTCTATGTCAACGGTTCACTCCCATATATCAAAGTTGGTACTAAAATACTATTAAAACCGGTGGTGTGGCGAGGATATTACGTCCCTGGAGACATGACGTGTATGTATGTGTATAGTGTTCATACAAGGTTTGATAAAAAAAATAACGAGATTTTTTAAAATTTTTTGGGCTTTTTGTTTTTGATTGAGCCCATATTTTTTTCTCACGTTGGCGGCACTGTCTGTGGTGTACATTTTATTGTTCAGCCATATTGGATGGGCAGTTTTTGTTTGGCAGGCAAGTATTTACAACGCATTTTGGCAAGTTTGCGATTTTTTTCGTTTTAAAAATAATTTTACAAAGAATTTTTGTTAAATTGTGCATTCAAAATGAAATAAAGTGCAGTGAAGTGGTGTAAATATTGGAGAAGGCTTTTGGTGAGGAAGCTATGTCAAAACCAAGGGTGTATGATTGGTACAAACGTTTTCAAGAGGTTGTGAATACGTTGAAGATGATAAGAAAGATGGGCATCCTAACATATAAACCAGGGATGAAAATATGGAAAAAATTGAGGATATTATGCTTAGTAATCGCTGAATCACTATAAAGGGGCTGTTAAGGAAGTTAGTGTTCATACGGTTCATGCGAAGCAATTTTTACCAACGTTTTGGGCTTGAAACTATTGGCAGCCAAATTTGTTGAATTTTCAACAAAAGCAGCATTACAAAAACATCGATGAGCAAGTATTGACTGAACACGACTCAGAATTATTCCAACCCGTCATAACAGATGACGAAATGTGGGTGTATGGCTATGTGGGTGTATGGCTATGTGGGTGTATTGCTATGACATCAAGATAAAGGCCCAACCGTTCCAATGGAAGCTTCCTGAAAAGCCAAGACCGTAAAAAGCACGCCAAGTTCGATCAAATATCAAGGTTTTCCTTACTATTTTCTTCGATTACAACAGCATAATCCAGTATGAATTATTTTATATACCAGTACTACCCACCAGGCCATATGGCCAATAAAGTGTTATCTTGAGATTTCACGTCGTTTGCGTGAAACAATCCGAAGAAAACTATCAGAAATGTGGGCAAAAAAAACTTCTAGATTTAGCACCACAATAAGACACGAACCAGCTCACAATTCACTACTAATTCGTGAATTTTTGCCTAAAACCAACACCGTTATGACGCCGCGGTCATAAAAACTATATTTTATCCTATGGGCATTACTTTGAATGGGACCATATTAATATTAATTAATAAATATGTACATATTTTTTTATAAAAATAAAAATTCCCGTTATTTTTATCAAACCTCGTATACAATCGAAATTATAAGACTAATAGTATTTAGTGTTAAAATCTGACTTTTTTTACACCGTAATCCATAATATTAATTTTTTTGTGTTCTTAAAAAATACAGATTAAATTAAGCTCTTTATAAAACACAAGCATTAAATATTCATGTAACATTTTTCACATTATGTTACAAAATACTGATGAACCATTCAGCAGAATGTTCTTAACAAAAAAAACACCTCAAGGAGTTGATTGTGGCATCATTCTCGTATATTTTTTTACAACTCCTAAGTGTTGTGACCTCTATTGTCTCAATCGTACTCGTATTAGAATTCGAATATTTTATATCACGAAGGATTATTCTAACGGCGCAGAATTTCTCCATTCTAAAACAAATATAATGGTTTGAAATTAAAAAAATTAAAAACTTCGCATGAGGTAGAATTACGGTTTCTGCGATCATTTTAATATATTGTGTTTTTAGTCAATGACTTGGAGCTAATGAAGCTTGCTTTACTCCACTTTTGATCACAAATTACATTTTAATGCCGTTTTAAAGATATATTTCTTTGTCTTTCTCAAACACATAATGAATAAATCCTCTAAGCAATAGCATAATATTTCTTTATATACCGGCGCATTATACATCATATTTTGCTGCTTACTTGGCTTGACTTTGAATCGATCTTCCTGGCTCAATAAGAAGTATTCAAACATACATACATACCAGCATGCCATTTCCCTATCAGGGTAGGCAGAGAGGACTGCGCAACATACTTTCCTATCTCGATACACATCTTCAGCCTCTTCTATATCCATCACCTTCTCATTCAACTTATGCAATTTGTCTGGCTTTCTAAGTTTCCTTTCAGAATAAAATTCACTTGATCCAACCAAATTTCCCCCAGTCTTCCTGTCACACGCCTCATACTCACATTTGCACTATATATCTGTTTTGTTAGCTTTTCTTCCATCGTTCTTTCCACGGGCCTAAACCATCTCAACGTACTCTTCTTCATCCTACTTAATACATCAGCCTTAATTTCACTTTCATCCCTTATCCCTTCATTCCATATTCTGTCATACATTATCACTCTGTGTATTCTTCTCAATGCACGCATTTCTACAGCATTTATTCGGCTCCTCTGTATTTTTCCACGTCTATTATCTTGGCAGATTTTGATACTGTCTGGTTCAAGTATGTAAATTTTAGTGCCCCGTTGACTTTGTTTCGTTTTGACATATCGTTATTCAAGGAAAAAATGAAGAAGCATTATTTATCTCAAAATATTTCTCATCCTTAACTCCCATACAAATCCCATCCTAATCCCTTTTTCCATGAGATTTCTCTTTAATTTATATTTTTATTATTTGGGATATATTTTAAGCAACACCTAGCAGTACGAAAAATCCTTGGTAATATTTTATATGAATAAGAATTAAATATGTAGGCCCCCATAATCTAACTTATAAAATAAAGAAAAAAATGTTTTTTTCAAATAACTATGATTTTTGGTTTCGCAGGGCCTGTTTCAACGCGCTATCTCCCAGTCTGGTTGGACCAACTGTCCATGGGCTCTAGCCGATAACCCCGTGGAGAGGGCATTCTCACTGGGCCGAGCCCTGGGCCTGATGAGCAATAACACGGACCAACTTCTTGGTAAGTTTAATTGACGATCTAGATATTTTGTTACAATCTAGCAGAAAATAATATTTTATCTATTTTTTATTTGAAAAACAAATCCTATAATAAATGTTACTGTGGGATTTCCCATAGTAATATTCTTCTTCCTCTTGGTTTAGGTTGTATGACCTGTTTGTGACGGTGGGCTGTCCTGGGATGATGACGTCCAGCTGTCCTTCCACTTTTTCGGCGGCCTTCCTGGTAATATGCTGATGTTAGGGTTTTCAGTCTTAGCGATTCTTGCCAGTCTTATATCCTCCATGCGGTCCACATGATCCCTCCAGAAGCGCCTTCTGTTTCTTCCCCACCTCACTATATCTTCAACACCACAGACATACCTTATCGTCTCATTTCTGATACGATCTCTAAGAGTTCTGCCTGCGATGGAGCGTAGGGTTCTCATTTCTGCCACTCTGAGGTGTTTTTGTCCTGTTGGTATCGGCTCTCGCTTCTATCCCATATGTCATGATGGGGCGAATGCATGTCTTATATATCCTGACCTTACTTTCGGTTAGCATGTGTTTGTTTCTCCATAGTGTCCCTCAAGCAGCCAGCCAAAGCTGTCGCTCTATTAGTTTGTGCTCGTACTTCACTATACAGGTCATTATTGCTGGAAAATATAGTAATATAATTTGTGGAATTCGCAAATCAATTCGGATATATTACTTTGTCGTATTCACAAAGTAATATGAATATATACATTTGTTATACATCAGCTTGATATAAATATAAAAAAAGCCTTCGTATTTTATTGTATTTTTAATGGATTATAATATACAGGTTTTATAACAAATCGTTGGCCAAACGGCCTCACAGTTTTATTGTATTTTTAATGGATATAATATACAGGTTTTATAACAAATAATTAGCCAAACAGCCTCACAGTTTTATTGTATTTTTAATGGACTATAATATACAGGTTTTATAACAAATTGTTTGCCAAGCAGTCTCACAGTTTTTTCGACAAAGCAGTATATTGTATTGCCCGCTGTCGCCGTATAATTTACTTTTAATTCATATCGTCACTGGACCTTGAAATATATTTTGAAATTCATCTTGATATAATGCTGATCTGTAGTTTTTAACAGTAAACATGAAAACGACAATTATTTGATAGAACGAGAATGAGACGGAAGGAAATCATTTCCGGAAATATTTAAATAACATATGTACTCGATATCAGAAATTGATGGTCGAGCGAAAGGAAGTTAATAGAAATGGACATACTGATACTGGATTGTCCCCAAGATAAAGTCTCCTAGACTAGACCGAGTTCCCTAGAAATAGACTTTACAGATAGCCATACTGGATAGTCCTCAAGACATAGTCCCCTAGACCGAGTTCCCTATAAATATACTTTACAGATAGTCATACTGGATAGTCCCCAAGACATAGTCCCCTAGACCTAGTTCCCTAGAAATAGACTCCTAGACCAGCTGTCGGCAACCTATGGAACGCTTGCCACGCGGAAGGTTTTTTGGTGACACGGCATAAAAAATGACACATAATGAAATTCTTCAGCTTCAGGCTTCAAAAAATTTATCTCAAGGAATTGATTAATATTTCAATTTAATGCGTATTGTACTTTTTTGTAGTATGTATGTATTTTTACTGTTAAATATTTTTTTCTTATTATACTCGTAGTTACACTAGTTTGATTTCAATGCCGATGGGGACGATCGCCCTTCTTTCCATAGACTTTCCAAATTACATGCGTAATTTCTTAAACGAAACGGCTCATTTTCTTGCACAAAATTATTGATTTTTGGGGAAATATAAAATAATTCTCGTTGCGTTGCTCATTTTCTTGAACGTTGTACCGGACAGGTACAAAGACTGTAGATAAGTGGTTGGTTGCCGCGTAGCGCCCAGAGAATCGAGGTAGCGAATTCGCAGCGAAGATCCAGCAGAAGAAGAAGAAGAAGAACAGGGAGAGATTCCTCTTAGGCAGTCGATGTAGGGTAGCGGGTCTCAAGTAAAAACACGGTAAAATCGGTATTACTGAGAATATATTTTTCCGAAGAACTAGTGAGAAGCACAAGTGAGAAGTGAGAAGTGATTTCCAAATTGGGGGCCCTCTATATTAATGGTCAGTCGGCCGTCACAAACGCCTATTGCCCGCGAAATACAACAACTTTCGGGGTCTGGGCCTTACTTACTCCGACTGGGCCCCGACCTACTCCGATCGCACCGCTTTGCAAGTCACATATTTCCAGTGCGGTCGCGAATGCGATCGGAGTCAAACAAACATATATTTTAACATATGGAAATACAAGGGTTTACCTATAATTATAACATAATATAGCAAACATTTACATATACAAACAAGAACATATGATTATACAAGAACAAAGAATAGCAGCAAATTCACATACAAGGAACATATACAAGAGTTCATACACAGTTTAAATTGACGAATATTAACGTGAATTTGCCTCCAGATCTACACTGCATTGTCTATTTCATCATACCACATACACACACAAGGGTGACGCTACACGTCCGATACAGACGTTATTATCAGTTTTTGACGAGAAAACTTAAAAAATTTTGCTGTGCAAAATCTCACTTTAATTTTGAACTAAGAACTCAAATTCACACTGTGCATGGGGCGATGCAAATAATTTGAATTATAATGAAGTAATTAAATAAATATTCAATTTCTTAAGGATAGCTTTTTCTTTAAAGAACCCCCCTAATGAAAAAACTGAATCCGTCAGTGGCACGCGGATTAGTTAATACTTTTAAAAAAAGTGGCACTTCAGTGCATACAGGTTGCCGACCGCTGCCCTAGACCATAGTCCTCGAGACATCGTCCCCTAAACACAGTCCCTAGACCGATGGTTTTCAACTACCAATTCGCAGAAATTTTCTGCCGGTCCGCGAATATAGGCATTTTTTTAAATAATATTTATAAACTTAATAAATAATGTTTTTTTTTATTTCTACCTTAACGGTTCGCGAAACATTTCTCCTATATTCGCCGGTCCGCAGATGTAAAAAAGTTGAAAGCCACTACCCTAGACTATAGTCCCCTAGACATGGGTATTTTAAAACATGGCTGCATGTAGAACCTCAAAAAATATCTAGTTGACTGCTCTGGAGGAGTACCTTAGAAGCGCAGTAGCCTCGACTCTGATGGATAAGGGATGATGAAGATGGCGAAGTTGAAAATATATATTGTATAACTCGAAAGCTATTTGCGACAACTTACTTAACAAATGGCTAAGAAACGAAAATAATATTTGTAATTGAAAAACTCTATGTCATAACTTGAGGGTTGGAAGTAAAAATAATAAAAACAACAAAAAGCAATAAAAAATAACAATTTTCCTATACATTCTTTCAATTTGTTTCATAACCTAAAGGAAGAGTTTATTGTGGTATTCTTACGGTGCAGATCTGTTGACAAATCCGGATCTTATATATGCTAATCCGGATTATACGACTTTATGGCAAAAATTCATTGTTTTTACCGTATGTCTATGAATTCAGATGTGGATATAAATAAATATATTGAAATAAAAAGTAACTCAAAGCAATGATAAATTTTGTTAGATATTACATTCTATTTATTTATTTTTCTGACGCTATTTAGTGACCAGATCCCTACAAGTACAAGGGCGCCTCCGTTTCAATGTAACATCTTCCAAGTAGTGTGAACTTTCGAATCCTTTTAACTGCCTCTAAGACATGAGCCTGTTTACACGTTAGAGGAAGTCTACTTCATACTACAGGGCCAACCACCACAAAAGGCCGATCGAGGTAGCCCGGTATGTTAGTCCTATCCGCCTCAAATCACCTCTACTATACGGTCAATATCCTGAGAGCCAGACGACCTCTGTGTAGCACGTATTTACGAGTAGTTATGAAAAAGAACTGTTGTAGGTGGTTCAATGGATTTTGCACAAATCAGAAAAATGGATTTTATATGATTGAAAAATGACTATCATTTATCTAAAAAAATGATCAAACTAACAAGTATCTTCAATAAGTAACTACCAAGTATCTTCAATTAGTAGTTAACAAGTACCTTCACTAAGTAACTAACAAGTATCTTCACTGAGTAACTAACAAATATCATAACTAAGTACTCGTAACTAACAAGCATCTTCACTAAGTAACTAACAAGTATCTTCACTAATTAACTATCAAGTATCTTAACTAAGTTTGTAATAAATACTTTAATTAAGTAACTTACATGTATCTTCACTAAGTGGCTAACAAGTATATTCAGTAAAAACCAAAATTCTCTTCACTAAATAGCTAAGTAAGTAACCAGTATCTCCTCTAAGTAATTTATAAATATCTTCACTTAATAACCAGCAAGTGTCAAACCAACAAGTACTCGTATATTCACTAAGTAACTAACAAGTACACTCACTAATTAACTAACAAATACTTTCACTAAGTAACTAGAAAGTATCTTAATTTAGTAACTAGATATTTAGTAACGTCTGGTTTATTACGCTAATATTTTTATAATAAATTATTTCGAAGACTTTTTAATTCACGTTTACATTGTGAGAATTAACTGACCCCTTTGCAATGTGGTATCCGTCACAGTCGATTAATGCAAGAAATGCTATTTTGAAAGTCCCACAGTGATTATTATCGGGAAAGAAATAAATTGTGAACATGTAATAATCTGCGATGAGGAAAGCACTCGCTCACAAATCAATTAAAAAAAGTAATAAATAAGAACCATTACAACAAAAAACTGATGAAAAAAACAAGAGAAGACCGCAGGGTATTAATGAACTATACAATACTTTCATAATGGATAATATAAGCTGGGGGAGCTATTGTCGTTTGTTCATTTCATTCAACCAACCAAACAGATATTTAAAAACCTGAAATGGGAAAAGCAGACTGGGTCATTTTTATTTAGTCACAGTCGCTAATCAGGTTTAATAATTATACATGACGTATATACCATTCTCGAATAACTGAGAATCACCGACAGAGTATCGACAATATGCCTTAGACGAGTTCTCCGATTCTGCTCGTGGCCAAGGAGACAGTTAGGAGAGGTTTGTGGTTACTGGAGATGTGAAAGGACGACGCACAAGAGGAAGAATCCCAATGCGTTGGACTGACCAAGTGAGATACGCAACTGGACTGCCTTTAACAACTACCTTTTGAGCCGCGGAGTGCAGGGATGGATGGACAGGAGTCGTCGGAGGCTATCATAGGAGTCACGATGCTCGGTCATGAGTTATACGATAGGAAGATGATATGTATAATCCTTCTCGAGGACCAAAAACGTTCTTGTCCTTGAATTTTCATCAAATATACTCAACAATCTGACTTGGACGATCACATGTTTCGTCTATATCTGATCCTAATAAACAGGAAAACTTCAATTGATTTTAATCTAGATGAAATTGGTTTCAAAGAAAAAATTATAGTAAAAAAAACTATTAGTATTTTTATTTTCAGAATCAGAAGACCAACATAGCTTATTCCTTTCCTGTGATGTTTAACTTCCTTCCTGTCCTTTCCTGTGATGTTTCCTGTGATGTGATTCCTTTCCTGTGAGGTTTAACTTCCTTCCTGTGAACCCTTCCTGTCCTGTGATGTTTAACTAGTACACATTGCTTCTAAAAACTTTAATATCTCCATAAATATAATAAATACTGGCTTCAGATTATAGGTATTCATCCGTAATACATTTACGCATTGAATGAAAAAATAATATTAATAATAATTAGCACTTCTCGGTCACATCAGGGATATTTTGTGAAAATCGGGAATAAATTCACCAATATTAATCAATCGTGTGGCAGTGTGTGACGTAGGTATATTCATTCTAAAAACCACTATGAGTGAGGAAGCGACGCTATTCACGTCTCACTCTCACTCTGATTCGGTATATAGGAACGTAAGAAATAGAATCTCAGTTTGCAGTTGTTTCTTCCTTAGAGGTATAACATACACAGTGTTAGTGTTCCGAGTTCCGTCTCAGTAGCTCGCGGGCATTCATACGAGGTGGTCTCTGCGTCCGTTTTTTCAGCAATTAAATTTTAATTATTATCACTTTTGACTTCAAATTTAATTAATTTAAGCGATTGGCTATGAATATTCTTATTTTTCCGATTTTAAATCACTCATTTTTTACATGTGTATTGATGTGTATTGAATACACAGCACCGGAACGCGCCGATTTTTTTAGCACAGGAAGGGAAAGGTTAATTATTATAGATAAACGCAAATCTACTTTTTACAAAAATATATATTTCCAAGTTGTAGCAAAATCGCGTAAAGTGGGATCGCATATAACGAGGACTTGTGTTCTTCTCGTTGACCAGAAGTGGGATCGCATATAACGAGGACTTGTGTTCTTCTCGTAAAGTGGGATCGCATATAACGAGGACTTGTGTTCTTCTCGTTGACCAGAAGTGGGATCGCATATAACGAGGACTTGTGTTCTTCTCGTAAAGTGGGATCGCATATAACGAGGACTTGTGTTCTTCTCGTAAAGTGGGATCGCATATAACGAGGACTTGTGTTCTTCTCGTTGACCAGAAGTGGGATCGCATATAACGAGGACTTGTGTTCTTCTCGTAAAGTGGGATCGCATATAACGAGGACTTGTGTTCTTCTCGTTGACCAGAAACGTTCCTTTCCTAAGGTTTTCATCAAATATTTTCAGCGATCTGACTTGGATGATATTTTGTTTGATATATCTTTATTTTCAGCGATCTGACTTGGATGATATTTTGTTTGATATATCTTTATTTTCAGCGATCTGACTTGGATGATATTTTGTTTGATATATCTTTATTTTCAGCGATCTGACTTGGATGATATTTTGTTTGATATATCTTTATTTTCAGCAATCTGACTTGGATGATATTTTGTTTGATATATCTTTATTTTCAATATTTCTTCTTAGGTTTCCTACGTGCTGTACCAAGCGAGACCCTCGTGATGGCCGCCCAGAAGATACTTACCCACGAGGACGCCCGCAAAAACATCGGCATCCCCTTCGTGCCCACTATAGAACACCCCATAGGCAGGAATTCGGAGGATGTCTACCTCGCGGAGAACCCAGTCAAGCTGCTGGAGAGGGGGAACTTCACCAGGATCCCATACC
The DNA here is from genome assembly GCA_949825065.1 of Odontocerum albicorne. Lineage (NCBI taxonomy): Eukaryota > Metazoa > Arthropoda > Insecta > Trichoptera > Odontoceridae > Odontocerum > Odontocerum albicorne. The sequence goes on from OX463855.1 coordinate 21,496,405, forward strand.
TCACTGGGTTCAACTCACACGAGGGGCTGCTGTTTGTTAGACGTGAGTATTTTACTTGTCTCTACTTATTATGTATGCATGGAAATAATTAATTAACACTTGTTATGTTTTATCATCATCAGTCATTTTGTCTCGACTGATAGGTCATCGTCGTTGCTGGGCCTCGTAATTGAGGATCCCCTCCCTATTCCAACGTCAATTCAGTTGGAAAGTGAAGTTGTGCCGTGGAGTTTATTATTTTTTTAAGTGAGTGATCCGTTGCACACCAGCAAACTCACCTACCAAACCGCTGTACTTGATCCGACGGCACACCTTAGTGGACGATCGGAGCATACCGACATGTATTTTTCTTGTTTTATTGAAATAATAGATATGACCGAAGTCATATGTATTCTTATACCCCCGAATCCTAGACAAAAAAATGTCTGTGTCGTTCAAGGGGAGTAGTACATCGCGGGGTTTGAACCGGCGACCTTCCGCACGGAAGTCCAGTGCGCTGAATAATCCAGTGCGCTGATAAAGAACATTCCATAGCTCTGAACCAGGAGGATGTATTTTGGAGTCTGAGGTACCCATTCGAAAACGCGCCCCCCACAATAATATGTATTTTTTCGAACAGGTAAAATTAAATTATTTCCCCCTAATTTTTGAATGGGCGTTTTTTGCTTTCTTAAGCTTTCCCCGTCAATTAATAATTGTTGGATGTTATTTTTACATTCGAAGACATAACATTCGAAAAATTGACAAATCGTCATTCTTCCTCAGGAATGCGTTAAAAATTATTTGTGCGAAAACTTGCATGGTCGTCCTAAATTATGTAATAACACGTGATTACAAAATGACTCAATTCCGTAAAGAACCAACTTGATGACATTTTACTGCTAGCGTACAGATGTTAATTTTTAATACAAAAATCGTTTGGTAAACACTGTTGTAGACAAATAATAAACAGTTATATTTTAACTGTAAATTGCAATAGCTATTTTGTACAGTTCATATTGCAATATTTGTGTAACACTCGGAAATTGCCACAACATATTTTTACTCAAATTAGTAATGCAATATAACATTAAGTTAAGCAAATACAATTATTTATTTACTATGTATGAGAAATATTTCAAACAAAGTCGATTTTTACACATTTTATTATGTATTTGATTATGTGTAAAGTATCTAATATCAGTTACGTTCGATTCCACCACCCACCCTGTTAAGGAGAGCAAAATAAGTCCCTATCTAACGCGATAAATACTATAAGATCGAAATCTTTATTTATTATGAGCGACGTCACATAATCATAAATATATTGCCCAAAGTGACTCATCTCCGGCTATAACACACCTGAGTGTGAACACAACAGCAAAAACTATGAACTTAAAGTCCGATGCATCGGTCTCATCTTCACCTTTTAGCCACCGGTTTCCAGTATTTTTTTTTTCAGAAAAGCATCTATAGACCTCTCTTTAATATTAAGTAGGTTTTTGCTATCAAACATGCGTAATCAGATACTAAATTGAGAAGCTAATTTGAGAAAAGCCTTACGAAAGTCCTGAGAAGTTAGGAGCAAGATTGAAGCAAATCATATTTTTTAATAGGTTGGAAAACAAAATCGCATGTCTTTTTAGTAATTTTTATACTCGTATAACCAATATTATTTGTTTTCCTCTGTTTTTATCGCCACACATTATTTTATTTTATATATTATGTTTTATTTAAAATTTTACAAGATTTAATTTATTTTTACCAGAACTTAAACAATATTCTATAATTTTTTGTTCCGTCTCGATAAAAAACTACAAACAACTTTGTGGCTGTTGAAAATTTTCTTATTAACTCTTGTTACCTGCGTTGTAATGGCCTTTTCGCGACCAAGATTTGACGAAAGGTGTTGCGTCTCAATCAATCGACAGTTTTCCAATAAGATGAATTGGCATCGTGGGAAATATTTTCAATTAGTAACGCATTTCCTTGATAATCAGCAGTAAAATTCATTACACTGAAGGATGTTTGGACTCCTGCTGAACTAACTGAAATAAATTTTACTATTTTTCTACCGGTCGCTGTTCTTAGACTGTTGAAATAAAAAATATTATTTCTTTATCGCTTCATGATTACTGAAAACTTTGTGAAATCTGAAGGAAAAAAAATATTATTGGAACTATATTTATAAAAATATTGTTTTGAAATGCAAAATGATTTTAGGAGCATTTGTTTTTATTTCGCATACTCAATAACAATAAAATGTCTAAATTTTTCTTCGTCTTGACCCAAAAGTTGTTAAGGATATTTATGTGGTTTTCTTGGAGAAAATGGTGCAGTTTCCCATTGTTTTCTGCGCCACAGTTTTGAATTGCAGGGCTTACAATATATACACATGTTGTATATATTGTGAGCCCTGCTGCCAACACACAGTATTTTGATGTGTCATATTAGGTATCAGAGGAAACGTACACTTGTGAGTGTTAATGGGAGCTGGAGTGTTAGTATAACTACTTAAAATTGGTATTTTATTCACAAAATATTGTTTTACTACTGAAAACTGGCATGGAAATTTTCTCTCATTTGAATAATGGCCAAGAGTAAAGGAACTACGTACGCAATGTCAACCACGCTGTGTAGTTTGACCAGAGATGCCAGACGTCCCGCAATGCACGGTACTGTCCTGTCCCGCAGTGATTTGTCCCACATTACATTCGAATGTCCCGCAGGTAAATTACGAACCGATATTTTACAGTATACTAATAAAATAATGCCAAAACAAAAAATCATACATGCTATTATATAATAAACTGAATTTCCCTCCCAACATGTAAGAATTCAGCCATTATCAGTGAGTTACACGCAACCGGTTACATCAGAGGTCGGGGACTCCCCGAGCCACTCTGAGAATCTGGAATCCGATTTGTTTTAAATATTGGATGAATTTTCTCTACTTCACATGCAAATACAACCTCTGAAAGAATATTTAGTTTGATGACGATTGCTTGGCGTAAGGAGATAAAAAGTTTCATTCTAAAAAAAATTAAGACGCGAGGTGATGATAAACCAAACATATTAAATTACTTGTTTGAAATCGCATTGTTTAAATCAAGTCTCATCCATTTTCTTAATGAAGTCAAATCAAGTAAAAAATATTGAATATTTTTTTAATAGAATATGTAAATACAAATTTATCTCAAATGTATGGTATTTATTAGATACATTTTTAAATGGCCCAAATGAAGCATTGAATTAAAATGATAAGTCAAAATCGTTAATTGTGATAATGAGAGACCTAATTTTGAATTTAATAAAATTCAGATTGAGCAAAATCGTCATTTTTTTTCGTTTTGTCCCACGAGACCTGATTTGAAATCGGCATCCTTCGTTTTTGCCCCGCGAAACCTAATTTGCAATCTGGCATCCCTGGGTTTGACCCATTATAATTGTAACTTATTTTGTTACACTTTACCCCAGAAGTCGAGTCTACGGATTTAAAACCACTGAAGTAGGTACAGAACTCGGCATTGGTCTCCGGACGTGGTGGTAATAATACCCCACGTGAAAAGGCAACAACACTCGATTACAACGTGTGCTAGTATTGTTAACTTTTTTACCAAACTGAAACACTTCTTTAATTTTTTTGGTGTCATAGGGATTCGAAACCAAAACCCCTGAGTGAATGTTAAGTGACTTACCAACTAGGCCTCGAAAATCATCTTAGCTTAGAACTAAACTGTAGTCTGTGAACCTATAATAATATGAAAAGTTGGTCGCATATCTCAAGGCCTCGCATAAGATACTTTTATATCAAGTGATGGTTTTGCAACACACAACTAGCAGTGCAGGTTATGCCCTTTAATCCGGAAAGTGCCACCTGACCAAGCCATTTTCCGCAAGAAGCTGGGAGTTACTCATATTGCATCATACAACGTGCAGCTACTCGTAGTTCACTTGCTCACCTTCATATTCCAGCCTTAGAAAACGAGTACCTCGTGATTGGTTCCAATCAAATTCTTCGTTTGTAAATTGTCATTTTATTTATTTACATGACAAGTTTAAATGCATACAACAGTATATCAAAAACAAGACGAACAAAAACAAGTCATTTCAAGTCATTGGTTAATTATATGGATCCGGGTTTGTTATCTGTCATTTATTTATTTAACAATTCATTGTAAAAACAATCTGGTGAGTTTATTGACATATTGTTTTTACAATTCCAACCAACCAGAGAAAAGTAAATAAAGGAAATTACATGGTCGCAAAAATACTCAAATGATTATTCATCTTTATGAAATTTATGAACAATGTACTCATATATTATCGTAGTAAAAGTTAAAGTGAGATATCATAAATCAAAGGAATGGTGGAGAAGAAAGAAAAATCAGGAATGAAACACTTTATATTACTGACTGGAAATAACGAGGTTTTCACTCGCTTCTTAAAGCATGCCAAGGACGGAGCGAGTCTAACATTGGTTTTGACATCACACTGCATGCCTACGCGGGACACAAAATGGATCTCCCAGGCCGAATCTGGTCCACGGGCCGTAATGTGATCATATCTGGTATATAAGATAATTTGTTTTCAGCATCATTGTTATAAAAGTACTTAAAAGCTTAAGAATAGTGTTGCTGTAACTCCAAGGTTTCGGTAGAGCTGTCAATGAATACTTGAATATATTTTCAATATATTCCGTCCAAAACCTTAGTTTAATACTGATGAAAGCTAAAAACAGTACCTGTAAATGTCAAAACATCAAGTAGTATCAATCGTAGAACCGTTTTTATACTTAAATTAAAACGTAACCTAGTTTGAGTAACTCATATAAAGAAACTGTTTGCTCAATCAATGCCTAGTTATTCCACTTAATGTAAAAATTATAGATGTTTTTCTAGCTTGGATTGCTTCACATATTGGTATCACTGGTAATGAATGTGTTGATACCTTGACAAAGGAAGTATGTTCTACCCGCTGTCTCCTATCTGATTTTTCACAGCTAACTGATTTTTCAAATGAAATAGATATAAATCAATACAACAATCTAACCTTTTGAAACCATGGTTTATTATAATAAGAATGAACAAGATGGAAGTGTCTGTCATACGTCGTTTGGATGGGCGGGCCACTGCGTGGTATCGGGCCCTTTACAGAATGGGTATCGTGGAAAATCCCGGCTGCGAGTGTGGTTTGGGTGATGAAACTATAGACCATGTACTTTTCGGTCGTCCTTTGCGAGATAGATTTACTAAAAGCCATATCTTTACCGCGTCCTATGAATGATGCGTTTCTTCTTTCTTCGTAAAACTTTTCCACTTATAGATCGATTGTTAATTTTTTGAAGCTTAATCAGTCGAAATTGTCGACAATTTTTTTTAAATAGTTTTATTGTTTTGACTCATATAATTGCACAGTGACTTTAATGTGGTACCAAAAACCATCTTAGTTAGGGTGGATTGCCTGTTATTAAAATTAAAAGAAACTAAAGTTATAAATAACATTGGTAATTTTTTTATTTATTTTAAATATTGTAGTAGAAAATAGAAATAAAATTGAGTGAAATACGAGTAGGAATTGTGTTTATTTAATATGCAATGCGATAGGGTATCCCTGGTGATAAAATATAATTGTCCTGAGAATGGGAGACGCCTGTGTACTTATTTATTGTATGCAAGCTGTTGGACTTCAACAAGCACACAGTTTTAACAGATCAAACCCAAGTCCCTAAGGCAAGGAGATTTAATTTCCATGAGGACCGGGGTTTGTTCCGCTGCAGCCTTTACTTGGGTAGATTTTTTATAAAGCATTATTTTTGTGTTACTTAATAGCAATATAAAGGCTTACAATATGTCGTCGTTGCTGGGCCACGTAGTCGAGGATCCCCTCGCCATTCCAACGTCAATTCGGTGGGAAAGCGAAATTGTGCCGTGGAGTTTATTATTTTTTTAAATGAGTGAGGCGTTGCACACCAGCAAACTCACCGGCCACACCGCTATACTGGATCTGATAATACTCGTACACCGAAGTGAGACGATCGGAGTACACTGGCATTTTTTTTTCTCTTTTTGAAAGAATAGATATGACCGAAGTTATAGGTATTCTTACACCACCGAATACTATGCGAAAAAATTACCTGTGTCATTCAAGGGGAGTAGCACAGCTCGAGGCTCGAACTAGCGACCTCCCGCACGTAAGTCCAGTTCGTTACCGCCCGGTTATGCACCTCATACGATACGGTACGATAAGTAAAATATAGGCCACAGAAAATCATAGATTCAGATGTAAAATGGTTTAAGAATAAAACCAGTCAGGAAGTGAACCAGTCAGGAATAAAACCCGGGGCGTCCGCTTGCTTAGCGTGAATGCTAATCATTAGACCACGGCCGCCGACATTTTTGCTATAAACATGTATCTTAGAAAAGTAATCAATATTTTATGTTTTTTCTATCACGCAGCAAATAATTTATACATTGCACCAAATTACGATATCAATAATAACACAATCTAAAAAAATCAAGTTCAATATCAAACGAACAATAAATTTACATAATGCAATGTTTATACTCGTATGTTTTACACAAAGTTGAGTGAACTTATGCAATTTCCTGTGTATTTTAATGTTTTATGATTTCCGTCGTTTCAACACCAGCAATGATGATTTTCAAGGATTTTATTTGTTTTCTTAAATGTGAATGCTCTTGATATGGTGTAGAAAGTAAACAATTCAATTACAATACAATATCCACTATTTATTTTTTTTTTGCTAAAGGTCTTAGCTCTTTTATATTTAAAATAAACAATACAATCTTGTCAACCAACTGTAATTTAAAATATATAAACTAATCAACAGTTTACTAAAGTGCAATTATGGCCATATATTTTGATTAATTTAAAAAATAATAATAGGTATGAATGGAAAGAGACAGAAACATGTTTGCTAGGTACATACTCGGACATAAATATATATCACGCCAATTCCCTGTAAGGATAGGGAGAAAAACAGAGCGCCAGACTTTTCCATCTCGACATACATCCTTCGCCTTTTTTACGTCAATGCACCTTATACTCCTACAATTTATCCGACTACGTTTCGTTCTTTCAAAATAGAATTCATTTGATACTCACTGAGTGCCAGAGATACCCACTTTGTCGTGTTTCTGGTGGTGGCGGTCAGAGGAAGACGGAGTTAAGAGTAGTTGTATGGAATTTTGCGAGGTCATCTTAGATAATCAAATCCGAAATTTCCCTATATAAGACAAGCGTTTTACCACTATACATTTATTTATTTAACACTTTTATTGCAAATACTATCTGGTGGGCTTATTACCAGACGACAATCTCCTCCAACCAACCAGACAAAAGTAAATTAAGCAAGTTACATGATCGCAAAAAACATTCAAATGACTATCCCCACGAAATCCATGAACACATACGAGTACGTGGGCATACGCCCACAAACCCCACAAGAACGGACAATAACCTGAACATTCTTTTTCATATAAAGTGAGATATGATCAATCAAAGGAAAAAGAAGGGATAGTGGAGAGGAAAGAAAAAATCAGAAATGAAACGCGTTATATTACTGACTAGAAATTAAGTGTTTTGCAGTTTTGCAAAAAAAATAAGAGTAGTGAACCGGAAAGGCCAATTAATAATCTTTGTTTGAGCGTAGCGCTAATCTATGATCGGAAAGATGCTGAAAATTTTCAGCGAGATAAGAGGGGGCGGCGGGACAGTTAAGGGCATTATACAATATCAACATTATGTGAATTTGGAGTCCATTTTTAACGTTCAATCAGTTCACTACTAGGATATATAAATTGAGTATTTCACTCATTTTAAAATTGATAGCCTCTGTGACTAATTTACAGTGTTCAATAAATCTTACAAGCAACGTAAATGAGTGCTATAGTTTGGAAATTCTAGGATGAGTCCTGTGACAGCTCACAAATTTGCCCCAATACAACCTTGTAACGATGTTCAGTAATTTTAATTAGTTTATCAACTTTAATATAAGACTCAATTCTAATAAATAGCAAGTTATTTAGGTAAATACATTACATAAGGATGTATTGGGGCAAATTTGTGAGCTGTCACAGGACTCATCCTATAATTTTCGAACTATAATAACATACTCGTATGAAGTATGCTGATGCAGCCTGAGAACGCGCTCCAACTAATCACAGACCATGGGACGCCTACACTTGACAGCTTTCACACGGTCGTTAAGTGTGTCGTGCCTCCTCGCCGAGAGTCGACGTCACAGCGTGCAGACATCTTTAGCATGTGCCGTTCTAGGCAGAGATACGCAACCAATATGACAAAAATATTTTATCGCGTGTTCGATGCTGATCGACGTGGCCCTCCTTCTACCGTGGAACTTAATACACCATATGTCTCCATACTTTACGGTCTTGGACCATTTTCTCTCAACTGTCCCCATGAGCATCAATCAGCTTCTTGAGACTCGTTGGCCCCAGCCACTACCTTCCTATCCTTACAATCAACTTGTAATATATATTTATTTTGTAATATTTCAATAATAGTAGGTTCGAGTCCCGAATTAGAGCGCCCTTGAGGAGAGTTTGCTCTCTAAACAACGTTATATACATTTTCCTTTTATTATATTTCGTTATTCTTTCTGGTAACATGCCCTAAGTAGAACGTATGATAGGATATTTTTCCTGCATGTTGTCGAAAATCTTTTCGTAATCTCTAAGGCCTCGGCCACACGGGTAGGAGCCTCACTTGATGCTTAGAGCTACGCTGCGAGCTAGGTGACATATCCTAGCGAACCAACGCACCTCATACTATCGCAATGGCAACACTACACGCTACGTGACTATTATAGTCACCTAGTAGCGTAGCTTTAAGCACCAAGCGAGGCTCCTACCTGTGTGGCCGAGGCCTAATTGTTCGACTTTAGAGACGTTGGTGCACCTTGCGGTCCCTGGGAACCATTCGCCCCCAACACCACATCACGAAAGCATCTATCATGTTTCATTTATGGAAAAAATATTGTACTTCTAATATTTATGGGAGTAATAAGTTAGAATTTCTGCTGATTGTGACTACACAAATCAAACCTATGTGTAATAATTTTTATTAGTTTGTTTTATTTTTATGGATTCCAAACATTAAAGGTGAATTGGCATATGAAGGGAGAGCTTCAGACATTCCTATCTCTCCACACATCCTTAACCTCCTCCACATCCATACAACTTCTACTATTTCTCTCACTTTCTACGTTTCCTTCTTTAAAAATATAATTCATTTGATCCAACCATACTTTCCTTGGTCCTCCTCTCATATGCCTTTCACTGACATTTGCACTACATATTTATTTTGTAAGTCTTTCTTCTGTCAATCATGCAACATGCCTAAATCATCTCAGATTGTGCTCTTCTTCATGTTACTCAACACATCAGCCTTAAGTTAAGGCGTGGACTGAAAAATGTCGGATGTCCTCGTGGCCGGACTCGCCCTATATTGGTGGGGTGTATCTCGGCCGGGAGGATGTTATGAGATGAGCCCAGATTATATACTCGTATGTGTGATTTCGGAATGTATTTATTTACGTATAAACTTATATTTATTTAAGTTCACATTCATCCCTGATCACTTCATACCATTTTCATTATTATTTAAATAAATATGTGAGTTAAAAATATTAAATAAAATAACAGACATGCATTAGTTTTTGTGAACTTTCAGAATCTGTTATAAAAAATCAATAGGAAAGGTCCATCTATACTAAGCTCAAAATAAAAAATAATTGATCGTTGCTGTACTTCTGAACAGCTCGGCCCCAGACTTTTTCATGCCAAGAAAAGTAAGAGTGACACTTTGTAATGTTTACACAATATTCCGTATTGGCTAGGCTGCCTGACCAGCCTTTCATTACATCAATCCAACTGTTATCATGTGAACACATTCAGTATTTATCATCTTAATGTATAGGCAATATTTATTCGGATATTGATTTCATTAATTGGTTTGTGATTTTATATACAGAACATGTATTATTTTAATTCATTTACTTATTATTTATATTAATTTTTTTCGTTACATTTACGATTTTTACAAATTTGTTTCAATGTCAATGACGGTTGGAGCTGCCTCACTCGGCGTGCATCTCTTCGATTATTTTATTAATACTATTTTTTTCTCCTTTTGCTTATTTTATTTTTTGTTCTTGAGCCAAATCATAAACTGTTTTTGCGTAATGTCTTTGTACATGTGAGGTGCATAGCAGCGCGGTAACGCACTGTTGCCAGTTCGAAGCCCGCGCTGTGCTACTCCCCTCGAATGACACACGCATTTTTTTCCGCTTAGTATTCGGGTGTATAAGGATACCTATAACTTCTGTCATATCACCTACTGAGAACAATAGTGACCAAACTCTAAAATCATCGAGAATGAGTTAAGCACGCCAAAGGGTTTGTAAATGGCCTCTCTTTATCGTGCAAGAGTGACAAAACGCTAATTCAATTCGTTCCCACTAGAACTTTTCAACTTAAGTCATGTGTGAAATATCAACAATGGTTTTAAAAGTTATACAAAGTGACCTATATCATAAAAAAAGTCGATGTAGCTTAAAGAGTAAAACAAAAGAATAAATAAGAAAGAAAAAAATAAATATCGTGAACGATCAATCCACAATGCAGAATTCAACATTTTTGCAAAACTTCAAACGCAATGATCTCAAAACTCCGTTTTTGTTATTTGGTCACTATTGTTCTCAGCAGGTGAATTATATATTCTTTAAAACAAGAAAAAAACATGACGGTGTGCTCCGATCGTACCACTTGGGTGTGCCAGCGGATCGCTGAGTGAGTTTGCTGGTGTACAACGGCTCACTCACTTAAATAGGTTAAAAAAATAAACAAAGAATCCACGGCATAGTTTCGCTATCCAACTGAATTGACGTTGGAATGGCGAGGGAATCCTTGACTTCGAGACCCAGCAACGAACGAACATGAATAAGTGTATATTTTAACATTTGATTGATAGTCTGTAAAAATTCATTTAAAAAATAATCATACCTTGAATGATATTTGAAAAAATATCTAGAGTTATGTTTTTTTCTTTTTTTGTATTTTGTGCGCTGTAAAACATATGTGATGCCCCCAATCATGGAGTGATGCCTTGTGGGGGGTCGTACAATATGAATTTAAACTTTTTGTTAGCATCTGGTTTTTTTATTGTGAATCGTGTGAAACATAACATATATAAGTGTGTATTTTTCTTATATTGCTGCGTTTTTTCTGCTTTTTTTTATTTCTGTCAATAACAGTGGGTTCGAGTCCTGAGTCCCGAGTCAAAGCGCCCTTGAGGAAAGTTTGCTTTCTAAACGGTGCTATATAAATTGTCCTTTTATTATTATTATTCAATGAACGAAATTATAATTATTAATTTCCTGAACATATATATAACTACAATAGGGTGTAGCATATGAGTAAATATTTGTTTTAATATAACACATAACAAATGAGATATGGTCTACACTTGTCTGAAATAGAGAAATTATTTGAATAAATTATTTTTATCTTTGTATGAAACCGAAAAGTATCGAAAACGCGCCGTGATTGGCTCATGTCGCCGTGATGTCATAGTACCCCTTATGTCCCTCATTTGGTGGCAAACAGAAGTGTGCGTTATGAGGATGTTTTGTTAATATTATTTTTGATTAATGTATTTTAAATTATTAATAAAAGAAAACATTTGTCGGTCGATAAATCTATCTTTTTTTTTACATCTATTCATTAAATTGCACAAATTTTCCCTCATAAGTTATTTGATTCGCAAATAACTATCGTATTTGGTGTAGAAGAGATGGTATTGATTTGGGATCTATACAGTATTTGTAATACACTCCTTTTGTGAAAAAAAAATACAAAGAAAAACTAACGAAAAACGTAAAAACTATTACTAATACCACGAAATTATGTATGAAAAATCAGTACGGCTGCCACATTTCATCGGAAGTTTTTAAGTCACATGCTCAAGTGCGAGCAAATGAGTATTTGAAAAATATTAATCATATTGATGTATTATATATAGTAGTATATCGGTGAAAAAAAAAATTCAAAAAAAGAAAAAACGTGATATGACCTTAATGAGATCAACAAATTAAACGTATGTACTCGTAGATTGAACTTTTCTATGCAAAACATAATAAACTAGCATTCATATAAGTAAACTAAAATATACACATATGTACTAAATTTAAAAAAATATATAGAATCATTAAATCAAATTATATTAAACATATCCAATGGAATTATTTAAAAAGAATGTTTATAGTTTTTAAGAACTGAATTAATTCATACTTTCCATTATATCCGCATTGGTGACGCGGATGCATTGAAGAAGCAGTTACACTATTTTTAAGAACTGCATTAATCGAATCTTTGTCGGTTTAGAACCACTGAAATAGACATGTTACTCGTTGTAAGTCGTCGAACTTTTTAATTACACTAGCACACGCCGAAAAGTAACAATAGCCTTGTAGACGAAATGATGACTGGGTACTTGTTTTATTTACTTTCTTGGGTGACATCTGGAATCAAACCGAAATGATGACTGGGTACTTGTTTGATTTACTTTCTTGGGTGACATCTGGAATCAAACCGAAATGATGACTGGGTACTTGTTTGATTTACTTTCTTGGGTGACATCTGGAATCAAACCGAAATGATGACTGGGTACTTGTTTGATTTACTTTCTTGGATGACATCTGGAATCAAACCGAAAACCCCGGATGGATGACAAACGTTTTCAACTACGCTACGGAGATCGCCAACGCAGCAACACATGTATTAAAATACATATATTTTAGGGTAGGTAGAGAAGAAAGATCTCCACACCTTTCATTCGACACACACATAGTCTTTGCATCTTCTATATCCTAACATCATCATACATATATTTTTATTACACACATCTCATCATTTATCTAATTCCTTTTATATTTCCCCTTTTCTTCATCTTGCTCGCTCTCAATTTATTTATTTAGACATTTTAATGTCAAGTATATAAATAGCAAGTTTATTTAAACCAACCAGACAAGAGTTTTGCAGATTCGTGCCAGTCACTATTCATTCCCGACAAATATAACATACGTATATGTCTTGTTTAAGTGTCCAAATGCTGATTTTGAATTTTTGTTTTAAAGGGCTCGACTTAACATACTCGTATGTAATCTGCTTGACAGAACATTCTTAATACCTACTGGGCTGTTTCACCAAACTTCACAGATCCGTGATATAAAGACCTCCCCTTATAATTTCAAAACCATAATCAGCCTTTAGCTAGAAACGAAAATGATTTATAATAGAATACCTCCGTGAGATTTAAAAAGTGGATAGGATTTAGAGATAAAAAAGAATTTCAGCAATTGCTTCAGGACAATTTTTTTACCAAAGTTAGTGGGTTGCATTTGAAATACTATTTGAAAGTACGCTAAATATATAGCACGAATTTAGCAACTTAGCGGACAATACCTTGCATCAATTATTTCACAACTTAAAAAAAGTGGCTGTCCCAAGTATTGGGGGCAGCACGCAGTGTCGTTACTAGGAAGGTGCAACAGGTGCAGAGGTACGTTTTTTTAAAGGGGCATTCAGATGTCCCTCTTCCGTCCATACTGTCTAGAAAAAAAATAGGTTCCCTTCCAGTGTAATATTTCTTGTATTGTATGTACTAATCTTTCCTATATTCTTGTATGGCGCTGCAATATGAAAAATAAAATTCAGAGAGCCTACAAGAAGCAATTCCTTCGATTTGTGGTGCTGGTGCCGAATATAAGAATCCTGTTGATCGCCAGAAAAACGAACGTTTCCATACTCCAGGGGTTAAATTTGACGGTACGACTATCCTCAATGCTTCCAACATGTTCCATGTTTTTTCGGGCATAGTTTCAGGCGTAAACAAGATAACCTGGAGATATTGATGGTCATAGGATGTACATACGCCAAGAAGAAGAGGCAAAGTTTTCAGGTAAAGGAATTAGCTGAAGAAAGTTTGTACATTGCTATGCAAATCGCTAGTGACCGATAGGAGTGGGTATGTGTTGTCGCAAACTGCACCGTCGACATCCCATGGAGCCTCAGTAATGAGAAACAACAAAGATGATGACAGTGGTATTGCACACTCGTAAAATAATAATTTAGTCACACTTTAATGAAAGAGCTGTCCCCGAGAGAAGCCTCTCCTCTCCTGGTGCTATACAATAATAAGAAAAATATAGCAGTAACACTGACAGAAGGTCAGATGTGGTATCGGAGAGTGATGAGATTTAAATTAAAAAGGATAAATTAAAAATATAATTATTTGTATTACACCTTGTTACCAAATTTAGGAAATAACCAAAGTTTTCACATTGAAAAGAAGTATGTATACTATACAAAATCACATCCGACACCTCGTTCGTTGACTCATGAAACTTGGCAGGTAAAGATAATATGGCAATTACACTGATTGCACTTGCTCGAATTGTATACGTCACAAGTGCGCATATTTTAAATTTGATAATTTTCGTTATTATTTGAGGGGTAAAAATACTATTATAAATAAAAAACACATTTACCTCATTTATTTGTGAACTTTCAGGGTCCGTAATAAAAAATTAAATAAATGAGAAAATCATAAATATAATTATTAATACTACAGAATACTAAAGATTTAGGAAATCACCAAATGTTTCACAAAAATTGGAGATGGCTTAAAACTATCCGTGATCGCCTCAAGATCACAGTAACCAATCAAGATAAAGATAATTCGACGTATATCAGAATACAGGCTCTCTGAAACAAAACTGACAAAATTGTCAAATATGATGATATTTTCAATTTTTCCCCCGATGTGCTCTGTTATGCGGTTCAGTGCTCGGTAAACCGAGTGTAAGGAAAAGACCAGACAACCAACTCATTGCATTGTTTAGCATCTTAGAGATTTAGTGACTATCCATTTAGTCCCTTGACGCTCTTGTTTTATTTTTCTCAAAAAAAATATGGGCCTCAAAAATAAAACATTGTACAGGGTACATGAAAAGCTAGTTACGCCACTGGCAGCACGTATTTGTAGCCGCAATCTATGCAGACAAACGTGCAACTCTTCCAATCTCCGTTCTATTATCTCTTTTTGCATTTAAACGTCATTATAAACTATAAACTTATTTTAAGACTCACGACTTGTAAGACCTATGTGTAAAGCATTTTATTTTTAGGTTAAGTATTTTAGTACCATATTTGGTGTATGCGAGTGAAACGTCGACATAGAAAAAACTGCAAAGAGAATAAATGCTATAGAAATGCGTTCTTTGAGAAGAATGTATGGGATGACAAGATATGACAGACTACGTAGTGCAGTAATTCAAGATGAATGTGAACTTAAAATATGTATTGAGTAGGATGAAAGAGAGCACTCTGAGATGGTTTGAGCATGTAGAATTAATGAATGAATAAAGACTAACAAAACAAATATACAGTGCAAATGTTAGTAGAAGGCGCAGTAGAGGTAGAACATGAACATTTCGGTTGGATCAAGTGAATGATATTTTGAAAAAAGGAAATGTAAAAAGTTTTAGGAGTTGTATGACAACGTGTCCATACACGTTGTCATACAACTCCTAAAACTTTTTACATTTCCTTTTTTCAAAATATCATTTACTCGATCCAACCGAAATGTTCGTGTTCTACCTCTACTGCGCCTTCTACTAACATTTGCACTGTATATTTGTTTTGTGGCAAAAAATGTGTGTTGAGATAGGAATCCCTGGCACTTTGTCCTCTGGCTACCCTGACATAGAAAAGACGTAATGGTATATATGCGTGTATTTATTCAAATATTCATAAGATTAAATACTTTTTTCTACATTTAGTACTAACATAAAATTGATGCTTTCAAATTTAAAGATGGTTTTTAATAAACACGAAAAAAATGCGTACAATTTTGATGTAAAATAACTGCAGTTCTGTTCAGTTCGACCCCATCACCGCCCACGCTGTTATGGGGACAAAATAAGTCAAATAGAAATCTATTTTATTTTTTTGTGAGCGTGACGTCACGTAGTGACGAAGAAGGAACTGCTCAAAGTAACTTCTCCGATAGTGACACACCTGAGTTTGAAAATAATAGTAACGTCCGACATCACGAAAGACAGAAAATAACTCGCAGCTCAGAAAACATACTTATAAAGTATGTTAGGTTAAGGTTTGGAGTTCTAACAGCCCAGCAAGTTACCAGTACTTTCATAGAAAATTTCAAACACAGCATAACTATAGATCGGAGTAGCCTATCGGTCCGAAGATGAACCGATGTAAGGCTGAGAGCAGATCCCTTCGGAAACATTCCACTCGATTGCCATCGCAGCGCTACAAAATGTGATCTACGAATTAAACCACATGGTCGCAAAAATTATAACAGGACAAATAGATAAGATTAAAGACAAAAAGTTTGCCGTTAAAGCTCACTTAGCCAGATAGAAATTGGTAAGTGCAATGGCTTGTTGATACACTCACGGGGAGCCGCGGCGCACTCTGATGCAAGATTGTACGCAATTTCTAGGCCCAAAAAAATATCGGTCACCCCCTGTATTTGCCTGATTTGGCTCCATGCGACTTTTGGCTATTCCCGAAACTGATATTAACGATAAAAAGACAGCATTTCGACACGATTTCAGACATCCAGAAGGCTTCGACCGAGACTCTGAAGGTACTGTAAATTGTTATGTCATTATGAATGAAGAAAGTCGAAATGTGTCGGTATATAACTCATTTATTCGTCCACAGATGGCGCTAGTGGTTACGCGAAAATAAAATCAATCACCTTTCCCATTGGACAGACCGTTTATCGTCCATAAGGACGATCCAGAGCAATGGACCCAATATATCGTCGACCACCTTACATGAAAATTTAAATCCGCAGGCAACCCTCATCCTTCGACCTCTGAAGTAGTCTTGAATAAACAGTAAAATGTTCCGTGGAATATTGAAGAGCTTGAATTTATTTAAAATCATAGACCACCAAGCATTATCGGAGGCGCCTGAAATATCGAGAGAAATTAAGAACACATATTAACTCGCTCGAGTTCGCCACATACTCGTACCGTTGAAGGTGGCAAATGGCATCCTCGCACGAGACTCCTTTTCTAAAACTAAATTGCAATTAAAAAGTAGGCAGTTTTGCTATAATAAAAAATTTAGCCTGTCAATGACGATTTTTTCCTAGATTTTACCCAAAATTTGGAACAATAAATAACTGTAAAGCCATTTGTTCATATATGCCATGTTCGTTTATTCGTTCGTTGCTAGGCCTCGTAGTCGAGGATCTCCTCGCCATTCCAACGTAAATTCAGTTGGAAAACGAATCTGTGCTGTAGAGTTTTTTAAGTGAGTGAGCCTTTGCGCACCAGCAAACTCACCTGTATCGGACGTATGTGTCACCTAAAATATATTATTTATTTGTAATTGCTGTGTACCTATTGTAATGAAATGTTCCTTGTACGTGGCCTTCGCAATAGTTACTATAAATAATCGAACAGCCCATGCATGCATAAAGCGCGCGGTATACATAGTATCTAGTAAGCCGCGACAGCATACACTGGCGAATAAAGAGGCTTACGATGAGCGATGAGCTGCACATAAGGAACGAAAAATGAGCAAAATATATTCTCAGTTTCTGGAACGTCTACTGTGTTTTATTTAAACGTGCTAAAGAGGAATCTCTTCACCCTGCTACTTTTCACCGAAAATATAAGAAGTAAACCGGAATCTACAAGTATTGAACGGCAGCCATCCACCTATTTTACAGTCTTTGTACCGGTGCTGTACATCACCGCTGTACTGGATCCGATGGCACACCAAAGTGAGACGATCGGAGCAAACCAGCATGTTTTTTTTCTCTTTTTGAATGAATAGATATGACCGAATTCATAGGCATCCTTATACCCCCAAATAGGCGGAAAAAATACCTGTGTCATTCTAGGGGAGTAGCACAGCTCGAGGTTAGAACCGACAACGACGCACGGAAATCCAGTGTGAATGTATCTACTGTGCGGCCATGCACTTCTAAATATAAATATGCCGTGTGCAAAACCCATGTATGTTTATAACATGGCCCAAAACTCACGTTCAATTTTTGTAAATAATACTGACTTCAAAATAATTTCTTACCATCATTTTATGCAATCAACCAATAAAATTAAAACTGTCAAAAATATAAATTGTATGGAATATAAAAATATGTCTAATGGGCTTTAGATTTTATCCATTGATGAATTATCAATCTATTTGTGCCCTACTCTTATAAAGATATCTCCAATGGAAAAAAAACTTGCATCGTTAGAAGGTATATTGTGCCTCAACCTCAATCACATTATCACTATTATCATAAAAGGATAAATGTGAGTGCAGTACAATAAGATATTTTGAGAGAGAGAGAGAAATTCCACATTCAGATATCTTTTATTACAATATATTGTTACAGGTGTTCTTTTTTATTATTTAATCCCATGACTAATTTATAAATTAAACTTTATCATATATAATATGTATGTATAGGAAAAAACATACATAATATGTATAGGATTTGATACTACCTACGGTCTATCCACTGGGGGACATCTTAAAACATGTCCCCCGCATATAAAGGGGACTGTATTTCGATGTTTTTAATTTCCATAACAGAATATTCTAATTAAACTTTTTATGTTATGTAAAATTATTTCATTATTTCAAATTTCGTTCAGGTTTGAGGAAGGAACCCACATTGCTGATCCAAATAGAGAGAGACTTTACAAGGATGGTCCCCCTGGACCTGAATATCCCGGGAGGCAGGGAAGGGGCAGAAGCGAGTAAAGTGGCTGATAGGATCCGACAGTTCTACCTGGGAGGCAGGAGAGTCAATTTGGAGACGTCCGCAGATATGGTGTTGGTGAGGACATTTTCTAGAAATTTTTCACACGAATGGACTTCCATAATTTGAGTAAAAGTGTTCTACTAGTTTTATAGGTTTCAAGAACTAAATGAAATGGTAGAGCATGAAGTAGAAACAGTGGCATAGCGAGGGTCTGTGTCCAGGCAAAACACACAAAATCTGCACCCTCTTGCACATAGTGTTAGCTCAGTGTCGTTTGGGAATAAGGTGGAAGCCTAATTGTCCAAGGCAAAGACTATACGTGAATTTCAATATATATTATATGTCTTTTTTTAATACATCATAAATCATAAAAAAATCAAACTTGGTTATAATGAGCAAGAGGGGACAGGCTGAATTTGTTCGTTATAACCATTACTCATTATATCAAAGTTATTGTAAATAGCTACCTATTGATTTTTTTAATTATTAACATGATCACCATATTATTATATTGTAAAGCATATATCTCGACTAAATATGCCTTACAAAATAAAAACATTCCAATATAAATAATTAATTATACATACACGATGATATTACACAAAAGCCATTTAAAAAATTATAAATAAAAATGCATACCTCAATGTCTATGGTATTATAAGAGATGGGCAAAGATGAGACAACTCCATGATTAAAAATAATATAAAAAACATTAATAATACACTTAATAATTAAAATTACATTTTCCACTGCTTATTACTTTTATTAACAAATTTTAATAAAAATTACAATAAGAATTCCAATGCACTATTGTTTAGCATCTCTGAAAGGAAAAGTTTATGTCATAAAACGAGTCTTTGCCGGCATAAAAGTTAAATGAACACTTTCATTTTTGTCTATTCTAACAATTGTATTTTTTCTGCCATCCAAGCAAGTAAGAATGTTTGCATAGTTTCTAAAATTTGCTCTATACATCCGTGAAGTGTGTTCGTTATAACAGTGAGCGATTGTATGGGAATATGTGTCAATCAAAATCATGACAGAATTTCGCTTACTATGCTAAGTGATCTTCTTATAAACGTGCTCGTAATAAGCAAATTCAACTTTATTCCTTTTTAATTTTTTCCACATAAGTTGTATACACATAACAAAATGAATGATGGATGTGATATACTAGAAATAGTTAATATTTCATTAAGTATTCTAAAAAATTCAGTATCAATACTGGTTTCATTGTCTCGAATTTTAAGTACATCATTTTTAATGTATTTTGTCCAAAAAGTGAGAGCGAAAGCAAAAACAACTTGTTTTATTCATTAAGGAAAACTATCAAAAAATATTACTTTCAGGCCCTGACTTTCCCCCCCCTCCCCCCCCCTCATACTCGTACCTAACTACAAATTTTTGATAAAAATACTACCAGCCAGGTTGTACTATATACAACGAAAGTGTAATAAAACACAATATTCTGAGTATTTTCTTTCCATATTATTCATATGGCAAAATGTTGGGTGTATTGTCATTATGTGTGACATACTTTCCAGCTGTTTCACACCTACACAAGATTATTATTCAAGACACTGTATTTTTTATGAATCAGTTTTATTTCATAGCTGCTCCCAAAGCAAGACTTGGAAATTTCACAGTTTCTCTTCTAAATGAAACCTTATTTGATTACACTGGCCAAGCATGGTGGTATATTAATCTAATTATAATAATTAACATATAAAAATTACCATTCTTCTTGTATTTACACTTCAAAGTCTTGCAATTCAAGATGCAAGAGTCGCAGCTGCACAAGGATGTTCATATTTTAAAGCATTCACTAACAACGAACAGTACAAATCATTATTGATTGTGAACAGCTAACTAGTATACATTCACTGATCCCATAGGGAAGGTGAACATTCACTAATAATATTTAACATTCACTGATTATCTACTTCCACTGTAATATATATATATATATAAATACTGTGGAAATCTGTGTGTTAAAGAAAATAAATAATATAAGTATTTAATTAATAATGACTCAATACTTATGTAATTGTATTCAGCTTCTGACAGACATAATGTTCCTTCGACCCCTGGTAACTTCAGTGCGTCTGCAGAAAAAAGCAGCCCCAGACATGCCCATCTACGTCTACCGTTTTGCTTTTGATGGTGCCCTCGGCCTTTTCAAGAGATTGCTCGGCATCAACAGGCCAGGAACATGTCATGGAGATGAGATGGGATACCTCTTCAAATTTGGTGGACTCAATATAAGACTGGATGAAAATTCTATAGAATTGAATGTCAAAAGAAGGATGGTTAAAATGTGGACAAATTTTGCTAAATATGGGTAAGATTAAAATTATTAATATTTTTACTCAATTTTTATTTCACAAATTCACACACCACCTCTAAAGATCTGAAAAAAAAGGTAAAGTGCCAAGTACAAATAATAGAAGATTGTGCATAACGAGATGTGAGAATGTGGAGGAAGCAAAGTGTGGAGATCTGTTCTCTTTGTCTATTCACAAAAGGCATGGCATGATGATATGTTTCTGTTATCAATTCGTTCTAACAAACAATTTTAAAAATTTCTAACTATTTTTAAGGTTGATTATTTGATGAACGTCATCATTGCTGAACCTTGTAGTCGAGGATCACATTGCCTTCCAATGTCAATTCAGTTGGAAAGCGTAGCTGTGCCGTGGTGTTTTTTTTTTAAGTGAGTGAGCTATTGCACACCAGCAAACTCACCAGCCACACCTCTGTTGTCCTCAATTCGATGGCCCTCTGAAGTGAGATGATCAAAGCACACAGGCATGTTTTTTTTCTCTCTTTAAGAAAATAGATATGACCAAAACCATAGGTATCCTTATACTCCCAAATACTAGGTGGAAAAATGCCTGAGTTTTTCGAGGAAGTAGCACAGTACAGGATTCGAACCGGAAACCTTCCACATAGAATACCAGTACATTACCATGCACCTCAAATTTTATATGTATCAATTATCAATTAAGTTGAAAAAACAATTTGAAAAGTTTTAAGATTAAATATTTGATAACTTATATAAAAATATCAATTTATATAATTATGCTTCTATTGTAATAACCATGAACTCTATTAAAAATACTACTTAAAATAAAAACATACATAAAAAATAAAATGGACATCATATTTTTAAAATGTTTCAAAACGCATTCCACCTATGCAGAGATATTTGAAGAAACTAAATGAATTATATTTTTTAAGTTTAAAGATACTCAAAATATATACATTTTAATGGCTCAATATTTTTATATATGGAATATGCTCAGGGCCGGCGTCACCATATAGGCCAACTAGGGCGTAGACCTCAGAGGGATGCAGTACTAATCTTCAGTCAGTAAGCTGGGGATTGCAATCATAGATGTTATTTATACAACAGAATAAAAACTACAGTTTTTCACATTTCGTTAATTATAGTGATATTTGTATGTGAATTTCGAATATTGATGCTGAAAATCTGTGTTTATAAACTTATAGCAATAGCTTGTAAACTTCCAAATATTGTACCACCACAAGAATTACTTCACTTCATACTACAACAAAAGCTTTGGGAAAGTGTGCTCAATGTTTCAGTTATAAGGATCCTTCTCACACTTCCAGTATTAGTAACAAATGGTGAATGTAGTTTCTCAAAGCTTAATCTAATAAATAGTTACATACTCTACAGTGCTGGAAAAAAGACTAGTTGGATTGACAACTATATCATTTGAACATGCTTTAACACTTGATTTGATTGAATTCATAGCAACATTTGCAAATGAAAAGTCACGCAAAGTGGGATTTTAAAGTCTTGCAATTTAAAATAAATTTAGAAATTTCAAGTTTTATGCTTTTCATTTTTTCTACATAACAATCTATTTTTAAAATTAGAAATAAGCATATTTTGTTGAATAGCAAACTTTTCAAATTGTTCAATTTTATTTCTAACTTATCAGTAATTTACCAAAGATCACAGATACACATTGAAAACTTATATTGTCTTATTATATATATTGTCTTATTATTATTTTTATAATAAAATATTATTTACAGAAACCCAACACCAGATTTCAGCAGCAAAGAACTGGGATTCGTATGGCAACCAGTATCCTCTGAAAATACTAAAAGCATAAACTATCTGGATATCACAGGCAGCTTTGAGTCCCGGATAGCTCCGGAATCCCTTAGGGTTGCTTTCTGGGACGAACTATATAAAGAGTACAATGGAGAAACCTGGTAGTCTAAATTCTATAGAAAGACAGTATTTTTAAACATTTTGTTAGGAAGAAATGATGACTACCAACAGTATTGGAAGACGTTTTCATGTTCCCATTTTTTTTATAGTGAAAGTGATGAGTAAAAACGCTTACATGTGATTTGTTAAAATACATAATTTCCTTTTTTTAAGTCATTATGTTATTTTCATCAATTATCTTTAAGATGATAAGTGTATTTTATAAGTTTTTTAAGTAAAAATGTAATTTCAATTAATTTTCTATTGAGTATATCATTTATTGTATGCATGCAGTTGCTCCGATTTATCTGAAACTGAGAGAAGTCAGGCGTTGGTGGTATGAATATGACAAAGGAAACTACCTGATTATATGGGAAACCAGACACTGAGAATGAAAGTCCCTGTAAATATATGAAAAGTTCATCCAAAAAAGTGAAGAAAGGATAGCATCAACTAAGATATGAATGATCTGAAGCTGACTCCGGAAATGGCCAAGGACAGAGCGCAATGAAGAATGGTGACAAGTCTGTAAGAGCGATGATAATGTATGCATGTTGTATGCATAAATGTTAATGTATAAAGATTTCCTATTGGATTTCAATATGTCTGGATTTTTAGAGTAGTTAACGGAATTGTGGAAAAGTTGGATAACTGAAAATTACGGATAATCAAGAGCTACTGGAAACAAGTTATTAAACTAAAAATATGTTGTTTTATTGCTTTAGAAACACGTGTCTACTAAACAGAAATATATTTTCACACAGTATGTACCATACATCAAAAATAATAAAAATGCTTAAAGAATAATGTTAACTTAAAAAAAAAGTACGTAACACAAAAATAGATACAGAACAGTACATGTTCTTAAAATTGGCATTATGTACATATTATTTCTCTACATTTTGACTATTGTCGGATAATCCGAAATATCAAATAATCAAAATTCAAAAAATCGGGACTATACTGTATATTGCTGAAAACAACAAAATTAATTGTAAATATAGTACAATGCTTTATTTTTAAGCAAGTTTTATCATACATTATCATAATCATCAAATGGAGTGTATCTTTTCTATGTTTAATGTAATTAATTACACATAATAATTTTGGTAATACAATTAGGTTATAAACAAATTTATAATTTTAAATCAACTGTTTTTTGATACTATTCCTTTGTGCATTTAAATATTCAAGTTAAGAAGTATTTTAAATATAAATTTTTTAATTCATACCAATATAGTGATTTTATTAATATCGACACATTTTTAATGGCTTGCAAATACGTAACATATTCAACTCTATGTGGCCTAGTTGGTAAATTCCATCTCCCAACCCTTGGGGTTGTATGTTAGATTTACGTTAGAACCCAATTTATAAAGAAAATCAACCTGGTTTTTCCTCAAGGCCTCATCAACACCTCTCTGGTTGGTTGGAAGAAATTTTCACATGGTAATAAATCCTATTTACAACGGAAGTGTAATAATACTTCAATAGTAAATATTTTTTTCTATAGTAATATTTTTTTAGTATCACAATTATTTTGGATAGCCCTGCAAAATAAAGGAACTTCAAATTTATTTTGGCAATCTATAGCAAACATATAGTTTTTTGAAGTGCTGAACTTAGAACTTAACTCAGCACATATAATTTTTCCACAACCAGCTTTTGCATATGCAGCAGTATTAAATTTAATAGGGAAAAAATATCAAATAATACTGTGTTCCGTGACAAATACTAGATATATTTACTATAAAAACTATTGGATTACTGTTATAAGCAAGTTAACTTTAGTCATAGTCCTTGTATACTGCCTTTTTATCTTGCCGATGAGGCTGCCATTGGGCACTAAAATGTTAATAGAGCAAACTGCCACTCTGGTGCCAGCTCTGGTGTATGAATGCTGTAAACCACCTTCTTTGTGTATTAATACAATAAAAAAAATAATTTCAATTTTATGAAAAAACTATATATTATGTGACGTTTTAAGTGTCATTTATTATTTCAGGACACAAAAAAGCAAAAAACAAGTGTTTTCTTCACAGGCCTATTTAAGTGTGATTTGTAAAAATGCTTACAATATGTGGAACTACCTCTGTTTAATAAATTTAATCACCTTGCCATTGCCCCATGCCCTTTTAATATATAAGCACTAAACAAATCAATATGATAGGCTAAAAAACTAAACTAATAGTGAAACAAAATCAATGTTAAAAAAGATACATTTTGGAAAAAAATTATACAAAAAATCAATGCATATATTCATAATTGAATATAAAAATGCTAAGTACAATATAATGAATCGCCATCATATATTCGAGATATACAAAATATTAACTGATATTTAACAAAAGTATGCCTTTAAGATGAAAATTCAGCAATCGCAACAAATATATAAAATTGAACAAGTAACCTTTTGAAAATGTATAAACTATAGCATTTTAACATACCTCAACTTTTTGATATGGTGGAATTATGAATGAATTCACTACATGGAATTAAATAACACTTCGTTTTAATCTTTAATAACCTTTATAAGAATTAAAGTATTTGTGCGACAATTAGCCAATAAATTTGTGCATACTAACACCGAAAACAAATATGATGTACTTTACACATTTCCAATGCAATTTATCTCTGTATTTTTCTTTTCTTTTTTTATTATCTTCAGTTGCTAAAATAAATTTTAAATTAAATAATTTAAATTAATGTAGTACCGTTTATACTAAAAACTATTTTTTACTAAAATCATACAGAATCTTTGTGACGTGATGCACCTTGAACTCTCGAAAATTACAATTTATAAAGTTTCCTTTTTTCTTCTCCTTGCCAATCCTCGATTTCGCTCATCAGTATGAGCTTTTGAAGTGGTATTGCAAGCAGAAAAGGTACTTTGATGGAGATTGTTAGAATTAACCCTTGAAACATTTTAACAGATAATTCATAATATTTGGTTGAAACCCTAATCAATATTTTAGAATAAGAAACGATTTTTATATGTCCAGAGGTCACTTTAATTTTTCAAGTCTACTTACCAACAATTACCACGCATTTCTTATTTGTATAATAATGTCTTAATATCCCTCGTAAACTGGCTAACAGTAAAATTCCAGCAAATTCAATATATTAAGCATAATTTATTACGGTTTAATATTACTTACTTCATAATTTAATGTAAAAATAAAACTGTAAATGTTGAAAAAATATCCGTAGCAGTTATAAAAAAACTCAAAATTGAACAAGCCTTCGAGTCAAGAAATTATTCTAAGATGCTGAACACCACTAAAAAAAGACTTCTGAGCATTATTCTCTTCACTAACGGTGCTTTCACCATAAGCTTATTAAAACTGCAAGCAAGTACTGTTTTTTCGCATTGTTGCATTTCTTATGCATACCAATTGTTTTTTTTTATCCTTCTATTTTGTCCTTTAGAATCTTATTTATACGATTCATTCATGCTATGGTCTTATTATAGTATACTATATATCCCACTAACAATAATTTATATGTGTTAGTTATAAGCCATGTCCAAACAACTCGAATAAAAATCATTTTCACTATAATTTACATGTATATAAAAGACATCCAATAAGTTAGGTATTTGATAAAATATTTTATACTTATTTTCAATAATTTGTTATATATTTTTAATAAATATTTTTATTGACTGTGTTCTTTTTTATTCAAACCAAAAACCTGCAAGAAAGCTATAATAAAATACAGTGAAACCTCTATCTATCATTTTTTAAAGGACTAATTTAACTAAATAATAAAAACGGGGAAAGAAAAAATGCATAAATAAGGAATATATAAAAAAAAAAGAATAGTAACATACCTAAATGTTCAATATCCTAAAAAAATAGTTGCACATGTACATAAATTTGTGTAAATAAAATTATAAAATTACGCCTAAAACCAAAGTTAAAAAACAGTATACAAATTTCATTATTATACTCGTATATGAATAAACATTTTAATTATTGTATTATACTCGTATATGAATAAAAAGTTTTTATTTTTTTGAAGCCGAAGCATGCTTACGAAAACTAATGTACAGACTACGGATTGACTTTATCAATATCTTCAACCTCTTTTACCGTCTGCTTCAACCATGCGTTCGCTCTCTACCATTTTCGGGGTGGATGGTGGAAATGACAGTGGTGACTAGTGCGTAATAGTAAGTATTCAAGTGATGCATCTCACATATAAGATGTACATCTTTAACATGTGCATCTCAAAATCATTGTATACTAATGCCGTTATTCTAGTTTAAACCAAGGATTTATATTTTGCTATGGTTTAATATTTTAAAATTCTCTATTGAGTAAAACAGTACAAAACGTGAAATAGTACAAAACGTAAAATAAATAAAAAAATATATTCTAAATCAATATTGCAATAAAACCAAGCATAGAGGAATGATCAATGCGATTTATTTTGCAGATTTCATATGAAACTATTTCAGGACTGGATGTAATAAATGGGTAAATTATTATTTGAGGAATGATCGATCAATCAAGTCTGTTATCACCAGGGATGGAACTAGGTGTTTTAACATCATATTGTACTTTTGTTATATAAAATATAATATGGCTAGTTTATTGTCATGTAGCAATCTCTTACAAACAACCAGAAAGATGTTCAACATACCTTAAGTGAAAACCATATTTAAATCCTTTTTGGTAAAAATAGCTTTCAACATAGGAAGTCTGGTGTCTTACCAACTAGGACAGAGAAGTCATCGAGCATTCTCAATAATTAGATAAAAATATGTGCCTTCTTCGAGCTAATATGCATAGTTATAAATATTTGTTATGGACACATCCTCACTTTGAACTTAGACATGTGCAGGGCAAAAACTAAATTCTGTGTCATTGGAACTTGAAGAAATTTATTTATTTTCATGGATTACCATGCAATGACACTTTTGTTCTAGGTGTCGTCGTCCTTTCTTTTATATTTTCAAGAGATAAAAAATGTGCGGTAAACCAGTAGCTCTGAACATCAAATTGATTGATTGATTTTTGCCCAAGTATGAGAGGTATACTTTATGTATGCTCTGATGTCATACAACTTTACGATTTCAGTTGTTATAATTCATATGATATTTTTCTTAACCATATCTAATCGTATTATATTATCTGCACATTTAATTATAATTTGTAGTTTCTGTTCACCTAAGATTAGGGAATATTTTGTTAAATTTCAAACTATTTCTTCTGTACTTAAGATTTAGGGAATATTTTGTTAAATTTCAAACTGTATTTCTTCTGTAAAATTATGTGTTTTATTCCACCATACTGCACACTAGATGTTATAAACTTAATTATTATTCAATAATGTTCCTCACATTCTTATAGAGAAGGTGTATAATGCAAATGATCTAATAGGAATAGTTATTAATATCAAAAAACTAAATATAATGAACAAAATGGTTTTGAACAAAATCCAAACAGAAAATAGTGACAAAAGAACATCTTTAACAAAATAACATGGGAATCTAAATAAACAACATACACATAAAAAATAGTAAAAAAATAACATTGTAATGTAAATGAATAATATAATATACACACAGAAATTTTAATAAAATGTGAAAAATACAACAATGTAATTTAAATGAACAAGATACACAGTAAATAGTAAGAAAATAATATGTTGAACAAAATAAGATAGGAATTTAATTGATCAATCAAATCATATATACCATACATATAAAGAAATGAGGCACTTAAGACTCTCAGTTTATAAAACCATTGAACTTTTGTTCTTTTTGTTGATTCAGTCTTTCAATTTGCGTTTCTTGTTGCTTGGGCGAGGCCTCTGCACTTCACCTACCATCACTGCAGTTGGACTGAACACATGAGTCTCAATTTCCTGGAAAAAATATCACAGCTTGGTCATTATCTTAAATGTACAAAAAAGTATAAAACATCATGTAGCAGTAAGGCAAAGTCATATATTTTTACAAATGATAATAATTCACTTCCATTTTATTTACAAATTCATAAACAAAAGAAACTCCAAATAAATTGATTGAATTGAGAAAAAAGCAACCTACACTATCAATCAATAACCTTTTTTCATCTTTAATATATGCATTATCTATTGGGTGTTAACACAGGTTGTGTCCGTTTTTTTCCAAATGAAGAGAACAAGAGTACACAACTAACGTAAAGTAAATAACGCCTTACCAATCCTACCAAATGTAAATCATCGTCTTGCGCGGATGCAAACCTTGTTTCGCTCTGGGCGCTGCTTGTTGACCATAACTCACCCATTCTTTCCGTTTCTTCATATTCACATAAAGGCACCATTTTTCATCACCAGTAATGATGCGGTAAAGGAACCTTTGCTTGTGGGCATGCGTAGCTCGATGATGCACGAGCAAACCAGCAGAAATTGTCGAATGTTGATTTTTGTTGTTTTCACTCATAACATGTGGAACCCAAGCGCTGAACTTCTGGACTTTTCCCATTGATTTAAGATCACGGTATGCAGTCATGTGACTACAATTCATCTGCTCAGCCAATTCTACGGTGGTTTGAAGGGGATCTTCATGAATAATATGGTTTAAGCGGTCCTCATCGAAGTCCACTGGTCGTCCGGAACGCTCCATGTCTTTCAGGTCGAAATTACCATCTTTGAAACGCAAAAACCATCGACAAGCTGTCCTTTCATTCATGGCATCTTTACCGTACACTTCGCAAATATCGCAAGCAGCTTTGGCAGCTTTATTCCCTCGATTGAATGCGAACAGAAGGAGGTGTTGAAAATTCTACCTTTCGTCTACTTGACATTTCATTTTGAAGGCTTGTAATCAAATAAAATAATATACGTAACGTCAAAGCAAACACAATATCTTGAAGAGCAGAAAATTTTCTTTCGAATGACGTATAACTTTTACAATTTTGTTTTACTCCTGGTGCTCATTTTTAAATTTGGAAAAAAACGGACACAACTTATGTTAACACCTAATAGTATTATGTTGTTTTATACCCAAATATTTATCCTACAAACTATGACACTCTACACAAGCAATGACAAACTTTTTCAGGTGGGGTCTAATTTTGGGACTTCATTTTTTAGTGGGATGCATGAAGCAATTGTGAAGGGTGGGTGGCATCAAAAACAAAACAAAAAACTCGTAATTGATGTACGGCTAATCTATGAATTGATACAGTTTGATACAAAAACTGCAAGAAGACAAATGGATAAGTTTAATGTTAAATAGTTAGCATTGATTATGATCAGCCCACATTGACTATGAGTTCACCATGCATTGTCAAAAGCTCCATAATATAAAGGGATATCAAGAATAAATATCTTTGAAGACCAAGTAACATGATACTGTGCCAAAACAGCAATTAGAGAAAAAAGAACTGGCAGCTGGATTCTTAATGTGCTGACAATCTCTGTCTAGCAACAATCTTCCGAATTTTAAAAAAGAGAGATTGAAACATGAAAGATATGTGTACTTTTGAATCATAAAAAGTTTTCAGAAAAAATAGATTCAAACAAGAATTTATTTACGAGAATCTCTGAAGTAAGTACATTAATTATATTATAAAAGTAAATTAATTATATTATAACCGAAGTTGTGAAAATGAAGATTACTTTTTAATGATAAGGAAGGATTTGATTGAAATCATTCACAGAGAAGGCAACACATAGGTTTCTCATCATTATTCTAGACTGATTTGGAGACGATAGAAAATCCATCACGGTTGAGTAAAATCGTACACACCCTAGTAAAAGGGAAACCAACCTGGAATCCTTTGTAAACCAAAACAAGGAAGCCAGATTGCTAAACCATTACACTACTGATGCCAACACAGCTAGATCGAATCCTCCAGCTTAAAGAGCCTAGAATTATTTTTGTCTTTCTAGCCCACAGTATCTAAACATTTAGGATGAATCTAATAAGAAATGCACAATGTATAAAATTCTCTTTTTTCAACCCAATTATTTTTGTATGGTTTTAACTTTCAAAATCAACCAACACATGATGCATTGATCTGTTTAAAATAATTAAAAATGTATTTTATAAACACAAAAAAATGCATCAAATTATTGGCTAAATTATGTGGATATATGATACATAATTTTCATATGTGCAAAGAAGACTGAAACAATGTTTTAAAAATGAAAATAAAAATAAATTAAACATTTACCGTTGGAGCATGGTAATAATCAATGTGGTGTTTGACTGAACACCATATTTTTTCTTCGACCAGAAGTTTGGTAGCTGCTTCAATATCCGGTGC
This sequence comes from Odontocerum albicorne, assembly GCA_949825065.1. Lineage (NCBI taxonomy): Eukaryota > Metazoa > Arthropoda > Insecta > Trichoptera > Odontoceridae > Odontocerum > Odontocerum albicorne. The sequence continues at coordinate 21,527,761 of OX463855.1, forward strand.
CATGTATCGATCCTTATCCCATGATCTGAAAATACATTAAGTAATTTTTTTATAATTATGTCTTTAATTTTATAAATTAAGTAAAAAATTCTAAACTTTATATCCATATAATATAATGATCAGTTTGTAGATAAAGCTATGCTAAACTTCCAAAAAAGTGTAAAAAACTAATACTTATTGCTGCTAATTAGAGACGACCGCTGCTAAAAAAATATGTTTTCTATAACAGATTAGAACTTATCCTTCTGCCTTTTTATTACGTCTTTTGGATATCTACTTGAATATATCAAAGCAGCATTGATGATGTCAAGTGCTTTGTAATTATTTAAATTCTGGTTTTACACTCTTTGTGCAACCTTTATTTCATCTGAACTTCTCGTTCCATTTACATAATTACTCTATTTTCAAAAATATAAAACAAGTGTTTTTGAGATAACATATTTCTGATAAATTAAAAATAATACTTTACAATTTTAGATGTTCGAAACTTTATATTTCTGTAAATTACATAAATACCACAAAATTAACCTTAAATGAACATTTATACCGCTTTGTATAACTCATGTTTCTGTGGTTCTTTGTATAACAAAAATTCTAATTATTGGATTATTATTGCTCTTACAAAATATTTTTCAACTGTAGGTAATTATCATATATTATTTACCTTACAACACTCCTAACAACTTTATGGGCCTCTTCGAGAGGAACAGTTGTCTTCAGAGGCCTAAGAAACTCTATAGCTTGGCAAGCAGCCAAAAGTTCTATACCTATAACTCTTTCCACATTCTCCACAACCTAAAAAGATAAATTAATTTTTCACAAATGAGATTTGATTGATAAAAATGTTTTACATTCTTTGGATGATGCTAAATACTTTTATATGCCTATTTGGAGGACCCTTAGTAGTTTTTGACTGACCAGGTTTTGACTGACTTCCAATGTCTGAAAATGTTCTTGCACTCCATTAATCCATCTTTCCTTTAGACACCCCCAAGCACCATCCAAAGCAGCGTTAGACATATATTTTCTTTTGGGTCTCCTTTATACTTGTCCAACTATCGTATTCTGCTCACCCTCATCTTGTAGTTAATAGATTTAATAGCCACTTTAGCCATTACTAGTAGTCAATACTCCTTTAAGACTCCTATTACTAATAAGACCTTCAATATATCTTCTAGTGACACCAGCCATCCATCACCCAACTGATATATACTATAGTATCTTGAATTTTTTAGAAAACAATTTTTCCTTTCATATATCAAATATTTATTCAAAGATTCAGTACCACATGTGTTATGAATGTTTTAATTCATAGTTTCTTATTTGTCTGAGATTAGAAATTCTTCTTGCAGTAGATTCTTGTTCTGTGTTCTCTGCATTATTTCTGGGATGTCTGCCAGCTATTCATTTCCTCTGAGGGTCTGTCTGATATTCCTATGGGGTACCTATGATAAAATATATGGAGAATCCAAATCTCATCCATTATTTGAATGTGATCTCGCCAATAATGTTTTCTCTACTTTTCCCATCTTACGATGTCTTTGGTTTCACACGTTCTTCTTATTTCTTATTCTGTCTGTGTTTTACCAGTTAAACATTGCAAGACCTTCATTTCTGATGTTCCAAGGTATGCCTTTGTATGTGTGATATCAGGTCTAGTTTTAACAGAATATATCATTATAGGTCTATAGATCTTCACTTTACTTGCATGGCGTATACTTATCTTTCCTTATACCATTTTGCTAAATCAATTACAAAAAAATGACTTGTTAAATTAATTTTTAGATTGTTAAATTTGTATCATCATCAAAAGGTATATTAAACTCACCATTAAACACTTCCTGGCAGCGAACCCTCCCATGGAGACATGGTCCTCCTGAGCAGCACTGGTGCTGAGGGAATCAACACTACTCGGGTGACAAAGCACCTTATTTTCAGAAACTGAAAGCCAAACATATGGAGTGGTTACATAAAACAAGAACATACATGATATAACAAAAAGAAAAAAACTAATAAAATGTAAAATTATTTTACCAAGGAGATTTTCACGAAAGAAATGTCACATAAAGGTTTTTCAATATATGAATGACATTAAAAAAACTAGACATAATAAACTTAAACAATGTTAATTCATTTTATAGAACTGTTATATTGTATAATTACATATCCAAGTTGGCAGTCATATTTATTATTATTATTTTATAGAACTGTTATATTGTATAATTACATATCCAAGTTGGCAGTTATGTTTATTATTATTATTTTATAGAACTGTTATATTGTATAATCACATATCCAAGTTGGCAGTCATGTTTATTATTATTATTTTTATCATTACTCTATATGGTTAAGGGTCGCCACTCATCCATCTTGCCGTGGCTCTTGTGATGGTGATAAGAAAAAAACAGAGCTAAGGATTGGAGTGTGGAATATTTGTAGAAGAATGGAAAGAAAGATGAATAAACTGTTTGATATTTTTAAGAGGAAACATCTGTTTGTGATTATAGGGTATGCACCATTAAATCAGAAGATGATCAAACAAAATCTGACTTCTGGGAGAGAGTGAAAGAAGTGCTGGAAAGGAAAAGATCAAATGAGAAAATTATCTCGGCTGATGCTCTCAATGGATCACGGGGGTGAAAAATAATGGATATGAAAGTGTATTAGATGATTTTGGACAATGTGATAGACTATTAGAAGCACACATGTTTAAAAAAAGAAACACACGTATTTAAAAAAGCAACCTTGTATCAAATACACTATTTGATCAAAAATAGTTTCACATATTTACATTGAAGAGGAGAAACGAAAGGACAATGATAGATGTGGTGTTTGTGAATGCAGATATTAAGAAACAAATAAGAGGTCAGCAGGCATATAGGTGTGATCTAAAATCTTCTAGTAACCAAAACAGACATTTTCAAGGATAGTGCTCTAAACCTAAGAAACCTGCTCTAAATGGAAGGATTCTCTGTGAAAAGCCGCAAAAATATTAAAGAAGCAGAATTTCATAGAAAGATTGTAGCAAGAATGAATGAAAAGTGTGAAAGCTTACATAGAGAAGAAGAATGGACAGTTGTGAAAGGAATCAATTGTAAAATAATGTTTCCTTGAATTCTTGAAATCGTAATGACTGCTAAAGATCTTATAACACTCAATCAAGTCCCATCAATTTCATCTTTGTACCAGAGCAGGCAAAGATGAAATCGATGAAACTTGCTCTTTATAAAAGTCAGATTAGTTAGACATCTTAGAATTTTTGTTACTCGTCTTCTTGTACCCTTTCAGGAGGTTTAATATGCTTTATAAAATATAGGTTCCATATTCGGTAGGTAACCAAATTCTAGAAAACATAGATCTGATAGACTAACAAAAACATTTGGGAAGCCATCTATTTCTTTATAATTAAAGTATATTGGCTATTTTTATAAATTTCAGTGATGTGTTTGCTCAATTTCAGAAATTTTATATGAAAGCATTAGCAAATTAGACTTTTTATGAAATTCATTATCTTTTTGTAAAATAAATTAACTTCATTATGGAAAATTTATAAAAGATAATGATAGTTTTGATGAAATAATATAATTACCAAGTGCAGCGGCTGTGCAATGTGCTAACATGAAACCAGAGTTGATTCCTCCTTCTTTGACCAAAAATGCAGGCAACTCACTTAATGCTAAAATATAAAATACTCGTATACACAACATATATAATACATTAAATAAATCCAGAAATCAATTAAATTAGATTCCTTTTTATTCTCACCACTAAATTAATATTAATTGTAAATTAAATAATTCAAAGGCCATTTGTTTTGTCTCATTAACACATTTGGTGCTGAAAAGGCATATATGATAAAAGTTGTTCTTATAAATTTATGGTGGGTGCTCAAAACACTCATCGCCTTTCTATTCCGAATTTCTTTAGATGGATTAAAAAATAAATGAGCCGGAGTGACCTAAGAGTACTAATAAGGATTTTAAGAGTGATTTCAACAATGAATTATACCTGCTCTCACTTTTTTACTATTTTCTTAAGAATTGTAAATATGTGCGAATATTTTAGCACCGCCGTGATTTTAAAAGAAATTAATCAGTAAAGTGTTAACCTAAGCGACATATCTGCCACTGAAAAACTAAAGAAATATTTAAGGAGTTCTATATTATGGAATATATTGCATTAAATATAATTAAAATATGTTTTTATCATACTGTATTACAATTTCATTGTACCAACCAGAAAGATGTTAAAGAGGACTTCAGTGAAAAATAGACTGGAATCCTTTTTTGTTTAAATCTGGTTTTCAGCGGGATATCAATCCGTAACCTCCAGGTTGGGAGACAGGCATGTTATCAACTAGGTTACGGTGGTTGTTTATTCAGAACTAAAAACTGTCTCATTCGGAAGTACAAGTATGTAAATCAACATACAGTTGGTTAACATGCAAGTTTTATTTGGTTAACATGCAAATAGTAATTAATTATAGCCCACTGGCAGACAGGCATCTCACCAACTATGCCATGGAAATTTTAAGTGCATATACTGAAAATTTAATTAGTTGTTACTCACCTGGATTGACTAATCTCTCAATTCTCCGCTCACTCATAGAAGCCAACTCATGAATAGCAATAGCGAGATAATCTAATACTTTGGCTGGGTATTCCCCATGGAAATTACCGGCTGATATAATTTCTCCACGTTCAGCAAACACAATCTGAAAGGTGTTTATCAATTTTTAAACAATGTAGACATTATTGAACAAGATGCATATCTTAATGAAATTTTAAAAATAACCTTGATGATTGAATATATTAATATCCAACAAGACAGGCAATTGCCTAGTTTGTTGGATTATGAACATATAAAATTTATTTATAATACCATGATTCACATTATTTATATTTGTATCTTGTATAATAAAAAATAAACAAACTAAACGGGATTGTACGACGTACGGGATTGTCAGTTCCACTGTTGATTTCAGTTGTCAATATATGGCTAACAAAGTTGATGGTGTCATGAACCACTCCATGGACTTGTGGGCAACACCTCAATGTATATGCATCTTGCACTCTGTTGCAGAATCTATGTGATTCTAGAAAAACAAAAAAAACACTTTAAATAATGGTGAAATTTATGATTTAGGAATGAATGAGACCACTTCATCACAGGCCTTGCCTAGTGAAGTGGTTCTCTATATCTACAAAATAGTGAATTGTTTACGTTGTTGTGTACTTGCACTTCTAAAGTTTAGCTTTCCATTAACCGGTTCACTGCCACGAACGTGTTGACGCGCTCTCCGATTCAGTGCTCGCCAGGCCGGCCAAACAAAATGAACGCGTAAACGCGCTCTCCTTTGAGCTTGTCGCAAGCCAATATCAAATCCAATTGAAATAATTTATAAATTATAACACATAGGGACATCTATTGGGATGGTCAAGAAATACTTAAATATTACAATTTACCGATATTATCAAAGTTACAGTCATCTTTCTAAAAGCTTTCACTGACAGTCAATACGTGTCTCTGATACAGGGTTACCGACTAAAATTTTTTGCGATGATTTATAATGACTTCGTTTGTAGTTTTGTTCAATGGTTGATTTTCAACCTTTATGCGTTATTTTTGTTAATTTTTCAAAGTATTTATTTACAAAGTGTGTTTTCATGTATTCTTTGGTTATTGGCGGTAGTTTTGCGGCATAATACGACATTTAAATAGACTTTTTACAGTTTTATTTTAAAGTTTATTTACCTTTTGTGCTTTATTATACACCATACAGATAATTTGTTGATTTTAGTTTACAAAGAATATTATATTCCACTATATTTATAAGTAAACGTGTTTTCTGTGTCAAGTTGTGACAACCTTGACATTTTTTGAATATTTAAACTGTGTTTTTCTGAGTGAACAGCAGCTCAAACGCCCCACGGTGTATATATTTAGTAAGTTTTCATAATATCCTTTATATCTGTATACAAAAAATATTAATTTTTTAGGTTTTATTTTTGTTGAAAAAATCACGGCCTGCTGGGTACGTCCATACTAATACCTTCCGGCACTTAAAGGGTTAAAATTATTTTAAATGTTGTATTATAGGAAATAAAAAATAATATTATATCAAATGCCTTATCTCAAAAATATGATGAGCTAAATAAATTTAAAATGTGCAATATTCTTAAGAATTTTTTTTTTGAGTAAAATATTTATTAACAAACACTAACTAAATAGAAAAATAATCAATAAAACATTTTCCAGGAACGCTCATGTATTCCTCAAAGAAATTTTATGTAGATAAATAATAAAAAATTTAATTAAAGAGAAAGACCCCTTGTCTGCGGTTTTGCTTTCCTTGGTTTCAGTTAGCTGTGATCAACAGCAATTCAAAAATATTAAATGAAATATTTCAACATATCATCAGAAGGTCAATAGTAGCCTAACAATGTGTCACAATGCCTATGTCATATATCTCCCTTTATCTATCACATCATCACAAGAAGATGGGTAAATACAGTTCAAAAAAATATTTTGAGAGAGACTCATAAATTTTATTACAGTGTACTGTTACAATTGTTCTATTTTACGAGCTATTGTTTTGATTATCTTACTGCGCATTATTTATAAATTAAACTTTATTATATGTATGTACTAGTATGTATAGGAAATATAGTATACACTGGAGGTTTTAGAATATATCCCCTACGGACATGGGGTAACTACTGTACCTCAAAATATTTTCATCTTATGCTCATGATGACTGATGGACAGAAATTTCAAAATTGCATATTTAGTGTAGGAAATCTGAAAAAGAAAATCACTAATTCATGGTGATCAGTGTCTAATTCACTAAGCAAATGTCGTAAAGTGAATCCAAAGGCTCTAATGAAAAATGAAGCATCACAATACCTTTGCCACTCTTCTGTTTATCAAATCATTATAAAATTATTGAAAAACTTACGAGCAATCTGTGATGGATAAGTATCCGAGTGAAGAAGGGCTCTCAATCTCTTGGCCACCAATATCTGCCCCTTATGTGGCCGGATGGCCTGCACATCCGAGTCGAATGCCCTGGAAGTACCCTTGAGCACCTCAAGAGTCATAGCTGCTACCACGTCCGCCTGCCTGGCGATGCTGGCCGCCCTCTCTACAGCTTCAGCCCCTAAGCTTGTGATCAACTGCGTTCCATTTATCAAGGAAATCCCTTCTTTTGCTTGTAGTGTCATTGGTTTAAGGTTGTTTGCCTTCAAAACCTATAAAAACAAAGCATTAAAAATGAGCGCATTGAGGAAGAGGATGTTGGAAGAAGAAATTAATGTTGAGATGGTTTTAAAATACAGGCATGTCATTCATTCTCATGAATGACTTAATGAATGACTTAATGAATATACAAGTTTGAAGTACATGGCATATATATATATACCATATATAGAGGAAAACATGGCCATAGTAAATTGATTAGAAATTGTTGTTTATAGTTAAGTACATTTTTCATTTCGCTATGTTAGCAATTAAGCTCAAATCTACAACATATATAAAATCACTATCTTTCATGATAAGTGAGACTAGGTGAGATTTGCTGTCCATTAGCTGGCCCGTAATACAAACCATAATATTTTTGATAAACCAGAAATGTTTAAATAATAAACAGACCTTAGCAGAATCATCCCAGCCAGTAATTTGGCTCCACATGCGCCCCTCCCCAAGAATGCCCAAAGCCAAGTGGGACAACGGTGCTAAATCTCCACTGGCACCTACAGATCCCTGTTCCGGAACCCATGATAAACAATTATCTAAAATCAGAAATAACAACTGTTTGCTTAAACTATAAAGAAATAAATATTAGAATTAGATCTTTTCTATATATATATTTTATTTAGTGATTAAAAATGTGAACCAACTTTTTTCAACTAAACAAACAAACCAAAAATGTGAACCAACCATACTTTTGCATAACTCGGGTCGATGTAGAATTTAAAAAAAAATCCTTTAATATTTTAATACATTGTAGGCAAAAGCACGTAAACGTGATCATGCTAATTAGATAAGAGGGACAAAATCATTCAAATGTAATAGAAACATATTTTATTAGGTGTACAAATAAGTTTCCGCCGTTTTTTATAAAAAAATGGGCATTTATTGTGAAAGAACGGAACCTCATGTTTTATTCGAAGTAGTACCCATCGCTTGCCACTACTTTTCCCCATCTTTCTGTCAGCATACGAATACCGCGTCAGTCATCATCATCATCTTTTGAGGCTATCCACGAATCGACTCAATTTTTGGTATCTTCATATGATGTGAAGTGCTGCTCAGACAGGCCATGCGTCATCGATCAAAACAAGTGGTAATCAGAAGGAGCAATGTCTGGTGAATACAGCGGGTGGGGTAAAACTTCTCAATTGAGTGTTTCCAAATAGGTTTTGACCGGTGCCGCAACATGTGGACTAGCATTATCATGCAGGAGAATAATTTTGTCGTGTCTGGCGTAGTAGTGGGCGCGCTTTTCCTCGAGTGCTCGACTCAATCTCATCAATTATGTTCGGTAGACAGCCCCAGCAATGGTTTCATTCGGTTTGAGCAACTCATAATACACGACACCAAGCTGATCCCACCAAATACACAACAAGAGTTTTTTTCCATGAATATTTGGCTTAGCCGTAGATGTTGAAGCATGACCAGGGGATCCCCATGATTTCTTCCTTTTTGGATTATCATAATGGATGCATTTTTCATCACCAGTGACTATATGGTGCAGAAAACCCTTTCGTTTATGCCTGGCAAGCAGCATTTCACATGTGGAAAATTGGCATTCAAAGTTTCTCCGTGTCAGTTCATATGAATCCCAATTTCTTTGTTTTTGAATCATTCCCAATGATTTCAACCCATGTGAAATTGCTTGTTGAGTCACTCCTAATGTAAGTGCAAGTTCTTCTTGCGTTTGGCACGAATCTTGATCCAATAATACTTCCAATTCCGCGTCTTCGTACACTTTCGGCCTTCCGCTACGTTCTTTGTCTTCGATGTCAAATTCACCGTTCTTAAACTTTTGAAACCACTCACGACAACTTCTCTCACTTAAGGCAGCCTCACCATATGCTTCTACAAGCAATCGATGCGCCTCAGCTGCAGATTTCTTCAAATTGAAGAAGTAAATCAAAAGTTCCCGCAAATGACGCTTATTCGGCTCAAAACTTGACATTTTCGAACACAAAAAAATATGTTATACTGATAAAAATTCACTAATATTTCAAGGTCATGTTGTTGACAGATGTCCAACCTTACGATAATGACATTTTACATCTGACAATTTTAACCATAACTTACTGGTGGCGCCAACTTTTGTCAAACGGCGGTGACTTATTTGTACACCCAATAATTTTGAAATAATGATTTAAAATTTAAATCAATAGTGAAATAACTTAGACAAAAAATAAGGTTTGGTTTTCATGTGTTTCTTTACAAAAAAAATCTCCACTGGGCAATGTCAAAAAAATTTATCCATCACACTTAATAACTTCTTCCTGCGTTTACAGCAACACTATCCAGTACATAACACAGATGGTGCCTCTATAAAAACAAAAATCAACTACCTAACCCAAAAAAAAGGATCCTCAAAGATCTAATGAAAATGTCAACCCGTGTCCCACAGATAGGCACCCTATCACTCAATGTTGTTAATAAACTGTGCAATTTTCTGACAGTTGTTCCTTTTCTTTCATATTGACACATGTTATCACAAAAAAGGCTCTACTGTGAGATATACGATAAATTTGACATTTTTCAGAATTTAATTTTGAGTAAGTTACATTATGCCTTCTGCATCAAAAGTGTCACAACTTCAAATAAGTTGTTAATAAATCCTATTTTGTAGTCAAGTCCCGAGTTTCAATTCTTCATGAAAATAAAATTATTCTGCTGCTTTTTTAAGTGTATTTAAGAATTTTACTAAATTTTTGTTCCTTCTGTCAAATTTCAGCTTATGTCATTTTATCCGGAATGAATATATCAATATTCTTAATTGAGTGCCTCTTTAGAATATTTTATAATTACCTCTTTAGGATATTCAAAGACAACTGAAATGGAATAGAAGTTAATTGTGCCAACGGATATACAGTAGAGCATATACCGATTATCCAGGACTCAATTATCTGTGAGTTAGATTCATCGTGGTCCCCTGTAGTACAATTTTTTGTCAAATTTTTAACAAAATCCACGTTTTGAAAATTACAAAGCAAGGACCTAAACTGTTATTAAATCTATGGTTTACATTATACCAATTGACTAATGCTAGTAAGTTGGCGATATTTCCCGGCATCCATTCTGATACGAAAACATGTGGATTCGGGACTACCCAATGTAATTGCTACGGTATGATATGAGTGCTTAGAAGTTTTATCTGTCAAACTTTGTGAAAGCTCGTTCTTATACTCATCTTGCGTAAAAAAAATTGTCTACTATTTCAACTTCAACGTTTAATTCAATAAAAACTTAATTTGAATTAATCATGTTTTTCAATTATCCGGGCTAGAGTGTCCCCCGATTACTATGGATGATCAGCGCTCTGCTGTACATCATTTACGCGATACACAAATTTATTGAAAAAAGGTTGAGAGAGAAATTAAAAAAAGTCAATATTGAACCAAATGTCTCACTTGAGGATTGACAATGCAATAATATTCTGCAATAGCTCAGTTTCTAGCAACAAAAAAAAGGTGTGGGCTAGAATCCTGCTTGCAGTTTGTGTTATTGAGTTTTACTCTCAGTCGTCTTGTAGAGGTGAGACATTTTTCCTCTAATATTGAAAATGAAATACTTGATAAATATTCACCCTGATTTCAGTAACTAGCTTGCCTATAAGGCTAAAAAATTATTTATTTATCATGAATGTCAAAAAGTTTCCAGCCTGAACAAGTTAGACTGTGTATGAATAGATATCACACCGGCCATGTTCTCTGCAGAATTTTCTCCATAGATAGTATCTTAACGTTGTTCAATTTATGCAGAATTTTCCCTTATTTTCAAAGAAACTTGATAACCACGCAATATTCAATTTTTAGAATATAATGAAACATATTTTCTATCGGCTCTAGTTGACATACTAGTGAGGGGAGAGATATCAAATTTTAACTGTAACATCACCTGACCATGCGATGGACATGGTATCTGTATCTGTTCATACACAGTCTAACTTATTCAAGACAGAAACTTCTAGTGGTAAATTAGTTTTTGACCTTAGTGGTAAATTAGTTTTTATTTGAATTCAAGGAAAAACATTTAGAAAATTGAAATAAAACTTACGGTTAAAAGCATTTACAAGGCACATGAGGGTAGGTAATGATATTCCACTGTACCCCTTGGCAAGGACATTGATCCTCAGTGCCAACAGCATCCTGGTCCTGTCTGGAGACAGAGGATTTCCCACTCCAGCTGCATGAGACCTGATGAGGTTGTATTGCAACTCTTCCAGCTTGTCATCAGGGATAGTGGTACGAGCAAAGTTTCCAAAGCCAGTTGTGATTCCATACACCACTAAAAAAAAAAAGTTTTAAATATAACAATATTATTAATTATTAAACATAACTTTTTAGCAACTCTAAATCGGTTATTATTACCTCTATGGCATTGTTTTCATTACTTAAGACCAAGTCTCTACATGTTGTTAGTGTGCTCAGTAATACATATCACAGAGAGTCGTCGTCGATGCTGGACCTCGTAGTCGAGAATCCCCTCCGCATTCCAACGTCAATTCAGTAAAAAATCGAAGCTTTGCTGTGGGATGTTCTTTTTTTTAAGTGAGTGAGTTGCTGCACACCAGCAAACTGACCGGCCACACCGCTTTACTGGATTCAATGGCACACCACAGTGAGATGATCGAAGCACACTGGCATGTTTTTTTTCCTTTTTTTTGGAAGAATAGATACGACCGAAGTCATAAGTATCCATCCATTGAGGGCAGTAGCACAGCACACGGTTCGAACCGACAACCTTCCACACTGAAGTCCAGTGCATTACCGTGCGGCCAAGCAATTCACAAGTACTTTGTATATCACAACATGTGTACTATGAGTGAGAGAGTATGCATGTTGTGATATACTAAGTACACTCACAAATGCACGTAAGATTTGGCCTTAACTTACATTTTATAAAAGTTGATAAATGACTTTACCAATTGCAGTTACATATTTAGATTTTTTAAATTAACTTTAAGATTTTTGTTGTGCTTTTACTTTCCTATAAAATTTATTTGTAAACATGTATAGATATAATGATCATGTCTAGCACAAAGTTATGGAAATATAAGCAATGAAATAATAACATTTCGTTAGAACGAGATTTTTCAACAATTTTTTATTTGCACATGATAAAAAACAGTCAAATGTAACATACGTGTAAATATGGACAAATAAACAAAATAATTTTAAAGGAAACATTTTAAATTTGTTTTAGCCCCAATAAGCTAAAAAGCTTCCTGGGTAAATCTTGTTGAAAAAATCAAAAATACTTTTACAGGTTATTGATAATCTAAAATGAATAACGTTTATATTTTATATATATAATATGTTATGTATTTAAATTTTTAAAATATTAAAAAAAAAAAAATTATTTTTTAATAATTTGCGATTGTACAAAGTACAAGCTGGCAGGCTTATTACAATCTCTTCCAACCAATCAGAAAGGTGATAAACTAGCCTTGAGTGAAAACCAGACTGGAGACTTTTAAAAAAATATGGGTACCAACAGCAGTCGAGCCTGCAACTCTCAGGCTAGAAGACGGATGTCTTACCAATATCAGGTCGTGGAAGTCATCTTAATAAGTAAAACAAATCAAGAAAACTTTTAGACTTTGGGGGAATTATTTTAAACAATTTAATTGAATTTTCGGCACTCCTGCCCCATAATTAATACGCTTGCTGAGTTCATTTCCAATGGTTCCCGAATTGGTATCATGTAAAGGCCTTTTTTCATCAGTATTTAATGTTATTCTGGTGTTTAGTAGCTGCTCTCACTATAACTGGTGTTTAAAAATAACATTTGATAAATTTCTAGTTTTATATTTTTTTTAATAATTAATTAAAACAGATTTTATTAAATCTAACCATTGTATTATTTGATTTACCTGTAGAGTTTTGTGTCAACTAAGTAAAACTAAATAAATACAGCGCAATTTATCTTTATGTCATCAAATGTTTTATTATTACACGCACGATAACAAGTGACGTATGGATGTGAGAGATATTTTGAGAATAAAATGTATGTTTTTATGAGCATTCATAAAAGGATTTGGTTCTACAATAGGCTCACAATTATCCAGGGTAATAAGAAAAAAGTTAACCCAGAAAAAAAATCATGAAATAATCTCTGCCAAAAAATTGGGTAAAAGAATATACTATCTTTGTATACAGAATAACCTGGTGGGTTTATTGTCATGTGGCAATCTCTTCCAACTAGAAAATTATTCAAGAGGCCTTAAGTGAAAACCAGACAGAACCCTAGTTAAAAAAATCTGTACTAATGGGAATCAAGCCCGCAATCCCCTATTAGGAACAGGTGTCTTGCCAACTGGGCCACAGAGGTCGTGCTATGTTTCATACCCTTTTATTTAATATATATGACAACAAAAAAAAAATATTTTTAGAAATTTCGAGTTAAATTTTCGTCTGCACATTCAATTTTACTCGCATGTAGTAGTCCATATGTAGCTTGTTGGGTGGACATTAATTTAAATTACATTAAGTAATATTATAATAAGAAATGTTATTAAAAAAATTCGTAACCTTTTTACAATCTTGATTAATCCATAACTTAGACAATAAAGAATCTTCTGAGTTGAGATACTTTAAAAATTAATGTCGGTAAAAGTATATTAAAATTTTAAAAAGATTACAGTCAAAATAATTAACATGAGATTGATTTTCACAGCCATCACCCCTTAATAGTGGGAAATAGATGTATTCTTAAATATTAGATTTTAATAATCCGTCACAAAACCCATAAAGGAACTGAAGATGGTCATTTTAAGTTTTGTTTTTTTCCCAATGTGATTTCTACAATAGTGAAAGTGTCAACAATGAAAACTCAATTTTATGGCATGGGCATAAAGAGAGTGACAAAGGACACAAGATTGATTTACCAGACCCTTCAACTGGTGATAACAGAAAAACTCATAGTCACTAACAATGTGGAGGGACACAGGAGCAGAGGTAGATCACCTACCCATTCAAGTATTATTGAACTGCATTTGCCACAAGCTCTGTGGACAGCAAATACTGAAAGGACTGGAGAGAAATGTGCATGATATACAGCAATTCCAGTGTGTACCATGTTCTATCAAATAAAAAAATATCCTGGTACTGACTGCGGAGCTGATCATCGAGTATTAGTAGCTTCATTAAGAATAAAATTAAGGATTGTTAAGTAAACTCACTGAAAGTGATTCTAAAAAATCATCTCTCAGCGAATGTTACAATATAATGAGGGAAAAGTATGAACTGAATCCAAATATAGAAACTAAGACTGAATAGCGAAAATTAAAGGTCCTATCTTTGAAATAGCTATATGTGCCCAAAATCAAAGCTCTGCTCATAAGTATAAAGCATTATAAGTGTAACACTTAGTTGTAAGACGATATTTGATAAATGATCCACAGTCATAATGAACTATAAAAAGCTTAGATTAGACTCATAGGAGAACAAACAAATAAATATAGAAAGAACAACTAGCTGCCAGCATCTACAGTACCTCTACTGAATTCCTACAGAATCCTGGACATGGACTTAATCGGTTTTCATTATCCTCTGTTGATATTCATTTTTCTCTGTTCTAAAGCTAACTATGACAGTTATAGGATGATGGTTCTTACGTCGCATGCAAAAAAAATAACAGAAAGATTTCCTGGACAGACTAATTCTTCAAGAGCATACTAGTTTTGCTATAGGCGAAGGATGCCATGTTAGTATGCTTCTATCCTGATGGAGTTGTATATTGAAGAGAGACTCTCCTCCACATGCATGAAAGAATTTTGTGCATTGACTACTGACTGACAATAAATGTGAAAATCTTTGAACATAAATGACATGAATATGTCAATTTCAATAAGGCACATTACATATTTAAGAATTAAGGGACACAATTTATTTAGCACCAATGTATCAATTTAAACCAATAAGATTTATAATTAAGGGTGACAGATTACAGATTTATAATTAAGGGTGACAATATTTTGTTATTAAGTGTTCAATAAAAAGTCGTGACATTCATTTACATGATTTAACTGCTATTTCTATTGGAAAGAACATTAACGTCAAACATTTTATAAAAAAATACTAATGCACTAAGAATTTGTTAAAATGCCTCACCTTTCTTTTCTTTCAAAATTTTCTCAATTAAATTTCTAGCCCTGATGACATTTTGTTCAGCCTCCTTAGTAAGTTTAATTTTGTATCTTCCTTTCCCCAGCTGATACAAATCATCTGTTGTCAAACAGGTTCCATCTAAATACAGTACCTGAAAGAGATTTCATTCACATTATACAAGAAAATCCTAATTTTTAACATTAGAGTCAATCTTGTCCATAATGAACACATTAATTGAGTTAATAATCAGTGTTTTAATAAGAATGAAAATCACTAAAAAAACCTTCACAGCATATATCTATCTAATTTAAATAGAATGGATGATTAGGAACAAGAAACCGTAGAATAAGAAACAGAATAGTTGAACTTGGTTTTAGACTGACAAAGCTTATATAATATAAGTTTTAGTCACTATTCCCATGATAAGATAAAATTAATGACAATTACACTTCCTAAGATGGTATTTCTTTTCTGTATTATTGTTTTATAATGCAGATTACATCGATTGGGTTGTAAACACTTAAGTTTCTAATATATTTGGAGACAGTTCCTATGTCTTTAAAAGTTCTCCTAGGAAGCGTTTTTGTTTATTGGAACCATAAATCTGGCGCCATGGCTTTTAACAGCATTGAAATTTTGATATGTATTTTTATGAATATTGAGTGCATGAATTTTACGAGTAAATCTGATCTCAATCTTAGGATATGCAAACAAAACTTTAAAGTAGCAAAAAAGTGATAAAAATGAGATAAATGTGGTAGAAATGAGAGTGTTGCATAGAATGTCTGGAAAAACAATGTTTGACGGAATAAAGAATGGAAGCATTAGGAAAGAATGCGGATTGAAAAAAAGATACAGTGATTAAGATGAAGAAAAGAGCATTAAGATAGTTCAGCACATGTAGAAAGAATGAAGGAAGAAAATTTTACAAAAATAATACGAGTATATATTCGGGAATTTTGGGAAAATCTAGAATAAATTATGTTTTTGGGTTTTACTAAGGCTAATTAATTGAAAATCTGTTCAGTCTGAAATTGAAGTTCTGGTTTGATACTTTCAATATTTAAAAATTACTGACCACTGATGTTTAGCAACTGATTTTCGCGAACCAATGTGAATTGAATAAATGACATACATGATTTTTTTTAATATTCAAAATTTGCTTACCTCATTTCCTGGTTGGAAATCTTCAGGACTATAATCGTGTTAAGGAAAAGTCTTCATTATTAAAAGTAGTATACTGAATATCTAAAATTTTAAATAATGAAGATTTCATGTCTTGCGTTTGTTGAACTAATTTCAATTAAAAGTTAGTAAAAGCATTTCACATTTGTTTTCTAAATTCACAATTTATTTTAAAAAAATAATTTAATAAGACATAATTTTATTATATAAGTTATTATTGTAGATGCAATTTAAAAAGTAAAGATTAAAGAACATTTAATAATATATTACTTCGTTATTTCACTGATTACATTAATCCTTGCTACACATATCTCTAAAACCTATCTACAGGGTCTCTTTAGGGGGAATGAACTAAAAGAGAGCCTCGAGATAGGAGGTGGAAATGTGTGTCACAGGGATTAGTGTAATTAGGCGAATAACAAAGCAGTTTCTTATTAAATATTCTTATATTGAATACCACAAAGTTAAAGTCGAAACCTTTGTTTAGTTAAAAAACATAATAAACTTTGGATAAACTCGTGTTACTCTTATGGTGACCATAAATTATTTCAGTTGTTTATTTTACAATATTTTAACCCACCAATATTATTGTTTATTATTGTTTTCTATGCATTTTGGTTTTATTTATTTTTGCATATTTTATGATTTGACTAATAATTTAGAGACACGAAAAAAAAAGTTAATATATCGAATAATAGCACATTATATTTACAACAAATATTTAAGTCATTATAAACATTTTTTTTTTTCATTTTAACAGACGTACATGTACATATATCATATTAAGTGCCAATTAGTTCATCTAATTTATTTTATCAATGGCTTTGGCCTTAACTATGGGATACTCCATTAGTACTATGCGGTACTCCATCAGTAATTTATTATCAAATATTCTAATATTCCACTGATTAAATTAATCATCAATCACATATTTCATCATTCTCTCTCAAGACTCTCTTCAGGTATTTTGAGGTAGATGGTAGAAACACTTGTTGCGGGAATTAATGTAATTAATGGAATAACAAAAAAATGTATTATTAAATATTGTACTGTACTATATTACACTCTAACTCGTTACAGTACAACCTGTAGGGCTTATTGTCATGTTGCAATGAACCAACTAGAAAGATATTAAAAAGAATTTACGTGGAAATCAGACAAGAATCTTTTTATAAAAAAAATCTGAGTTCCGATGGGAATCGAACTTCCAGCACCAAGGTTGGAAGACATGCTAAAGAGATTAACTAGACTAAGGAGGTTGTCATACAAAATTATATACATTTTAAATATTCTAGTTCATTTCAGTTTTATGCATCTTTAGACGAGTTTGTTTTAAAAAAAATCTGCTAATATGTTATGTAACCGACATAAAATAAGTATTGAAATAAATCTTTTTTTTTCTTTTTGCGACATTTACAGCCCCATTAGGAATTAGTTTTTTTCTAGAGTATGTTGAGATATATTAGACGTAGTTCCTAAAGTGAAGTACCATTTATTTTTTATGAATAAAAAACTATTGTGAATTGAGATATTTTCTTTTCTAGCAATAAAGACTCAAGTACGCTGATATCAAAAATAGTTATCACTTAATTTTGCATCATAATATAAACAAGTTCCATTTGAAAAGGATACATGGGTTCCAATAAATGTTTTAGTTCATCTGGGATCATTTTCAAATTCTTTTCCTTATCAGCTGTTAAAACTAAAATAGAAAATGAAATATTAGAAAAATAATGGATTTTAGAGAAAATTTTAGTGCTTAATATTAAATATTTAATGGACAAGATCAAGATGGAATGCATAAGATATGAGTTGGATTTAATATTCATTATTTTGAGAGAATTAAAAAGTTTGCTAACCCATTTGAAAAAAAAAAATAAAAGGTATTAATATTTCCAAGTTAAGTTAGCCATTACTTCAAATATGTTTAATTGGAATCAACTCATGGCTAATGTTAAAGTAATTTCGTATTTTTATGTCAAATTCGGACACAAAATTTTTATATTTATATTCTGTAATGTATATACCGTTTTATTCCACTAGCTATCGGGCAACTTTAAAATTGCATTCACCTAAAACTTCACATCTTTCCGGGCAAAGAAGTGGTCCAGATGATTTTTGCAGAACTCCAGTGAAATTCGTCCTCTTCTGTAGGGACCAGAATAAGTGGTAATTGGAGGGTGCTGGGTCTGTTAAATATGGCAGGTGGGGTAAGATATACTATTCCAGCTGTACCAATTTTTACCGAGTCTGCAAAAAAACGTGAGATCTGGCGTTGTCCTGGTGAAAGGTGACATCTTTTCTTGCTGCTTTCAATTGATCTGATTGCGAGTAGTATTTCTCTGAAATTAATTATCTAGTTATATGGGAGCAACTCATAGTAGACGATTCCCTTCCATTCCCACCAGATGTACAGTATAGCCTCTTTCGATTCAAAACCAACCTTTGGGGGATTATAAGTGGTTCACCTTGCTTGCCTAACAACCTCTTTTGCTCGGCATTATTGTAGACCATCTACTTTTCATTGCCCATCACCATAACTTTAAAAAATGGTTTATTTTACTTGTTTTTTTTTCAGTGAATTGCTTACAGAAACCGATCTTTTAATTTTTTTTGCGCAAGCTGTGCGGTACCCTTGATTTGGTCATCTTTACTGAAAACAGGTCTAGACAACCTATTAAAATAACCTATTTTTCATAAATGTAAATACTGGCATAGCGAGGAGTGGCCGTTGACTCTGTGCGTAGGGTTAAGGAGAGTGTAAATTTTCAAGAAATTCAAACAATGTCTGTTGTTTTTGCTTTTGCTCACACATTAGACATGGAAACTAGAGTAAAAAAAATTATTCGAGTACTTCTGAAATAAATTATTACTGTTTTTAGTATACTTTACAATTTAAGGCATTCATAGATCTTTTTGTTATATGTATATAATATATCTAGCACACGTGGAAAAAAATATAGAATGAATATAATGATTTATCCTATGTACAAAAAATATCTACACTATGTTAATAAGCATGCACAGGCTTTATTTACGTTGGCAGTTGCAGTGGACTTCCATCTTATTCCTAAATGACACTTGTGCAAGGGGGCACACATTTTGCTGGGTGTAGAAGACTCTCACTACACCACTGAATGTTAATAAAAGGTATGAACAGTTATTTAATTATACTCGTATGATTAATGATTTCGACCTACACATATCTGAAATATTATAAACCTTAATAAATAATAATAAATTCTGTAATGTCCTCAATATCAATAACTATAAATCCTAATATAAAAATTTTCATTGCTAAAATTTAACATACTTCAATAAAAATCACAACATTTTTGATACTCACCAATATTAACAAATTCATTATCATCTAAAACATCCTTAAGAAAGTCATCGGGATCTAGGATAACACCTCCTCGAGTCTTTCTAATTTCCTCTGCTGTTAAGTTGGTAAAACCATGGCTCTCATCCTCATCTTTACTTCCATTGGTTTGCTTTGGAACATGTAGTTTTTGATATCTTTTAATAGCTTCATTCCCTAGCCATCGAATATTATTTTTTTCTACAGTAAAAATAAAAGAATTGCTAATGTTTATCAAAAAGTACTTTCATCTCAATTAATTATTAGAAAAAAATATATATATTTAGATGACATCAAAATATATATATAAATAAGTCAAGTTATTGAATTGTGTTAGTTTGGACTAACAAATTTTTTGTGACTCCATAATAATAGTTTGGTTAAAATACATGATATTGATCAAATCGTTATAAATTATGGTATACATTCACAATCTTAATTTTTTTTGTGTGATACTGTGCTATTCAAATGTTCTTATGGGGTGGATTGATATACTCGTATATGTTTCAGTGTCCCCTAGGGACCGAATTATATTTTTTTGAGGTAGGTGTTCAATTTTTTTTGTAAATATAGTTTCATTGAATTTAAAGAAATACAATATGTAAATACTTAGACCTTACTGAGTTTAAGGTATACCGCTTCTACGCGGGCCAGCAGTCCGGTATTTGAGTAGTATTGGAGTAATAGACACTGAATCTCAAACTTATGTTGCATAATACCACTAAAACACTTCTTAAAAACCACCAGATTTTATTTTTTAAACTAGCAAATAGTCATAAGTTCCTTATACCCCCAAAAGAAAGATGGAAAAATGTACTTTCTGTTCGAGGTGATGTTCCACCAGCAGTTTAAAGATAAAATATGCATATTCAGAACAGTCTCAGGTTGGTTGTTGTATTGCTATTTTAGCATTTTAAATATATGTCAAAATAAAATCTACATTCAGCAATGTAAATCTCTTATTTGAATGAATTTAGTTATACGCCAATCTAAGATAAGGAAATGTGATACACATCAATTGCATGGTTGATCAACATCGTTGTTTATTCATTTAAACTAAAAACTCAAAAAAAAACATCTCAAAATTGTAACTCATCTAGGCAGATCAATCATAAGAGCAATTTGTCTAAAAAAATGTAAAACTGGCACAATTTTGTACACAGTAATGCCTCCATTTACACTAATTCACTTTAATGAGGTTTATTCTGTTTGCATCCACAAAAATGGAAAAGAACAGCAAAATATAAGACTCTCTAGGTAGATTCTTTATGCCATCTACATCGACAATTGAAACACAGACATTACCAGTGCTTTTTTCAAAAAAAAAAAAAAGGTGCCGAAGCTCATTTCTTGTCAAGCTTTTTGTAAACCGTAAAAAATGTGGTGGAGTACCACTCCACTGCTGCACCGCAAAACAAGCACTGCCAGTGCTTTTTTTTTAAAAAAAAAGGTGCCGGAGCTCACTTCTTGTCAAGCTTTTTGTACACCGTAAAAAAGGTGGTGGAGTGCTGCTCCACCGCAAAAAAGAACTGGATATTACTATAAAAATGACAAAAGTTATTAGCATATTTCTGCGAAAGGAATTTTAAAGAATGATATACGGCAAATTGTAAGTTCTGTAATTTTTTTCTTCATTATAAATAAATCATATAGCTGTCATCAAATTGTCCATATTATTAGTTATCAGTTATAACTAATAAAACTAATAGACTATCGAATATACTTAAAAAAAATAAGTACATCATTTTTAACTACAATATGTAAAAATAGAATATCTGAAAATATGTAAAAGTTCACGTATTTAACATATCATAGATGTTTTTTACATATTCCCTTGGATATGGCTCCATTTACCCAGTTTTCATCTACGCACTGTTTGCCTGTAACCAATCACCTCCGTAAATGAAGTGATTACTGTAATATCAAAATTTACAAAAATGATTTACCTTTAGATACATTTAACTATCTCATCTAAATTAATATATTTCAATTTTTTTTTCATTATAAAAGTAAATTGACAAGGTATAATTTTGTACAATAGATTGTATATCTACAAACTAAAATAAACATATGCCACTTGCAGACAGCATATGAACTCCAATCAAAGTTATAGTAGTATTATGGGGCAAGTTAGCGCATATTCTCAGACCAGTCTCAGAAGACATATTCATATAGCTTTATTAACATTTGACTGAAATGTATAATATAGTTCAAATGGCAACTAATTATGATATGCAATCAATCTGAAACTGAAGTGATACTAGTGATAATTAATTTACGTGGAATTTTATAATATGTAGTTACATTGTGCATAAAGTTTATATGTATAGCTGATTAACTTGCTTCACGACCCTTCAAACCAAAGACAAGGAAAGTGGCCTTTCAGATCGAAATAGAGAGAATTTCTGGCCACTACATGCTCAATGCTGGGAATGCAGGCGAAAGCAGTAATATTTTCTAATTAATTAAATAGTTCACATACGAGTCACAGGTTTCTAAGGTTGCATTTTTTCTTCTTTTTACACACTTGAATAAAACAGATTTAACTAGTTTTTTTTTTTCAATACTATTCTCACCGCAGGAAGCATTCTACAATACTAATATTTTCACTATTATTTCACTGAATATCTAATAAAAAAATTAACAAAACACTATCACTCAGCATTAAAAACAAAATACCCTAAGACTGGATTCCCACTTAACCGAGACCATACAGCGAGCTGCCTTTAGGTTGACCGTGAGCTGGCTTTAGCATATCTATGGAACAACTGGGTTTGCATACAACTTTCTTCTGACAGTGTGTCATGTCAGATTGTTAATTTGTATACCTACATATTTTATTACGATTCGTTATTCATTGAAAAGTTCACAAATGCAAGCTCGGGGTATTTCCATGGTCAAGTTAGAATCCAGCCTAATGCAATTAACTAACCATCTATGCTGGGAACTTGCAGCCATTCTCCCAACACTCGACAAGAGATTTTCATTGTTATTCTGATATCACAGCCGAACAGTATTTTAACATTAGATATGAAATGTATTTTAGTCGAATCATTTCTTTTATATATTTTATCATGAAATAACATGTTTAATTAAGGATTTCATTGTCACCAGTAGATGTTTGCAAGATTTATATTATAAATCAGAAGGTCGTCATTCTTTGTACGATGATTTAAACAGAGATATGAGTTTCTAAGAGTTCTACACGGATTGTTTGATTAAATTTAAATTTATAACTGTGTTACAATGTTAATAATAACTGTTGAGATATAACATAATGACCTACATGAAAAATTACATAATATGTATATTATTCTCAAAAAGCAAAATCTCATGAGTTTAAAAGGATAATAATTCATTCATACATCTGAATGAATGAATTATTTTCCTCTCAAACTCATAATTATCTTTTTCGAGGATATTTAAAAAAGTGTTTCCGGAAGACAACATTGGAAGATAACACTGTCTTTGGCCACATTAATCGAGCCAACAGACTTAAAATCACAGTAATAGGCTTGCTTCTTGCAATTTGTTACATGTGTTGGCAATACTACCACATGGAATTATGTACAATAACCTCATCAACAAATTCTTCAACAGCTCGGATATTTTATTTTATTCCACCTGAAAATCAACTACTAATCCCCAGATGGAAGACAAGTGTCTTACTAACAAAGCAAAGATCACCATAATGAGATAGCAGCAATATCAGTGGCAGCATCTAATGGTATAACTTCACACTTTTTGATCAGTTGATGGGCTTGGTTGACTATCATATATCTTAAGCTTCAAATTAATTTTAGAAAAGAAAGTGAATGAAAATTCATTAATAATTAAGCTTCAAATATTCATTGTCACCATTTATAGTTGCAATACACTTACTAAAAAAAAATGTGCCTTACCACCAAAACTATATACTATATCTATTAAGGTTTTCGGTTTTAACTTTGTGGAACTCTATAAAAATATTCAATAAAAAATTACTTTGTTATTCCACTAATTACATTAATCCTCACCACACATGTTTCTCACCTTGAAGAGAGCCTCATGATAGGATGTAGAAAGACATGTCACAGGGATTATTAATTTATTAACACTTCATTGTAAAACAATCAGGTGGGTTTATTGCCAGATGACAATCTCTTCCAACCAACCAACCAAAGATTTGTGAATTAGTGGAATAATAAAGAAATTTATTATTAAATATTCTATATACTAAAAGTTCATTTCTTTCCGAAATTATATATATGATTACATAAAATAATTGAATAACATGATAGTCTTCCTGGTTTGAGAATTTAAAAATGGCCTCACTATCATTTTAATGCAACTATTTTTAAAACTAAACTAACAATACACCCATAGAAACAGTAAATAAACATATTTTTTTTAAATAATGTGAAAAACATCCATTTTTAGTGTGAAAATCACGCCATTTGAGTAAATGTTATTTTAGCAGATAAGAATTATTCTAAAAAATATTTTTGTCTCTTTAAAACCTAACATAAAATTTCGATGATATATTGTAAAACAGAAATACTCAAGCCGCATTTCGTTATTTTAATTGTAATTTTTTATTTTATTTTTTACACTTGACCTCAATGTGTCTATTATTTTAGAAATATAGCCATTAATGGGTATACATCCGTAATGCAAAATGCAAACTAATTGATAAAAAAAATAACTAATTTCCTAGCAAAAATTTATCAATGCAACATACATTTAATTTATATTACAAAAAAACAATGTCAGTTCACATTTTATTTACGAAGTTTTTTATTTATAAACAGTTAAAACTATTGCACTTAGTGACTCAAATCAGCGTTACGAAAGGTACTTTGAAATCTGCTTTCCAATCTTAAGTAGAATATATCTTGTTTCATTTATCAAAGGTTTCGGCTTTAACTTTGCGGAGCTCCATATTAGAATATTTAACAATAAATCACTGTAATTAGTGAAATAACAAAGTATATCTAGTTTCATTAATTCATCTGTTTGGTACCCTTTAACATACCCGATTTGGTGATGCAGACACATTATCTTCGAGCCATTCAGGTTTAGAACAGTTGTAGTAGGCAAGTCATAGTTCATCATCGTACATGTTGGCTAAGCACCACCACACGTGAATAGACAACTCTCGCACACATCTAGCATGAGTGATTTTTATACCAGACAAACTGTTTGTGAACTTTTTTTTAGTACCATCGGGAATCAAACCTCCGATGGAAGACAAGCATCTTACCAACTAGGCCATGAAGGTCACCATACATCTCGACATATATGCTCTTCTGTTTCTCAAACTCCGCACCTTTCCTTCAGCCAAGATTTGATGCGTAAACATTTCAACGCAACAACCTTTACATATAGATAATAAGATTGCAGTACATACATAAATCATTTCTTTTATTTTATTACAATGTACGGTCTTATATCGAACATTAAAAAAGGTTACAAAAGAAGTACTCAAATTAAAATTTTGAATGCGCATGAATATAAATAACTTGTCACAAAAATAATATAAATTATATACAAAAAAATATCAAAATGAAGTACACACACGCATACCAAATAACAAACACATCAAATAAAAACTTGAGTTAGATCAAGGCTCAGTCCGGCATTAAAAGGCAATAACATACAAAAAGAAAAAAAAATGAATTGAATGTGATAAAGGCATTCCTTTGAATCTGTAACTTTACATTTCATAAGTGTAAAGCATTCTTGTATATCAAGGGTGGTCAACTTATTTGCTGTCGCAATCGACTTTTTATGTAAAAAATCATGATCTACCTATCAAATTTGCAAGATTTAACACATTAACAAACATGTTTAAAAATGATATAATTAAAAGTTTAGTAATAAGTATGAGAGAAATTTACTTTGCTAAAAAATGTTAAGAAAAAGAAAACTTATACATACATGTTAAATAACAAATACATTTATTTGAAGTAGACATAGCTACATATTAAAACGAATAACTAATTGACTGGGTTGACAAGTGCGTGCGCATAGTGAGATTTGGCAACATCGCACGCCATATTGTAAATTACAAAGACAGCTGCATTCGACCGAAAATTGCTTCGCAATTGACCGGTCAATCGCAATCGATATGATGGCCATCCCGCTTTATATAAACTCTGAGGTGCATGGCCACGCGGTAACGCACTGGACTGCTATGCGGAAGGTCGTTGGTTCGAACCCCGTGCTGTACTACTCTCTTCAAATGACACAGGCATTTTTCCGCCTAGTATTCGGGGGTATAAGGATACCTATGACTTCAGTCATATCGATTCTTTCAAAAAGATGAAAAAAAAACATGCTGGTGTGCTCCAATCGTCTTGCTTTGGTGTGCCACCGGATCCAGTACAGCGGTGTGGCCGGTGAGTTTACTGGTGTGCAGCGGTTCACTCACTTAAAAAAAAACTATGTCACAGCTTCGCTTTCCAATTTAATTTATATCGGAATGGAGAGGGGATCCTCGACTACGAGGTCCAGCAACAATCAACGATATAAACCCTAGACTGAACATTTTTAAATCTGTTAAATTGAATTACAACAATTATAAAAGAACAATTTATAAAGCGCCGTTTAGAGAGCACACTCTCAACTATACTAATTTTTCAAAGGCTCAATATATCTAGTATCTTTTAGTGCAGAAAATGTTCATTATATAATCTTCTTTTTTTCCCTAAAGCTATACCTGTGGTCTGTTATCATCAGGACTGTCTCTCTAAATATTGGTAGCTATCCTTCCCTCTTTTTGGAGATCTTCCAAAGGGACTAGCGCGTATTTTATGCATTGTCTCATAGAGAACACTTGTGTTATCCATCCTTTCCACAAGGTTTCCTCAGTGTCTTCTGTGGTTTCTACCCTATCTCACAACATAATTATATATTGCAGATATGAATTAAGTATGTTACATCTAAAGTAAAGTGATATAGTTACATCAGTTCTCCAGACAAAGTGTAACATAGGTTGGACAATTTACAATATGATCAGTTATCAACACTTCACCACTTAACATATGTAGAATAGAAACTCAATAAATCTCCATCAGATATCAAGCTCTATCTTACATTATTTTTAATGTGTATGCTTGAATATTACTCTTTAAGCATAAGAGATCTACGCACATATTTATATATATACAAATTGCTAACGGGAAAAATAACAAACCCTTTGTTCATTCACAAACTTTTGTTTAATGTA
Source organism: Odontocerum albicorne (assembly GCA_949825065.1). Classification (NCBI taxonomy): domain Eukaryota; kingdom Metazoa; phylum Arthropoda; class Insecta; order Trichoptera; family Odontoceridae; genus Odontocerum; species Odontocerum albicorne. The sequence goes on from OX463855.1 coordinate 21,554,870, forward strand.
CCAAAAAATTATTTACACCATCGGGAATCATAATTGTTTTCAGTGCCATATTCACGAACTTAGCTGTTAAAAGCATCACCACTCGTACACAGAATGGTCTTGTTGAATAAACTTTCCGATATCGATATCTTCCACATCTTGATGGATAAATTTTGGATCTAATTCTTTAATAACTTTGTAGATTTAACTGTGCCACTTTACAGGAAAGCATAGATAACATTATTCTGTTATCATGCTATATTTAGATTTAAACATTTATTTTTTTCTCGTTTCTACAAGAATTTATTTAAACTTGCACAAAATCTGTATGTAAACCTTCCCGAGTTCCTCAGATGGATTTCGTAGGAGCTATCCATTTTCCACTTCTTCATGAATCTATAAATTATCTCTCCTATGAAAGAGGGTGATTTGATCAGTCTGGTGAGTGGTGGATTTTGTCCTGATTTATCGAAAGGTAAAAAATATCACCTTCAACTTAATCAATATGGTTAAATTATAAAAATGGCAATAAGAAAGAAAAGACAATAATATTAAATTATGGACATTTATTAAAAATATGTACGTCCCTCAAACTAATTTGGCTGTTCAGGAAAAGCTACAACCTTTTTAGCGGCAGGTGGAGGTTTATTCTTGGCATTAGCAAGCAACACGGTTCCCGGACTGGGATATGGTCTCATTTGATACAATGGACCTGAAGCTGTGGAATCTACACCTGTCTTGGCATCACTGTGTTTATCCAGCCCCGCTGACCATTCTCCTCGAGGAATATCTGAATAAGCAGCCGGGTCCATAGGATCTAACTCGTTATCTTTGACTTTAGCACGCTTATCATATCTTCTTTCTTCTCGATTCCTGTCTCTTCCTCGACGATCTCTCGGTTTTTCTCGTTCTTCTTTCATCTCAACTTTCTTCTTTTGTGGTACTTCTTGATCCGAACCCGCGTCGCTGCTAGCATCGCTCTCGTCTCCTTCTTTAAGAAGTCGTTCTTCTCTTAAATGAGTGGCACTTTCGGAAAATACAGCTTTTGGATGCGTAGGAGGCAACCATGATACCAGATTATTGTAAATGTTCCAATAATAGTCCTGGCCGACACCTTCATCATAAACAGGTTCCCAGCCATTTGGTAATGGATATTTTTCTAATAACTTATTTTTGCGACGCACATAGTCTTCGCTAGGCGTCAATATTCCTTGGCGCCATCGTTTAACACAGAACAATGTACATTCGTGATAGATATTGTATTTATTTGGGCATCCTTTGTGGCCTTTGATTGGATCAACATTTACTCCATCGATTCCTTCCCAAAAACTGTTCTTTCCTTCTGTTTCATCTCTGTGCGAATCGTAATCTTCGGCAATGATTTCTTCATTATTAGCCTGAGGTTCTGGCTCGGCTTCTGGTTTTTTCTCCGCTGTTGACAAAATACCTTTGTTTGCTAAACGGGCAGCTAGAGCCGGCGGCAAAGGCACTTGTATGATCTTATTTTTAGCCTGAGGTTCTGGCTCGGCTTCTGGTTTTTTCTCCGCTGTTGACAAAATACCTCTTTTTGCTAAACGGGCAGCTAGAGCCGGCGGCAAAGGCATTTTTATTATCTTATTTTTCAAACAATAAATAGATACACATTTGTAATTAAGATGTTAATATTTATTCAAAATAACCAAATTTGCCGATTCTCATAAATTTTGACAAGTTTACATAAACCATGGACTCAATCAAACGTCACACCATAGACAATCAAAAGTTTTTTTTTTAAAGTTCATTCACACTAAAAGAAATTTGATGTTTGAAATTATTTGAGAGTTCACGATCATTATTCAAGAAGAAAATACATCACTTTACACTGGCGTATACTCCTTCATATATAGGAGTTCATGGCCATTATTCAAAGAGAGAGAAGAAAATATTAGAAATTTTATTTGCATGGTGGTCGATATTAATCCAACTCTTCAAAATAATCATTACTGCGACGATGACATTCTGATTTGACGAAAAAATTTCCTTGCTAGCCATTTTTTTTATTTCGACAACAGAAAGAAGTCGCATGGGACGAAGTCAAGGAAATATAGTGAAAGATGAACCAATTCATGCAAATTTTGATATTGCGAAGGTCGATTATTTTGGTGAAAGAGTATATTTTGCGCCAATATTTGCTGTATTTCCTTCAATTTATCTTTCAAACGGTCTTGCCCTTTCCAAGTAGTCAATCGTGATGATTCCCTGGAAATCTCAAAAAACGGGAAATTGAATTGTGTTCAATCATATCGTGAATTGTGAATGTGAATTCAAATCATATCGTGAATTGACCTCTTGAAGTGACGCGATCATTTGCTTCAGAGATACAGCGTGATGTTGGTATGTACATTTTTGACAAACGTCATATTTAATTTAAACGAACTGCCAAATTTTTGCTAATTTGAACAAGATGTATTAATTTGTCATTATTGTTAGTTTTTTGTAATGTATTTACCTAAATAACTTGCTATTTATTAGAATCGAGCCTTATATTAAAGTCGATAAAATAATTAAAATTACTGAACGTCGTTACAAATATTAAACGTATTGGGGCAAATTTGTCTGCAATTTAGTGACGTCAAAAGAAGAATTGGTCGAAAAAGTATTTCCCAATATTCCTTTTTTAATGTTTCGCAATTTTATATGTTTTTGTTATAACTTTCTTTCTTCTTTTTCAGTGCAATCGATCTTTCATTTGAATTCAAGTCATATCATGAATTGACCTCTTGGAGTGACGCGATCATTTGCGAGCACGGCGATGAACGCGACAGACTGAGAGTGGCTGAAAGACATCAAAAATATTGTATACCCACAAGCATTGTGAAATTAAACATTAGAAACGTGTGCTTTCTCTTTTCTTTCTTTTCCATTTAACCAGACAGCCCCAGCAACGCGCGGCCGGGTACAGCTAGTGTATTAATAAAACATGAAAATACAATTGTTGTTATACATATAAAAATTTATTGGCCGCTTGTTTGTCTCGATTGTTTGTTTCTTCTTCTCCTCGCATATTTCACGACATGGGCGAACCACTTCGTGTGCCATCCGTTCAATCCTTACAAATCGTTCGATGTTTGGGTCCATTTCTTCAAAATGTGGAAGAAGTTTATTCCAAAGATAAGTAAACCTTTGGATAGTCCCTTAATGATGAATTTTCTTTCTGGCTCCTCCTCCTGTTCTTTTTCTGTTTCTCTTCTTTCTTATTCCGTTACTTTTTATTCATCCTACTCAATAAGTTCTTCATTCGTAAGTTATCCAAACTCATGATATAGTAATTCCTCGATTTCCTCTACCTCACATTCTAAAGACAGATCTTTCGCCAATTTTACTATTTTTTCTATAACTTCAAGTTCTTGTTCACTATCGAATTCTTCAAGAATTTGTGTAACGCTCATCACAATTTTCCCAGATACCATTCATGCACTTCTTTGTCACAGCCTCCCAGGCAGGAGCGATATTTTTGGTACACCTAAGAAAATCGTACTGCTTCCTAAACTCTCGCAACGATAGCTCTGTGTCAGCATCTATAAATTATTCTGAGATAGTTAGCCTTAAATGTAGCAGTATAACCTTGGTCCATAGGCTGAATGAGTGGAGTTGTGTTTGGCGGCAAAAAAATAACTCTCACGCTAGAATGCAGATCAGACACATTGGGTGGATGTCCAGGTGCATTATCTAAGAGCATCAAAATATTAAAAGGAATTTTACTCTTCACACAATATTCATGAACTTGAGGAATAAAGCAATTCATGAATCAGTCTTCAAATAGGGTCTTCGTCATCCAGGTTTTTTGATTGGAACGAAAGTACACGGGCAGTGTGTGCTTGTTTACATTTTTGAATGCTTGCGGGTTTTCTGATTGATAAATTACTAAAGGCTTGAGTTTGAAACCTGCGATGTTTCCGCCAAGCAGCGGAGTCAACCTATTTTTTTAAGTTTTTTATTCAGGCATGCTTTTGGCTTCTACATGGATGTAAACGCGTGTTGGCATTCGTTTACAGAATAATTCCGTTTCATCCCCATTAAAAATTATCTCCGATAGATATTTTTTTTCCTCCTTCGTACTGCTTAATTACCATCATTTTTGTTTTCAAATCAATAGCCTTTCATTGTTTCTTGGCATGTTGAGAAATTCACATTTTCCTTGTTGTAGACATCTCGGAAGGGTTTAAAAAATGCTTATAATACCGATCGCGGATTGTGGTCGAACAGTCGTAAGTTGACGACTACCTGTATGTGTAAATACATATTTGTTAAATTGTAGAATATTTTCTTTGAGATTTGGAATATTTCTTTGTTGTAGGAATAAAACCAACATTATATACAAATCATTTATTTAATCACATTCGAAAAAACAGTGCATAAAAAGTCAATTACAGTAAACCCTCGATTAACAGACTCATTAATTAGAAATATGTATATGTTCACCATGATTATCAAATATCTATTTGATGCAAATATTTTTAAAAATCAACATAAATAATTCTGCAAATATTAAATTAAATATTTAATTTTTTGTTAAATTAATGGCTTGCTGTAAAAATAATAAAAATACTTTGCAAACCTTATTAAAATGATCAACACAATAGAGACTTAAAATTAAATTTAAAAATGTGCGTAATAAGTTTTAATTCAAACAACAATAGAAGCCTATTTCAGTTATATTACTGATATACTCGTATGTATCTATCAATAAGTCAATTGACTAACAAATTACTATATGACCTTTGAAACGGTCTTAATAAACTAGTATTGTGTCATGTATTTACCAAAAACATTCACTAATCAAATCACAAAATCATTGAACAAATTGTATTGAACCAAGTAAAAGAATAAGAAAAAATATAGTAAAAACTATTTTCTATTAGAACACACATTAAAATATGATGATAAATATAAACACATATATATTGAATTGTTCTTTAATCAAATGATATCTTAAAATTAATAAGAAAGTATTTGGAATGGCTGAGCTCACGACAACTTGATGGGAAAATCTAAATACGTTTAAAAATGCATCATAAAAAAATTACTTCGCATTTTCACAAATGTAACCCGATTTAGTGTAAATGTGAATTCAAAATTTATGTTTGACCACCATTAACTAGTGTTTCGAAAATCGTGTTATGGTTAAAGTTGTGTAAAATAGAAAGACTTTTTATTTCTCTTTTTGCATAGATTTTTTTTAGAAATGTTAGATGGATATGTAAGAAATAATATTTAATGTCTCATGATAGAATTTTAATAATTTTCTTAGTGCCAAGTTGCAGATTGATGACCTCCATAGTCTAATTGGTAAGACTTATTTCCCAACCCGGGGTTGCGAATTCGATCCCCGTTGGAACTCCGATTTAAAAAAAAAAGTTTTCAATTAAGATCTCTTGAACTTCTGGTTGGTTGGAAGAGGTTGCCAGAAGTTATCTTACCAACTAGGCCACAGAGATCATTATCTCATCGGACTTATTAAAACAAAAATGTTCATACTCTCATTTTGTAATCTGTATAAATTTATTCTTATGAAAATACTTTATTCGTGATTTTAAAACTTACTTTTATTTAATATTACCTAATGCACACTAAATTAACTTTTCTCATTACATTAAAGTTCTTCTGCAAAGCACTAAAGATACCTCCATCTATTGTATTAAATTATGTAAATGATCTACGTCAGTTACAAAATATTTTATATAGTTTAGAAAACAAAACTTGAAAATATAAATTTTTTCCTTAATATTAACACACAAAAAGATAAATAAATAAAAATTGCCAAAATTTTGAACAATATTTAAAAATATATGTTAAGTGAAAAATCAAACAATATTTATTTTCATTTTATATACACTGGTGTATAATTCTTCATATACAAGTTCATGCCCTTTATTCAAGAAGAAAAACAAAAATTCCATAAAAAAAAAATATGAGAACGTCTATAAAATATTCAAGTTGAAGAACTTCACTCCACTTCAGTACATGATATAAATAAAGGATTTTAAAATTGAAATAGTAAATTTTTTAAATTTCAACAAAGACTCCAGTGTTATTTTTAATATTAACCATCAGTTACTTAAGGTTTTATTTTAATAAATTCTAATGAAACACCACATTGATCTAATACGATTTTTTTTCGAATAATTTTTATCTTTTAATATTTAAATAAATGAAATATTTTTCTAAATCAAATCATATGACATCTTATAAATCTAATAATTCCAAGAGAACAAATGGTATCCGTATATTTTTATTTTAATTTATAGGAAATTTGTGTACTTTTTATAAATACTTTGTTCAAGCAATGTGACATCACATATAACTCAATTTACAAGAAACTTTATGAATTAAAAAAATATGAGTTTACTTTTATTTTTTAAACACGAATAATATATATAATATGTATATTCCTTTAAAAAAATTATATAAAATAAATGGTCCCTTTCAAATGGTTTTATATAATTCATATACATTTTGTATGGTCTGAATTGCAAGTTTCCTTAAGAATTATGCTCCATTCTTCACAGAGCTATTGGAACTTGTGATGTAGCCAAGCAGTTGTGTTGATGTCATGATACCAGCTACAAATTCATTTCCTAAAAAAAAAACAATATATTAATTAACCATACTTTTTAGTTATAGGTATGAAATATGATCAATATAAAACCGGATAGAAGTTCAGTGGCAAGGATGGTGAAGTTTATAAACGTATGCTTCTAGTTTTCCGTTGCAGTAAAACTAGAAAAAAGAGCATCTGAGATTCTTGCAATGTTTCGCTAGGTTTATGGTGATGAAACCATAATTCGAACCCAATGTTATGAGTGGAATTCGCGTTTTAACCTCTAAAGGAGTATGGCCGTACGGTGTACGGCGAGCGAATTTTTACCTCAAGAGAGTATGAACGTACACGGTACGTCCGATGTTTTTTTCCTGAATACATGAATTTATCCATAAAACGGACAAGGCTCAAATGTTTTTTATCTATTCAATTATTTTGTATATGGCGGCCGCAATTACGTTTTTTATATTACTTACAAAATCATTTTTTTATTTTACTTACAAAATCTCACTTGCTTAGAGGTTAAAAGTGATCGAATGTTACTTCATTACGATAAGAAGCCGGGACATCCCTATATCGACACAACTTCCGTAAATGTCGCTGAAATTCAGAGAATTATTTGTGCAAATCGTTTGTGACATGAATGGAATGTCGTTGGGCACAGTTCAATCAATTTTAACATGCATTACATTGTGGCCAAATTTGTTCTCCTTTTGCTCAACATCTGCAAAGATCTTTATCAACAGGTCAATGACGACCTAACTTTCATTTCGAGGATAATCAACAAAGCAACAGTCGTTGCAGTGAGAAAAGTCCAAACTCACTACGTCCCAAGAAGACAAGACAAATCAGAAACAAAACAAAGTCAATGTTGATTATTTTCTTTACTGATTTAGCTCCGTGTGACTTCTTTTTATTCCCAAAAATGAAGTTGAAACTCAAAAGGCGATGCTTTGAGGCCGTAGAAGAGATTGAAGCTGAATACTTGACCAACTTAACAAAGAAAACTTTGTGTGGGGGCTTTTGCAGCATGGCAGAAATGCTGGATTCGCTGTATTAATGTAGGAGGAGACTATTTTGGAGGCGATGCAGCCCAAAATGTAATTATTTAATAATAAAGATGTCTTTAAAACCAGTTCGGTTTTATATTGATCATACCTCATATATACCTAGATAACAATATAAGGATAAAAGTCTATAATAATAATACATAAAATTAATTCATATTTTTATTATTTATGAAAAGAAAAAACATATTTTTTTAATTTAAAATTGAATGTTTTTCCATGGCTCATCTGTTATCATCAAGATTCACCCACTAATAATTTTGCTACAGATAAAAAAAATACTTAGTGTATGCATCAAATCAATCAATCACACACAATCTTTGTTTCATCAAGAACACAGAAATGCCACTAAACACCTCCATCCAAATTAGTACACAACCCGGTACTCCATGTCTCCCCATATTAGGCCAAAACTGTGAATCTCCTTATCATAATACCGGTAAATGGTGTAAGATGAGCATCCAATTCATAGAGATTGATAAAACAGCGCAGATCTTGGCCAGCTACCAGGCGTCATTCTTGTACTACTAGGCAACATGCCGTGACCCAACGACCTTCAATGCTTCACCTGCATGATGGTGTTTATAGGTTATGATTTGTCACATAGTTGTACCATTTGATACCCATCATCCATCAAAGGCATCAAAACTGAAAAGTTTTTCTCTTAGGACTTGGTAACACACCAAGTTTTAAATCGTATAGCAAAATAAGCAAAAAATGTGTAATAAGTCTTGCCCTCCCGTGGGAATATTTTAGTCAGCTCATGAGGTACATCAAAGTGTGTTTAATTCAGGTAAAGTATTATTATTAAACATTATTGAGCTATGATAACTATTCTAGAAGTATTTTTTGTGATATTTGATATATTATTCACTCATATTTGTTTTATTACAATAATAATATGTGGAGTAAAAAAATGTACTTAATATAAATACTTCTATATTACGTAATTTCGGACATATTTAAACAATATTTTAAAGAAAATTGCGTTTTATTTCTTTGATCTGCAGCATTTGATTAACAATCTTAGCGAGCATGTGCCATGACTCGTTGGTCGCATTATAACTGGAACATTTTTATTATAAAATAATTTATTACTACTTATTTTCATAATGAGACAAGAAAGAGTTGTACTAACCATCAGTTGTACGAGTGACCAAAAAGAAAGGTTCTTTCTCCAAAATTCTGGATGCTAGTCCCAAATTCCTGCCAATATCAATTTTCCTGAATTGCTTGAACAGTGCGTTCTCGACAGGATCAGAGAGAGAAGCTTTCTTTATGACAATTCTGTTCATCAGATGAGTTTGTGCAGCCATTCCGTTGATTTCTCTGAAAAAAAATATTTGAATTTGACATCAATGTTTTTTATTATTATTGTATATAAACAGGTATACCTGTATGTTCATATGAGATTAATTATATTATTATTTATAGTTAAGGCATTAACATTGTGGAGGTTTAAAGACATTGTAATTTGTTTTATCGAACACTGTTTATTTCAATTTTTGTAACGGTATAATCCTACCGGTTACAAGGCTTTCACGTCATCATCAGGGGAGCACAAACAAGACTGAATTCTGTTCGAACTGGTACCGACATACACACTTCTAACGCTAAACATTCGGGTTGAGGACTGTGGGTGGAAGGAGGGAGGAGAGACAAATTTTATATTTGGATGTAACTTTATTCTGTAACGTATGCACCGTTTTATTCCACTACTTTATGCTATTTTTCAGATCACTTGAAAATTCCATTCTCCTAAAACTTCGCATCTTTGTAGGTGAAGAAATGCTCCAGATGATTTTTGCAGAACTCCAGTGAAGTTCTTCCTCTTCTGTAGGGACCGGAATAAGTGGTAATCGGAAGGTGCTGGGTCTGGCAAATATGGCAGATGAGGTACGATATACTAGCCCAGCTGTACCAGTTTTTGATGGGTCTGCAAAGATATGTGAGATCTTGTGTTGTCCTGGTGAAAAATAACACCCTTCCTATTGGTTAATTCTGGATGTTTCTAGTGCTAATTGATCAGCTTGAGCAGCTTGTAGTAGATAATTACCTTCCAATCCCATCAGATACACAGCATAACCTTTTTCAGATGAAGAACAGTGTACAGTTGTTAAAGGGGTTCACCTTGCTGCCCTACAACCTCTTCTGCTCGGCATTGTTGTAGGTGATCCACTTTTTATCGCGTCACCACTTGTTTAAAAATGGTTCGTTTACGGAGACTAGATCCAATTTTTTTTTTAGTTCTAATCATATGGTAGTCAAATATCATAGTGATTTACACAATCAAGCTTCACCAAATGCTGTAGATGGTGTTTTTCGATACTTTCAATATCTCAGCAATCTCTTGTGTCACGCAACACTGGTAACTCTCAATCAAAACTTTGATTTGGCAGTCATAAGTGGTAATCAGCTTACGAAACTAGTTTCCAGACAACCTACTATTACAATATCATTGAATTTAGTAAAACCTAGCAGGTTTCTGCCAAGTTGCACTGTATTCAATGACATCTAGCAATCAGCATCGACATGTCAATTTTGGCATCTGGCAATCTCTTCCAACCAACCAGAAAGGTGTCAAACAAGTCTTTAGTGAAAACCAGACTAAAACCCTTTTTAAAAAATCTGGGGTCCAATTGGAATCGAGCCCACAACCCTTGGGTTAGAAGACAGGTGTCTCACTAACCAGGCTTCAGGGTTTCCAGATTTTATTTTATTTTTATGGGGTGTCTTTTCCCCTTCAAACCAGGAAGATGCAAGAGAGAATAAAGGAGCAACAGTGTTAGAGAGAGAAGGTAAGGAGACAGTTTGCAGACACACCAAACCAGAGTGCCCCAGATAAATATAACCCCCTACTAATTTAACAATGTTTTAACAACTGAGTTTAAGACTTTATGTTGTTTTGTAATACAAAGAAACATTAAAGAGAACTTACCCTTTAGTATTAACAACTGGCAACTGATTCACACCTTCAGATTTCATGATTCTAATGGCTTCCTCGCAGGAAACAGATGGTAACAGGGTACGTGGAACCTCCAATTGCACATCAGATAGTTTTTTATTCCACCACCAATGATCTTGTGGCGCAACCTCTTTCAGGTCTCTGGCTTCCAGCCAGTTATCAGACACAAATTTGGTCATATAGTTCCGAACTCCATCAGGCAGCAGCACCACGCACTTGTCCCCCTTCTTCAGGTCCTTGGCCGCACGCAGTGCCACACACATCGCTGCACCACTGCTACCACCTAACAGAAGTAAAAATGATCTATAAACTTTTATAAAGAAAAAATCAAAATCTCGGCAACAAAGAAAGTATGAAATCAATTATCGGAATTCAAAAGACCCACATAATAACCAAAGTTTTTAATGTATTGTATATTTTTTTTTAATAGGCAATCTACCCACACTAGGATGATTAATGAAATGTATAATTTATTGTTATTCTATATTTATAGTTGATATTTAATCTAAAGAATTTCAATATTTAGTTATTAAAAAAATAAATTGCCATTATATGGTGAAACAATTGTAATTGGAATAAAATAACTGAAGGATTATCAAAAATAACCTTAAAACTACCAAAAAGGATTTATATTGGTTTTTTGCACCGACTATGGGAAATAATTATATGATCATTGTAACATTACCACAGAGTAATCCTTCTTCTCGAATAAGGCGCCTGGCCATTGGCAGCGTCTCTTTATCCACTGTTTTGTACCAAACATCAACAACCGAGCGGTCAAGCACCGTAGGTATGAAATCATAACCAATGCCTTCCACCTGAAATAACAGAAAACGAACATTATGTCGTAGCTCTTGGCAGAAATTTTCTCAGCACAACAAGAAGATAGAAGTAACCACTGAGGTAAAGAAGAAGCGCATATGAAAAAGCATTGTCCGAGAGACGAACTCAGACCCAATAAGGATCAAATTAAGGAGAAAAACATTAAATCCACATAAAACAATATTACTTGTCTTCCATCTGGGGGTTTTGGGTTCGATTTGCGATGATACCTAAAAAAAAACAAAAAAGGATCCCAATTTGGTTTTTTACTTAAGGAACTGTAACATCTTTCTGTTGGTTATAAGAAATTGACTCGTAGCGATAAGTCCGCCAGGTTATACTGTATACAATGGAAGTATAATACAATATTACAAACAACATTCACACGAGCAATTCCATTGTTGTCATCAAAATTTAATGTTTTTCCTTTTAGCTTCTTTAACATATTTAAATTACATGAGTATTATTAAAAGCATTTGAATAATAAAAGCTAGAAAAACCTTGACACCTATTTATTAATGTGTAGCTATTTTAAAATTATAATAAAAATTGTACAGTAAAAACATAAAAATGTAGAATTCAAAAAAGGAGCAATGTTATAGCTACATTTCAATCTAAAGTAGCATGCTACTCAAGCAGCTAAGCAAAAAGTTGTTACTGCAGTAATTTACAGCTACTCTTAGGATAAAATTTTATCAATTTCAATTCAGTTAAAACTTTCTAAAACTATATTGAACAATAATTCAAGGACACATAGTATCAATAATTTTAATGCTAACCGAGTTGTGGAATCATGGAACAAACAACCCAATAATGTAGCGAGTGCTGAGACATTAAACCAGTTTAAAAACCGTCTTGACAAGTTTTTACATACAAACCCATAAACGCTGTTTAGTTTCTTTTGCTTATTCTTTTAATTATTTTTCTTAACTTATCCTTTCCTTTTTCTTTATAAACAATGACAGTTAAACTCGGAATAGGTATTAACAACATATGTGCTGCCTGTCCACAACAGTATTTTAGCACCCACTTTTGGTAACAATATTCGTACACGCTGAGTACATGTGAATGTGTTATTTATTACCTCTTCATGTACACCAGTATTACCAACATGAGCAATGAAGAACACAAGTTCCGTGAATATCTTTAATATTTTCAAATTATCGGTTCAAATATGTTGAACTGATAATTCGAAAAGCCATATGAAAGAAGAAGTATTCTTTTGATAAACGTGGTTTTATTAAAATTATTGATACCATGAGCTTACTGTGATTACACTTTTAGAACATGTTCTGTATTCTCAATAAATTTAATTAACTTATCATTCCTCATTGGTTAGGGACATCAAGATTTTGTGAAAAACATTTAAAAAAATTAAAAAACTGCCAAAAAATTAATGAATATAACACATCGATCAATAAGTCCCGGGACTTACTACTAAAACAATATTTATTTGCCAAAATTCTTCTTTATTCATCAACATAGTCTTCTTAAAGAGCGATACATTCATTCCAACACTTTCCTAACTTTTCTATGCCAGCCGTGTAGAACAATTTATCTTTGGTTTCAAAATAGGCGTTAGTTTCAGCAATCACTTCTTCATTGGAGCGAAATCTCTTTCCCAGGAGCATCTTTTTGAGGTCTGCGAACAGCCAATGGTCGCTGGCGGCCAAATCTGGAGAATACGGTTGATGCGGAAGCAATTCGAGGTTCAACTCATGCAATTTGGCCATCGTTACCATCGACTTGTGACACGGTGCATTGTCCTGATGAAAGAGAACTTTTTTCTTCTTCATATGGGGCCGTTTTTTTTGCAATTTCTGCCTTAAAATGCTCCAATAACGCTATATAATATTCGCTATTGATGGTTTTTCCCTTTTCAAGGTGATCAATGAATATTATACCATGGGCACCCCAAAATACGGAGGCCATAACTTTCCCGGCCGACTGTTGAGTTTTTGGTCGCTTCGGACGACTTTCACCGCCTGTTCTCCACTCAGTTGACTGCCGATTTGATTCCAGAGTATAGTGGTGGATCCAAGTTTCATCCATTGTCACATATGCCATTGCCAAATGATATTTTCGGGATGTCAGCTATCTCACACAACTTTACTTTGCGATTTTCCATCACGATTTTGAGGGTTTCTTTTATGTTTTCTGGTGTAACAGCCTTATTTGGACGACCAGAGCGTTCAGCATCATTTGTGTCTGTACGACCGCGTTTGAAATCAGCATACCACCGAAAAATTATTGTTTTCGATGGAGCAGAGCCCGGATAACACTTTTCAAGCCATCACTGAGTTTGAAAGGTATTTTTCCCCATTAAAAAGCAATGTTTTATCAACACACGAAATTCGTTTTTTTCTATTGTTTTGAAAAAAGCAAAAGTAGCGTCACTAAAACCACTGTAACTCAATGACACAATGTCGGAATGTCATGAAAGTTTGACACGTATCTTTTAAAGGTTGGTACTAACTGAGAATGGTATGAATTTGTTATTAGAGGCGCCATCTGTTGGTTAGTACCGGGATTTATTGATCGATGTGTTAAATCATTTCAAAACATGTTTTCAAAATTTTTACTCAACCTTCAAATTAATAATAATAGTAAAAGTGCAATTTATATAGCGCAGTTTAGAGAGCAAACTCTCCTCAAGGGCGCTCTAGCTCGACATTCATCAAACTCACTATTATTAACAGATTAAAAATATTACAAAACAAATGTAGATATATAACTTGAGTGTAAGGAGTGGACAGGAAGGTAGTAGCTGTGGCCATTAGATTAAGTGCTTCCCCGCATCTAAATATGTTAAAAAATACATATTTGGTAAGAAAATCGCAGAAAACTTGCCACGGAAAAATGAACTATAAAAAAACCTTGTCGATTTTGTGTAGAATATTTTCGAACCGATTATAACTAGTGTTAAAATATAAAGTGATTTTATCTCACATGTAAATTGAAAATGAAAATACAAGATATACCACTGGTTACCTAAGATTGGTCAATTTCATATGAGCTGATTATCAAGTCATGCTTGTTTACGTAAACAAAACACAATATGAAAATATTTATCGCTTATATATCTTGACCGCTGAATGAACTTTAACTGATAAAATGTTTTTCAAATTATATCTCGACCTTAATTAAACTATTAAAAAATACATTACAAATAAAAATTGATAGTAGAAACAAATATTTTAAAATCTGATTTATCAATCAGGAAAAAAAATTATCAATCATTTACTTATAAACATAAATTTATAACTAAGGGAGTTAAGTTTAAGCATAAAGACCAAAATATTTCACTTCACTCTATCATATCATAGAATGACGACCTCCATGGGATAGTTAGTAAGAGGCCTGTCTTGCAGCCCAGAAGTTGCGGGTTAGATTTTTGTCGGAACCCATTTTTTTTAAAAAGGAATTCCAATTTGGTTTTCACCAAAGGCCTCTTTAACATCTATGTAGTTGGTTGAAAGAAATTGCCGTATGGCAATAATACGATTCTTCCGATGCCAAAAACCATAAAAGCTTACTAAACCCTAAAAACAAAAATGGACGCATCCCCACCTGACAATTTTCAATGTTTCAACACATGCAGAATCAAACTTGAATAATATTATCACAAATCACTTTTAAATAAAATATATCTAGTTTCAGTATTTTAAAATTACTTTATAAAAAAGGTATTATTAAATGGCTGTGATTCAAAAGTCGCCATTCTCTCATATCATCTATGTGAGCCCAGAATCAACTCAACGATGATGAGTGAAGTTCTATTTCATAGAGTTGTAAAATATAAGATTTTAGGTGACTTGTTAGAACTAGAGTCATAGGAGATATATGTTGATTTTGTGCTGAAAATGGGGCAGTGCAGAAATGCATAATGTAAAATCCGCAAAATGAGATAAATTTTAAGTCCCAAATCATCCGTATATAGGATAAATTCCTTAGTTAATTTTTTTGTCTAAAAGTTTCTTTCGTGTGAAATATTTCTAGTAGTTTATTTACATTCATTTCTTAAAAGGATTTTTAATAGATTTGTCTTTTTATCACATAGAGTTTTTTAGATCCGTACAATAAAAATATTAAAAAGAATTAAACAAAATGAAATTTTATCCTGGTTCATAAGTTCTTAATAATGAAACTTGGTTAGTAACAAAGTGGCACCAGTTATATTGTCTGCAGTGTACATCACGAGTGAGCGTTTATCAAATTTGATAATTTTTATTATTGTCGTTAATGGGTAAAAAATACTAAATAAAAAATCCAGATACATGAATTTTTAAAACCAGTAATAAAAAAATAACATCTGAAAAGCGCATTTGCATTTTCAACAAACACTTCAATATGAGAGAAAAACATATCTCATTTTTACCACACAAAGAGTCAATGACTTCAATATAAATCTACTGTTTCACTAAAATTCAATGCTTGGCTTCCACCATGTTATGGATTTGATTCCTAATGGTATCCAAAAAATACAATATAATGAAACATTCATCCACGGAGTTATTATTGTTAATTTGTGAAACTTTACCAACTAGCACCATATCAGACAGTGAGTTATGTGCCTACTCCAGTGATTCTATTATAAAACGGAGCCGAAGTTAATACTATCTCCTAATCTTATAGCATGGTCATACTCTTAAATATGTTTACATCGTTCAGGAGTACCATGCAGATAAATTAATTAGCATGTGTGATCTTGATGTATGCCCGAAAATCAAATACAACCTATTCAGTACCAGCCTGGTGGATAATGAACTTTTACACATTATTTTAATATTACATTCAGCCTTCATTAGATATGAATGTATTCAGTGGCATATTTAAGCTGCCCTTAGAAAAGAATACATACTGGAGGTCATATTAAATACTAATAAATAGAGCTTTATCCCTTCTTGTATATTGGAATAAATACAAGCTCCACCCAGCTCTTTGACTATTTTTGTATTCTCCGCATATGGACTAACTGGTCTATACTGAGAACCGAAAGATATGGACTAACTGGTCTCTACTCAAAATAACCAAAATCTGTCTAGTTAAATCTCCAGTATTCTCCATAGCACTGTATGGAGTGAAATCATGGGCGGCGAGAAAGAAGGAAAGAAATATATATGCCTTCGATGCTTTGTACTCCATAGACCGGAAGATGACCCAACTCTATCATCCAATAATTTGAGATTATCAAAAGACTTTCGCCAACATGCAGAAAAAGAATCCTAACGTACGTTGAGCATGTTGTTGGAAAATTAAAACAGTCGTCAAAATAAACATACAGGTTTATTAATACTTAAAACAAAAAAAATATTACAGAATCAACAAAAAAATATGCTATATAACGAGGATTAATCAACACAATATTTTTAACAATATAACATAAGCCTTGAAGATAAGGCCATGGAGGTTGTCTTAACAACTAGGCGACCTCCGTGACCTAGTTAGTAAGACGTGTGTTTCCCAACCCAGGGGTTGCAGGTTTAATTCCTATGGGAATCTAGTTGGTTGGAAAAGATTGCCACATGGCAGTAAGCCTGCCAGGTTGTACTGTATACAACGAAAGTGTAATACAATACAATAAAGCATGACACCCTTAGAATCGCAGAACTCCTAGACATTTCCCAGTGTGCATGTAGCTTAAGTGGCTCTGTGTGGAAAATAGTTGACTTTTTGTTATAGTTCAAATAAAAGGTCAAAGAAATACATATGATAGGTTAAATCCTATTTTGGGTTTAAATTGCTCAAATAGAACACAGAAATCGAAAAAAAAGTTATAAAATATACATACCTCATAAAACATCACATCACTCTTGTTAAGTTCCTCAGGTTTAGCGAGGATAGACCCTTCAGGATCTGCAGCGACAACTTTGCAAGAAGGACACCTTTCCTTGATCTTCCTTCCAACTCCAGCCACAGTTCCACCTGTTCCGGCTCCAATGATCACCATATCCACTTTATCATCAAAAGCCGACAGGATTTCATTTGCTGTGCCATCATAGTGAGCCAATGGATTGCCAGGACTGCGGTACTAAAAAAATTACCATACAAATAAAAATATTTTTTTTAGAATAGAATGTGGGTATAATAAGTTTTCACTTATTTATTTATCTAGCACCATTTAGTGATCAAAGATCACTTCCAGGGGTGCTTAAATTATTGACATTCCTATAATTGCATGAACATAAGAAGCCTTTTGAAGCCCTCATTGCCTGCCTTCATGAGGAAGTAGATTCCGTGCTATAGGATCAGCCCCTATAAAGACTAAGATAACCCAGTCTGTTCACCTGATCTGCCTCATCCTAATGGTTAAAACTCTGAAAACCAGATGTATCAGATGTACGCGCCGCATTATCACATCATTGTGGATCGGCGGCTTGGATAAAATTGAGTAAGTTCAAGTCGGCCGATTAGCAGTTATCAAACAACCCCTGCGCGCAATGACTGCTTGACAAAGAATGAGCTAGGGAAGGTGGCCCTGATCTTATTTACGTCACCTTATAGGTAATGACATAAGCGGTCAGACTGATATGCTTGCGACGGGTATAAAAGATGCAAAATGAATCGAAGTATATTCTCATCTGAAACTTCATACCTTGTTTTATTTCAACAAAGTTCTATCAGTCAAAAAGGAATCTCTTCTCCCAGCTATCACCGAGACTCACTGAAGTCATGTTAGAATCTCAGAGAATTGAGTGGTAACCATCCACTTATTTTAGTCTTTGTTATAGTGATGTCCACCAGACAATCTCAGTGTGGCATGATTCCCAGAAAGCACATCTCTAACACATAAGTCTCTTATGTACTCCATATACAAAAAAATAATAATAATAAAAGGACTATTTATATAGTGCCATTCAGAGAGCAGACTCTCCTCAAGGGTGCTCTAACTCGGGAATCAAACCCATTTGTATTGAAAGATTAACACTATAATATTTAAAAAATAAAATAAGTTGAGTGTAAGGATAGAAAGGTGGCGGCTACGGCCATTAGATTGGGTACTTCCCCTTGCCTTTGATAATTTTATTTTGACTGGAATCAATAACTTGCAAAAACTTTGAAGAGTATCAGAAACAATTATGCATTTTTATAAAATCATCAGTGATTGCAAAAATATGTCTTATCAAAACACAAGACTGGGGTTGTCTATGTGACATTCAAAAATATTTATAAATTTTACCCTTCAATCAACCAAAAGGACATATTTGCAATAAAATATATAATAGTTTTCAAATTCAAAAAACTTTTATCTTTAATCACAAAATAACATATTTTAAATATGTACAGTGAAACCTCTGATCGTTCCCTCGAATGTATCGCTAAAATAGACTGCATCGATTTTTCTCTTCTGCATCGATTTTTCTCTTCTGCATAGTTTAATCATTTAATCATGAAATAAATCAGATTAAAATCACACTGAAATACATGAAAGTAGTCTGGAACCCACCAGTAATCAAATTTGCGACAATATAATATGTATCACAGGGCAATATAATATATTCATAATATGAGATTTTAAAAATCGTCATGAAATTTATTTATGGTCAATTACAATATACAAAAATCTGTTAAGATGATAGTACATAAAAGTATTTTAGTACCAACTTTTAAGTGTAGGAGTTAAACGTGGATGTGGAAAAAGACAAAGGAACTGAATAAATACTGTAAAAATGTGTGCACTGAGAAAAATACATGGGATGACAATGCATTACAGAATATGGAATGAAATTATTAGGGGTGAACATGGATTGATATATTAAGATAAAGAAGAACACTCTGAGATAGTTTGAGCATGTAGAATGTATGAATGAAGAAAGATTAACAAAATAAATATACCAGGTCTGTAGATAGCTCTAGTTGTCAATGAAGTGACTGTAAAACCGCGTCATCGGCGCCTTTTTCTTGTGTTTACATTTGTCAAAGACTTTTAACTCACAACAATACAAGTTTAATACAACTACATATGTTTTCATAGCGTTGAACATGTCTGTTTTTGTGCCTGAAAACTACGATTTGCGGACAGCATTGATTTTCTGTTACCGCATCGAATGCTTGTTGAAGCTTACAGTGAGCATGCTCTTGGTAAATCACAGTGCTTTGAGTGGTTTAAAAAATTTAAAAGTGGCAATTTTGACGTGAGAAACGAAGAACGTGGAAGACCACCGAGAAAGTTTGAAGACGCCGAATTGCAAGCATTGTTGGATGTGGATGACGCTCAAACGCAACAACAACTCGCGGTTCAATTAAATGTGACACGAGAAGCCGTCTCCGTACGTTTAAAAACTATGGGAAAGATCCAGAAGGTGGGAAAATGAGTTCCGCATGAACTGAATGAAAGACAGGAGGAAAACCGAAAAACCACTTGTGAAATGCTGCTCGCCAGGTACAAAAGAAAATCATTTCTCCATCGAATTGTGACTGGCGATGAAAAATAGATATATTTCGAGAATCCTAAGCGTAAAAGATCATGGGTAACTCCAAGCAACCCAGCGACACCGAGTGCAAGGCCAAATCTCTATGGACGGAAGACAATGCTCTGTGTTTGGTGGGATCAGAAGGGTGTAATCTATTATGAGCTGCTAAAACCTGGTGAAACCGTTAATATTGAACGCTACTGACAACAAATGATGGATTTGAACCAACCATTGTGATTTTGCTTCATGATAATGCAGCACGCAACACAAAGTGATTTTGCTTCATGATAATGCACCATCGCACACAGCAAAACCGTTCAAGGAAACGATTGAGGTGTTTAGTTGGCAAATACTTTCGCATGCGGCTTACTTACCAGACTTGGCTCCATCCGATTACTACTTATTTGCATCGATAGGACACGCACTTGCTGAGCAGTGCTTCACTTCTTATGAAAATGTACGAAAATGGGTCGACGATTGGTTTGCCTCAAAAGAGCAACAGTTTTTTTGGCGTGGCATCCACAAATTGCCAGAGAGATGGGAAAAATGTGTAGCTAACGATTGGCAATACTTTGAATAAAATATTTTTTACCATTTTCATACAATAAATGTGTATTTTCTATAAAAAAAATCCGATTTCATATTTACAGACCTGATACAGTGAAAATGTGAGTAGTAGAGAAGAAGATTAAGGAAATTAAGGTTGGATCAATTGAACGATATTTTAAGAGAAAGAAGAAATATCAAGTATGAGAAATCGTAGATGTATGAGGTATACATATGTAAAGGCGAAAGATGCTCCATAATAGAAAAGTCTTGTACTCTGTCCTCTATGCCTACTCCGGCAGGGAAACAACGAAATGAGCTTTTAAAAGTGATATTTTTTGGTAATTTTAATAAAAATAAAGGAAATGAAAAATATTGATAACTCTCCTAATTATAACTCAATTTTTTATATCATTTACCACTTTACCACAGATACAAGGATAACATGATATGTGAATTAATAATGTAAATATTGTATAACGTGCCTTATATCAAGTGTGCCCGAACTCTGTTGAGTGATTTGAATGCAATCTAGTTGGCAAATGACGAATATAAAATCAATAAATTAACTTCAGTGATCTCATGGAAGAATACTTAAATTTCATTGCAAAGATTTGAGCTAACTGTCTGAAAATTAAAGAGACATGTATTTTGGAAATTCATCTCCAATTGACTATTGCATATATTCTTTTAATTTCATTTCTATTACCCGCAATACATTATTTAAATTTACATTGTTTTAATGGAAAGGCAAACCATAGAGTACAAGTACATAACAATACTAAAAACTTTCTATTCTGTGGATATAGAGAACCACTTCACTAGGCAAGGCCTGTGATGAAGGGGTCTTATTCCTTAATTAAAATTTTCATATATTTGTCCTAAACACTGGCTGGTTGGAAGAATAAGCCGTTAAATAAATAAATAAAACACTCAGTCAAGATATTCACATTATACATTCACTCAGCACTTTAATTCCAAACTATCACATACACAATTCAAGCCGCTTCATAATCTCAACAATCATATCCAAAACCTCCTCGTCACATACGAGTATATATACAAGATATTTAGATTTAAACAGGGTAATTTACGTATTTTAACAACCCCAAAAGATGTATAAAATTATAAATATGTATATAAATTAAATTATTTTATTGCACATGTAGCTCTTCTAAAACTCTGCTTTAGAAGAGCTACATGTGCAATAAAATAACTTATTTGCTACGGGCGCAGACTATAAGGCAGACTGTAAGATAGTTTTGATATTCAAAAATAACCCAATACTGGAGGTTAACCTGAATAAAGGACTTAATTTTGTATATACAGCAGTGAATTACTTCACAGTGTGAAAGAAACAACTTCATTGCATAATTTGAAATAATTTAAACATGTGTTCTATATTGACACTTATTACAGATAACATATCAGTGGTGTGTATACAACTTTGCAATTTTATGTAATATGATCGATATTGCAAAAAATATAAACATATTGATTTTCTCAATACCATCATACAAAATACAAATCAAAACAAAATATTTTTTGTACAACCCTTTTTCTAGAATCCTCCAATCAATACATTTTTACGAGCCCATTTAGTATCCCGACATTCCAGAGGAAGCTGGTTTCACACAACAAGGCAGCCGTTCAGAATCAAGCCCAATAAGGTAACTCGGGCTTTTTATTCGGTTTGCCTAAATAATGTGATTAATGCTCAGATTCTAGACGACTTTCGTGACCTAGTTAGAAAGATGTCGATCTTCCAATCCAGTGGTTGCAGATTTGATTCCCGTTGGTACCCAATTTTATTAAAAAAAAGGGTTCCAGTCTGGTTTACACCTCAAGCCTCTTTAACTTCTTCCTGGTTGGTTGGAAATGATAGCCACATGTCTATAGATTCATCGGTTCGTACTGTATACAACAAAGTGTAAAAAAAATGCAGTGTACCATGCCTCCCTCAAAAGACTTTCCGAACACAGTTCTATCATATAGTGTGGGATGCAACCAAGGGTTAAAATTTCATAACACAAAGCTTGAACTCCATCCTTCCAGTATACTTCAACCACGTAAGCTCTTTTTAGGGTGGAGTTATCCAGCAAAAATCACTAGTATGGAATATTAATTGAGCAGCTGTATTCAAGACCCTTCGTAGCCTGTAGAGCTGTACCCTCAAACATACACTGCATTGCAGCAATAAAGTTGAATAATGAAGGCATTCACTAAAGTCCATGTCTATTTATGTCCCAACAGCATCATAATCTTGCAAATGTCGTAAAACGGAAAAAAAAAAACAGATAAATAAACCCTTTTGTCGCTAAACTAAGCACTTGAAACGTGCTTTTCTTATTGTTACATTTTTTCTTAAGCAGTTACAATTCCTCTTGAAAATAAGTTTTTTTTTATGTAATATAAACATGTGTGATTTTTTTAAGAAACATACCTTTTAACAAATCGATCAATAAGTCCCGGGAATAACCAAAAGATGGCGCCTCTAATAACAAATCCATACCATTCTCAATTAGTACCAACCTTTAGAAGTTACGTGTCAAACTTTCATGACATTCCGACATTGTGTCATTGAGTTACAGTGGTTTTAGTGACGCTACTTTTGCTATTTTCAAAACAATGGAAAAAACCGAATTTCGTGTGTTAATAAAACATTGCTTTTTAATGGGAAAAAATACCGTTCAAATTCAGCGATAGCTTAAAAAGTGTTATCCGGGCTCTATTCCGTCGAAAACAACCATTTGTCGGTGGTATGCTGGTTTCAAAAGCGGTCGTACAGACACAAATGATGCTGAACGCTCTGGTCGTCCAAATGAGGCTGTTACACCAGAAAACATAAAAAAACCCTCAAAAGCGTGATGGAAAATCTCAAAGTAAAGTTGCGTGAGATAGCTGACATCCTGAAGATATTATTTGGAAGTGTTTACACTATTTTGCATGAACATTTGGTTATGAAAAAGCTTTTTTCGAAAAGGGTGCCGCGTTTGCTCACAATGGAACAGAAACAACAACGCATCGATGATTCAGAGCGCTGTTTGGTACTGTTTACGCGAAATAAACAGGAGTTTTTGCATCGGTATGTGACCATGGATGAAACTTGGATCCACCACTATACTCCGGAATTAAATCGGCAGTCAGCTGAGTGGAGATCAGCCGGTAAAAGTCGTCCAAAGCGACCAAAAACTCAACAGTCGGCCGGGAAGGTTATGGCCTCCGTGTTTTGGGATGCGCATGGTATAATATTCATTGATCACCTTGAAAAGGGAAAAACCATCAATAGCGAATATTATATAGCGTTATTGGAGCGTTTGAAGGCAGAAATTACAAAAAAACGGCCCCATATGATGAAGAAAAAAGTTCTCTTTCATCAGGACAATGCACCGTGTCAAGTCGATGGCCAAATTGCATGAGTTGAACTTCGAATTGCTTCTGCACCCATTTATCAGATTTGGCTTCTAGCGACTATTGCCTGTTCGCAGACCTTAAACAGATGCTCCAGGAAAAGAGATTTGGCTCCAATGAAGATGTGATAAACCGTTCAACACGGCTGGCATAGAAAAGTTAGGAAAGCGTTGGAATGTATGTATCGCTCTTGAAGGAAACTATGTTGATGAATAATGAAGAATTGTGGCAAACAAATGTTTTAGTAGTTAGTCCCGGGACTTATTGATCGATGTGTTAAAAAAGGCTTCGGTTAAAAGGGATACAGTCAAATAGAAAAATTTCCTCTGATACATTAGCATGGGATCAAGAATTAATCTACAATAGTTAATCTAGAAATCAACATTTACAATGCAAATAAAATTTGTAATTCATCAGCTAGCTCATTGTTGCTGAACAGAAATTCTACAAAAGATTTCAAAAAACAATGACGCCATGTGTTGAACCCCTGTCATGACCCTGTTTGTTAAATCTTACAGATTTAGTTATCATGCATTCTTATCAAAATTGGCAACATATTGACGTAACTAGAATGTTTATTTTGAATAAAATAAAATGTTTGAGAGATAATAAATCTAGTTATGTTGATCAATTTATGAAACGTATTTTTTAAATAACCAAAGCATAAAAAAATTATCATTTGAATATAAATTTTAGTTTTTTACATTTGATTAATATCCTCATTATTACTGTTTTAGAAGATACGTAAAGCAAAAAGCAACAAGAGAACAAGAAAATATGAATTAATGTCTAATTTTTTATATTGTGTATTTGTTGACGTTTTAATTGTTTTGAGATCCTAAAAACACTTTTTAAAATTTTTCAGGCGGGATCACTAACAGAAAATAGGAAACTGTAATCTTAATTTAGCAACAACTATACGTCAACAGTGGGATTCGAAGATTACAGCGACAATTTGTTTTTGTAATTTAATTTTTTATTTGTTAAAATATATTTAGATGTATATTTCTATAAGCCTACATACTACATCACATAATTCATTTTATACATCAATATCAATTTATACATCAATATTTTCAGATAATTATTCAGTCTTCTAAAATTTATTAACTAACAGCTATCCATGACCATGATAAGTCCGCTATGTATGTAATTATCGATCAGTGTCGGCCAGTATACAAAATGTTAAAAAAAAACAGGAAGCATCAAATTAATTAAAAAAAATTACAAACAATAGTTTTGCTGCAAGCATATTATAATACAAAATATATTACATCTGAAATTTTTCGAGAAATAAATCAATTGTAATCAGCTGATTACATCTTTAGGCGGTATATTGATTTAAATCGATTTTTATGGCTGGAAATCTAATTTAAAACCTTACGAATGAAAGTTAAGCAGCCTATTAAGTCAATTATGAACGCTAAGGAAACAGTAACATTTTTCATCTCAAATGTATTATGTGAAATTTGTTCTCATAAAAATAACTAGTAAAACAAACAAAAGATTAATTACTATATATAAAAAAATATTTTAAATATATTATGTGAAAAAAAAAGATGTCCACTTTTATTTAAAAAAAATCAAATTCATTATTGATTATCTTCTTTTTGTTTTGTGAACAAAGGACCATTGTAGAAAAAGAAGTACGCTTCGATAGAAGAACTAAATCGTTGGTGTAATCAAATTAAAGTTTCTTATATTGTCAAACAAAATTTACTAGTACTATAGTAGTGGGAGTGCATGATATAGGACATATTGCATACAACTGCAAATATTGCAATGCAAGACATTGGATAAAGTTAACTCATCGAAAATTTTTACTAAATCCTGCCACAGTTGGAAGGTTTTATTAAATTCGTTATCTTAGTGATTTGTTACAAGAACTGCTTACAGAGGATACACGAACCGCAAACAACTATAGAGAAAAGATAAGATAATATAACTCGGTAATGGCATTTGCATATTGGATCATATTATTTCAAATTAAAGCTGGATTACGTACAACTTTATGTTTTTGATTCTGTAGCAGACAAAACGATTTGACAATTCATTGAACAAATAATTCCCAAATACCCGAAATAATGCAATAATTAGATGCGATGCTGCGACAAGTCAATCCATTTGCAGAGTCATATAGACAAATGCATCAAATAATCAAGGAGCATCCAACATTGTAAGTGCACTTGATATTTATGGAAGACACATTTGGACAAAATCCAGTATTATTATCCTACTCAAAGAACAAATATAAATGATATGTAATTATTACATTGTACCATATTGTCCACCATTCTGAAACAAACCGCTGATGTAATGGAATTATATAAATTTCTAATATTTTAAATTATCTTCTATCTTTTCGCTTGTTGTATCTTAAATATCTGCTATAGTCATGAACCATAAAACCACAAGAATGACTATTCCACATATTACCAGTCAATTTCATTGAAATTGTCGACAATTATTGAACAATGAATCCTTAATTTATATTTTATATAGGTAGCATTTTCAATTTATCGTTGAATTTTTGATAAGAAATCAGATTTTAAAATTATTTATTCAGTATGAAAACATGCATATTGTATTATTCAGTATGAAAACACGCATATTGCATTATTTTTTATGTAAATGTATTAAAACTTTAAGATTGGTGGTTTTATCATTTTTGTTTATAATTCAAATATATGTTTTTAAATTGTACATTGTTTCATAAATGGAATATTAAATTAAAAAATATTTTACATCAAGGAAACACTGTTGGCATTAATGATCCAATGCAGGGTTTCTCAACCATTTTTGAACCTACGCTCCTTTCGAGCACCTTCAGATAAGTCAAAGTCCCCCTTATTTAACATGGATATTTTTTGTTCTTACAACGTGGAGAAGGTAAAAACGCATTCAATAAATTCAACGAGGATGATTCTATTAGGTAGAAAAAATCTTATTCATTTAAAAAATTTAAATAAATTTTTGATTACATGTTGGTCTAATATTTTTGACACAATAAGGTTGAGCTGGAATGCAGAACCGGGGACGAAGTATTTTGCCACCTGAGGCACCATTTTAAAAATGAGTCCCCACAATAAGGTGAATTTTTAACTAGAACATGGGTGTACTCGTAATTTATCGGACTACATTTGTCTCGGGTCTGCTGCAATGTTGCATTTAATTCAAATTCTATTAGTCAAATGTTGCATTTTATGTGATTGAACAATTTACAAGTGGGCCAAATTCTTTTCTAGCGATCCTAGCGGGCCAAATTTTTTTCTCGTTCAAAGGTTTTGGATTAGATTCTTAATGGTGACCAAAAAAATTATCAAAGACATTTTTTTCTGACTTACCTGATTCAAAATGACAGAATTGGGGATCTCCTTATTAAGCCTGTGAGCCTGCATTATAAGACTGTCAGGTGAGTCAAATGCGGCTTCAGTTGGCGTTCGAATAATTTCGGCCCCTAGTGCTTTCAGTGTATCCACCTTTTCATTTGACATTTTTTCAGGCATTACAATAATACATCTGTACCCTGGAATATATTGAATTAAAATAATTACAGCAAAATACCTAAATTACATTTTTCAAAGGTTGAACCAAAAAGTGTCAGTTTAGTACAATAATGAAAAACTCATCTGTTTATAAAAACAAATATTCCCATATGCAACTGTGCAAACTAATTAGTGATTTATTTTTCATAGATATCAAAATTGTGATGTTTTTTATGTGAATTTTGAGTATAATAATGAAGAAATAACAGTGTAAACATTAAAAAAATACATGTTAAAATATTTCTTTTGAAAAAATTGACATTTTTACGACTATTTGATTTTGAGGAAAGTAAAATACCAAATCAGTGACAATTTTCAAATAAATTGCAGAAAAGTAAAAAAGCAGGTTAAAAGTGTACGAATATTGAAAATTTAAATGGAACCCCAGAAAAAATTATTACGGTAAAAAAATGTTATTTTTTTAATGATACAAATACAAATGTCAAACAAATAAAGGGACATAATGCCTCTTGATTCAAACATTTTCTAAAATTGAATAACTAAGCTAAAGATAGTAAATAAACAAATTTAACAACTTTTTTATAGGCAGTTTTCAATATGTACAACATAAATAAATATAGCAGTAACATTTGAAAGTATGTAATTATACAGAAAATTTACGAAGACTTAATGTTATAATATGCACAAAAAAGATAGATAAAATAATCAAAATTATCAAGTAGTTATCCACACGTTACTTCCGTCAAAAAACATTATTTCTTCTGCCTTCTCATTTAGGCTATAAGGACACCTAAATGTACATATGATGTTGGCTAAATGTACATATTTTTTAAAAGAAATTTTCAATTCTTTTTAAAAAAATACCTACTTTATTTGAAATTGTTATTCATTTGAAATGCCTTGCCCGCAACATTCTTAAAAAACGTACACATATTTCAATTGTAAACAAATTTGAAACAATCCAGTCTATGATTAAAAATAGACAACCAACAAAGATGTAAAACACCTGGTGTGGAACATGATGTGTCGGACCGATAATTATGTACTTCCTTCAATAAGCACGGTCATTGCTTTTTTTACTTTTTCTTCGAGAGTGTAAGGAGGCTTTTGATGTTGACTATACCTATTTTTCAAAAGAAATCTTCAATGCAATGTAACAATTACTTATTTGCAATATTAATAATCACTTTACATGCCGCTACCCTCCAATAAAAAGCATTTTTATCTTTCCCATCGTATGAAAATGCACTACCCAGATAAAAAAAACTAAAGTTAGCTAATAATCAGTTCACAGTTGAATGAAAATAAAAATTACCTTTGACAGCGCTTGCCATGGCCAACCCAATTCCAGTATTTCCAGATGTCGGTTCAATGATGGTGTATCCTGGTTTCAAGATACCTTGAGCTTCAGCATCTTCCACCATTCGATAACCAATCCTGTCCTTAACAGATCCACCAGGGTTTAAAAACTCACATTTTGCATCTAAAATATATTTCATAAGATTATTAAAAATAGTTACAAAAACAATTATTAATACATGTTTATAGCCTTTCTTCCTAATAAAATATCTCTAAAGTACTTTGTCATTGAAAATTATGACATCTGTGGCACAGTTAGTAAGACACTTGACTTCCACTTGGAGGTTTCTGGTTTGATTCCCAATGGTACCCGAAAAAAATAAATAAAAAGAAATGGTCGTGGTCTGGTACAAAAGTTCACCAAGTAAAAATACTCTCACAAGCTCGACGTGTGGGTGTCTTGTTGCCCTTTCACGTGCGTTAGTTTTACTAAAGCATACGCTTATGAACAATGAGTTATGTACCTACTCCAGTGGTCCTAAGCCCAAAGGCTCAATGAATGGGGCCAAAGACAATGTTGTCTTCCAGTCATGCTCTTCAATATCTTTGAATCACCAATTCAGATAAGTTGAAGGGACCATAGGAATGAAAAAAATAAAAAAAACATCTTATAAACGGCACTAAACTCAAGTGGCACGAGGTCTGAAAATGTAAAGTTTGATTTCTACATGACTACGGTCATATCACAAGCTGCTTTTGGATCAACCATATGAAACAGTATGCATCATTTTTTTATGGTGTGTCAAGTCAGATTGTTAGGATGTTGGAAAATTTGTGAAAGAAAGTACGCAGTATCGCCACTGTCAAGTAGGAATCAAGCCTACAAATATCTATAATAGATAACATATCTTCTATTCAAATATTTTAAAACACACCTTTCCATGTTTAATTGCTTTACTTTCATACACATTTTCAGGACTTTACTTTCATACACATTTTCATTGCTTTACTTTCATATACATGTACGAAAATTGAGGACTAATTATACTATCAATTCAAAACCCGTTTTTCAGGTTAAGTCAAGTGAAGGATGTATGAAATAAATATTTCTTAACATAAACATATTATATAATATTATTTACACAATTCTTCTTACACATGTCACATTGTATCCCAGCAGACTGCGGAATTCTGTTCAACTTCACAAGAGGGGTGTTTCCAATAGCATGAAGAATGTTTGGAATAATATCAGGACGAGGTTTCCTATGAATATTTCACAAATCTTTTAAAATTCTACATAAATTGTGAACATTTACATTTTTTGGCAAATAAAAAAAAATTATAAAAGGTTTCGGATTAAACTTTGTAAAACTCCATATTAGAATATTTAACAGTAAATTACTTTGTTATTCCACTAATTAAATTAATCACTATCACACATGTTTTTACCTTCTATCCCGAGACTATTTTCAGGTGAAAAAGTCTGACTAACACCAGAAGTATGTAGTCGATTGACTAAAGAAAACTGTTAAAGAGGGGTGAAACCTTTTGAATTCTTTGATTATTTATTACTTTTTTGTTTTTGTTTATGGATTTGGATAACCAAAAGATGCAAAAAGTTTCACCCCTCTTAAACATTTTTTCCTTGGGTTAATAGACCACATACACTATCGATAGCATGCTACCAGTCTGACATAAACACTGATCTCGTAACAAAAAGGAATCATTCCGCCTGAAGAACCTCGGAATAACAGGTAGAAACACGTGTAGCAGGGATTAATGTAATTAGTGGAATAACAAATTAATTTATTGTTAAATATTCCAAAATATATATATGAGTTTATACTGATCTTATTGTTTTTTCATAATAATTAAAGTAACTATTTTTTAAGAGGTGTCTTTGAATAAAGATATGCAAGTTAGCCTCCTCCTCCTAATCCTCCAAGTTTCGTGGTTTAGAAAGTTTCAAATCATCTAAATGTAATATCAACTAATTTATTTTCAAGAAATCAAATCAGTATCATGTAAATAGTATTATTAAAGCTTCTTTACATAGCACCGTTACACCTACTTTTCAGTCTAAAGGAGCATGCTACTTAAGCAGTTAAGCAAAAGGTAGTCACAGAACTATTTTACAGTTAATCTTAGAATGAAGTGATTACTTAACCACATTGGTTAAATAGGAACAACAAATTGCTCTGTCTTGAAACCAATGATACGATAGGCCATTTACCTCCGTCCACGAATGGCTGACAAGCATACTCGTGATCAAGTATTATTGTCAGCCATCTTATAGATGGAAGATGCCTGTGATTGTATTAGTTTATTGTGAGAGCTGTTGCACTTCATCAGCACGCACAGTCTTGACAAATTAAACCCAAAATTCTGATAGCAAAGAGATCAAAGTTCCAAGACAATCGGCTCATTTAATTTGCTGCAGTCTTTCGTTAGATTTATATACTGCTATTTTTGTATTGTTATAATAAGCAGTATATAAGCTATGGAAAAACATAAAAACAGTCAGCGGCCGTAGTCTGATAGTTAACATTTGCTCTAAATAAGAAGGTTACTTAGCACGAATGTAAATCATTAGACTGTAGCTGCTTTTAATTTCCTGACATCTTCACTTTTGGACTGGTTTTACTCTTAGACCATTTTATATTTTAGTTTATTTGAGACCAATAAAAATAAGATTTGAAAATAAACACTGGTCATCAGTTTTTTAATACTATTTGTCAATTTTTAGCAAAGCTATATTTTACAATGAAAATAAAAAGAACTTGAAAAATGAAAGAATATTAGTAAACTGCTATAAAAAACTTACATTGGTCGACTGATGTGTGGAGAAAGAGATGCGTCCATACCCAATTTCCAAGTGCATCTTGTTGGAGTATCAGGGCTTACAAATACAATTTCTCTCTCATTTTGAGCGTGATTTCCATTATTTTGTGCCATTTTCAATCTCAACTACAATTGAAGATATTTATAATTTGACAAGCATTGCACAAATATTTATAGAAAAAAAATTAATAAGCCATTTCCTATTTCAACTACACTGCTAAACGATATTTTTTTTACAAAAACAAAAATAGCTATCCTTTATAGATTTTGGGGTGCTAATTTGAAAACGACATTGACTATTGTTGATTAGTTCTTGTTTTCATGTCATACAAAGAAATGCAACTGAAACCCTCCCGCAAATGTTATACTGTGTGCTGTAAAAATTAATTTATGCAAAAATATCAAAATATTTTATACCATTATTGTAAAAATATAATATGCATTCTAAGCAACATTACCTAAGGGAAACATGAATGGTTGGTTTTTGGTGATTCATTCCGATACTAGTTGGTCTGTAAGGTGGGTACATTAAATATTGTTGCTTTATATGTGAGCAGGATAGCCCACCTAGGAGTGTAAGCCAGCCAAGCAAAAGGAATGACCTCACTGAATAGCTCTTATAACTGGCAAGAAAAATGTTATAAGTGAACTGCTAGTGAATCCCAGTAAAAGTTTTCCTGCCACTAATTGAACACTATGATATTTCGATTTAATGTTTCTGTATAAAAATTCATAATATAGTTTAAAAACCCCTAATATATTGGTTCAAATTGGTTTCCACACTCCTACAACCACACATAGAACTTAGATTCAAATATGCCAATACCATTTTGCCATTATAATTCACCAATCATGAGAATGCTACAATTGGATAACTTCATGCCTGGTTTGGTAGATATTTTTAATACAAATATTCTTGGGTTCAAGAGAGTTCTTCTCCAGCATTTTTTAATTCAAGTCTTTGGGATTAGGAGACTGTTATTCTATTTTATGTTAAGTATATTTTTTTGTAATTTGTCTTATATCTCCAAAAATGAGAATTTTTAAATTGTTGTTTATATTTTATAATTCTAAGTATTGTTATTGGATTCATTTTTTTTTAATTTTCATGTTATACACGGTATCTTTAAGCATCATATTTTGAATTATATATGTACCCTATTTAGTAAGATTTTTTTCGGAAGATATTCTTATGTTATCTATTGTTTTTTTTTATTTGCTACTGTGTTGTGTAAAGGAAACTTTTATTTTGTCAATAAATAAATAAAAGCAGTCTCATGAAAGCATTAGTAAAAACAAGGATGAAACTAAATTTCAAAACAGAAATGTCTGATTTATTCTGTGAACCGGAGCTAATCTTGAATTTTGAGTATTGTTTTTGTATTTATGACAAATATACTCGTACATTCGTTTTTATAAAAATCAAAACAGTTAAAATTTGTAGAATATTGCTAACAACGAAATGGATTATTCATTTGACATGCGTTGTGCGCAAACATTTTTAAAAACGTATACATATTTCAATTGTAAACAAATTTGAAACAATCCAATCGATGATTAAAAATAGAAAACTAATAAAGACGAAAAACACCTGCTATGGAACATGTTCTGTAATTCCAATAATTAAATACCTCCTCAAGTTAGTAGCGTAATTTAAAGATGTTAAATAATAAAATAAATCGAAAAGTATACATTTTAATTGATAATTAAGTTAGTTTAATTCATAAAATTATTTAAATCGTAATTTTGTGGCATTATTTTCTGGTGCAATTTAAGCAAGTGCAAAAAAATGTGTAAAAATTCATCAATATTTATCTTATAGAACATAACTAACTATCTACATTAATCTACGAAAACTTAACTAAAAATATATTTACTTAATTAATTCAATAACTCACCGGCTGTACAACACGCGTTCAACTTGCGTCGCAACAAATTATTAAAGAATGTCAGACAATTTATCGAACCAATCACTAAATTCTGAATAATAAAAGCGATTAGAGCGCTATTGCGGCAAATACCAGAAGCATTTCTACTATCAAGGACGATTTTAAGGTGACCAAACATTAAAAAAATCGAGCTTGAAAAGTAATGTCCTTTGAAATATCTTTTAAATTGATATAAATGATATGCATAACGTTTTAAATGTAGAAAATATTTGGAACATAGTTCTCTCTCTCTCTCTCTTTGAATAATGGCCGTGAACTCCTATATATGAAGGAGTATACGCCAGTGTCCAGTGATGTCAGCTGCATAGTATCTAGGTAGTTCTATTCATATGGGCGACACGGCACATCAAGCAACTCGGCCCAGGACTACTGTTATCTAGTGAGATACTATGGAGTTAAACTATTTTACAACTTAACTACATAGTTTACAACTAAATGAATATTTACAATAAGATGATAGTTAAATGTATATGAGCGAGCGAATGATTTAATTTCCTATCGATATTTAGCATATATATTATACATATATTTTATTACAGGTTAATTTTGTTTTTGTTAATAAAATGAGTGATGCTATTCAATATGGAAATTTTATTGAGGCTCAACAGGTGGGGAAGATTTGCGGGGAGTAATATTTTTGTTTGTTTTTTAAAGATCAAAGGGAAAGTATTCAGAGAACAGGAGAAGAAGATATGTTCAAGATCTCCGTCCTCCTGGCCACACTCACATAAAGAAGAGTTCCTTATATGTAGTCTGGCCAGGTGGACAGGGGAACAGCAATGTCCAAAGCGTATTCGGCTTATAGTTGTCGCTTCTCTCCGAGTGCTTCTATAATTGGAAAACCAGGGTTTGATTGGAATGTAGGGTTGAATTGATGCATATCTTTTTCCCCTAGTGCGGTTCGAGGCATTCCAGTAACTTGTCCACTCCTCCATCATCGAAGAGCGCGCCAGAGGTAATAAGTCTTGTGCAGATGTGTAATTATATTTGTCTGTATTTCCTATAGAGGTTGCCTCTTTAGCTAGAGTATCTGCTTCTTCGTTACCCGAAATGCCTCGATGACTAGGAACCCAAGCCAGGGCGACATCAAGGCCCGCCTCTTCAAGGTTGTATATAGTTTCCCTTATATTAAGTGTTATACTATTTGGGGATCGAAATGGGTTCTTTCCTATTGCTTGAAGGGAACTTAGACAGTCTGATACAATTAAAGTGTTTGGGATACTTAATTCTAAAGATGTTTGTAATGCTTCCAAGATTGCCAATGTCTCACCAGTGAATGTAGTTGAAAATTTGGGTAGTTTAATTTTTTTCTTGATATTTAAGCTTTCGCAATATATTGCTATTCCTACATGTTCCTCATTAGCAATCTTGGATGCGTCTGTGTAGAAGACAGTCCAGTCACTCCAATGGGTGTTAATGTGGTTGATGAAATCATAATTGGCGTGATAATTCGACTTATCAATACCAAAGGATTCAACAATGCGTGGATTTATAATTAAAGCTTGAAACGGGGTGCAGTATAAAGGAGGAATAGGGGTTTTTTGGACTACCACATTCAACGATGAGAATTTACGATAACTTTGTATTAAAGGGGGGAGTGTTTTGTTTCTCCAAAATATGTTTGTGGGAATGAGATCTGAAAGTGATTTCAATTTACGCAGAAGGGGGTGGGATGTTGTTTTGTATATATTGAGGAAGTATCGGGTACCTAAGAACTGTCTTCGGAAGCAGAGCGGTGGGTCCACACATTCAACCTGTAGGGCATTTGTCGGCGTAGATTTCATAGCTCCAACTATAATTCGAAGGGCCTGAAATTGAATAAAGTCTAGTTTATGGAGGATATATTTGAAGGTAGGGTCCAATAAGAATGACCCATAATCAAGGTGGCTTCTGATGAGGGCGGTGTATAGAAGTCTCAAAGTGGTTGGGTGTGCCCCCCACCAGACTCCTGATACTGCGCGAAGAATATTTATGTTTTTTTGGCAGGTTGATGTTATGTTCTCAGCGTGATTTTTCCAAGATAACCTGGAGTCGAATGTCATTCCGAGGAATTTGTGTGAACTGTGGTTAAGAATAGGGGCATTGTCAATATAAATATTAGTGGTAGGCAGTTGTCTTTTCCGCGAGAACACGACAATAGAACTTTTGGAGGGGGAAATATCTAATCCATGGTTTTTGAGCCACTTGGAGAGAGAGTGGAGGGAATTGTTTAATATTTTTTCTGCTATTTTAAAGGATTCATTGGACGCGTAAACCACGATATCATCTGCATATTGTAATACGACGGTATTGAGGGGAACCAGGTGAGCAAGATCTGCCGTATAAATGTTATAAAGGAGGGGGCTAAGGACTGATCCTTGCGGGAGACCCCTCCAAACGGTTCTTGTGAAAGACACCTCCTCCACTGATAGAAAGATGGAGCGTTCTGATAAAAGGTTAAATATGAGGTGGGTGATTTTGTTGGGTATTTTTTTGTGTAACATCTTTTGTTTTAAAATATGTAAAATGACATTGTCATAAGCTGAGGTAATATCTAAGAAAGCGGCTATAAGTGGTTTTTGATAAGTAAATGCGGAATGAATATCAGTAGTGAGAATAGCTAAATTATCCATAGCACTACGTGATTTACGGAAACCAAATTGATTAATATCCAGAATTTTATTGTGTTCTACAAACCATTCAAGGCGGTTTTTAATAAGATGTTCTGTGATTTTTCCCAAAGTTGATGCAAGGGCTATTGGTCTATAGAAATTTCCATCTGAAAGATCTTTACCCATTTTAGGTATTGGGATAATTTTAAATATTTTCCAGGACTTGGGAATTTTTCCTGTATTAAAAATGCAATTGACCAGTGTTAGATAATATTTCCTGGTGTAGGGTAGGGTTTTCACTAAAAAGGAATATGGGATGTTATCCAACCCTGGGGAGGAGTCCTTTAGGCTGGACAAAACCATGTTGAGTTCATTTTCTGTGAAGGGCGCATCTAGAGGATGATTATGAGAGGGGAGAAAGTATGTATATGGCACGTCATATTGGGTTGGCGATGAAGAAGGAGCAATTTTATTCAAAAAGGTGTGAACCCAACACTCTGTTGGTATTTTATGTAAGCGGGTTGAGTAGATGGACCTAAATTTCTTCACATTCTCCCACACTGTTGATATTGGAGTTTCTGGCGAAAGGGTGTGACAAAACCGTATCCATCCATCTTTCTTCTTCTTAGAAAGCAAGCGTTTTGTGACGGCTTGTACTTTACGAAAAAGGAGGAAGTTTGTCTCTGTCATGTTAATTTTATAGGATTGGTATACTTTTTTCCGGGATTTAACTGCATTTGAACACTCTTCATCCCACCATGGAGGGGGTTGTGGCTTAAAGAAGTGAGGTTTTTTAAGGGGGATCGAGTAGTGAGCCGCCTGGATCATCAACTCCACGAATTTATCATACTGGGAACATAGTTCTTTATTGATTTCATTTTATCTTTAAAATAATATCGAAAGAAAACTCTATGACAAATTAAATAATGTTATTTAATTTTGAAATTCGAAACATTTATGTTCGGAGGTTTTTACAGCTTTTTCAACTTGTAAAAAATGTTTTTCGGAGTTGCCGAGTCGAGTTGATTTAAATTGTGGTCAACGTTTCAACTAGTTGTAAACATATATCCTATGCGCAATGTTTTAACATATATAGTAATTTAGAGTAAATAAAAAATAGAGCGAAAATAAATTAGACGTTATTCAAAACTGACCCAACCCACATTTTGCCTGTTCTCAGATAAATGAGAAAATATCTTGCCACACGTTGGATGGGTTGGATGAAACTGTAGCGATGGTCGTTATCAATGTAGCATGTGTCCTATTAGGACGTGCTGATGATTTTTATATCGACATCGCTATATTCGTTTTAGTCGATTCTGCGTTCCTTCTCGTTCAGGGTCATCAATATAGCGGGTTGCTTATCTTTGTACGTCGTGATGATCTTGATTTGTATTCAAATAAATATAGACTCAGGAATGCGGATAAAAAGCGAAAGTGGACAGCGGGCAAATAAATAACAAGTCTTGACAGTTGAATGAATGACAATAATAATCTTTTTATTTCTCGGCGCGCGGCTAATTTATACAAATGAGTGAACCAGTTCACGATACATATTCTGCCTTGCTCTAGCGCATGAATTGGCGGGTAGATTATTTATTTGTATTTGGAGATGGCTAGACAAGTCGCAGATACTATAAAATAGTAAACATTGTTGTTGTTCATAGCGTGTGACAATCCATGAATACTTCATCGGTCATTGACCCTGTATGTTTACTATTTTAACAATAATTAATTTAATTTAATTGTGTTTAACAATTCACTTATTTATTTTGACAATTATTTATTTATTTAGGTAGGTATCCTACAAAACCAAAGAACTAAGTTGTATCTTAACCACAAGATACTCATTGAACGGGCTTTAATTACAAGTACTCGGCGGTAAGTAATACACATCGGGCTTAAGAAAGAGACCTACAAAGTCGAAGTTAGCCGATTATGGCTGACAGTCTCTGTCTTAAGCCCGATGCGTATTACTTACAGCCGGGTACTATACGTTCAGTTTTATATAGAGATAGGCAAGCTACCGAGCGGGCGAGGGAAGAAGTAAACAAAATATCGATTATTCGTATAACTACAATACTATGTGCAGGTTTATTGATGAACCCAACCATTTAAAAATATTAATCAATTTTTGATTATTTTTCATTAAAAAGTTTTTTATTTTTATCGTGAAGTCCCAAAATAAGTAAAATGAACGCCGCGGGTAGTATAAAAATCTTAAAGTTAAATTTTTTAGTCATAAAACCAAATCTCCACTTCTTCCTATTTGAAAATCTTTATAAATATCGTACATTTATATTTCTCAGTTACGTCCTCGTTGCTCAAGGTCATGGCCAATGGTGACAAGTTCTGATTCTGGTAACCAAGTTGCTTTACTACTGCCGATATTTTGCCTACTGTAAGGCTGTATACAAAATATATTCAGTCAAGTTCTTCACTTAGTTAGCTAAGGAACTCTGCTTACTATTATTATGCTTTCTAAGATATATGGATATCGCCTAAAAATGTGTCGAATAAACGTAATACCCACTATATGCAAATCGATGAAACTAAGACATTTACGCCAATCTTTTGGAAAATAAAGTGATGCGCCCATATACGTCATCTATCTACCGGTCACTCGTCGTGATGAAATTCGCCGATTCCAGTCGCGACTGTAACAGAAACGGGGTAGTAGAGTTAGGCAAATTCTCGACACGATAAGCGGACCACTTACGCTGTCCAAAAATACACCGTGGTCACTATAAAAAGGGTGGATCCGGAGCAGCAGGGTTCGATTCTCCACCTAACTGCCGTGCTAAAAGGAGCTCTCTGACCTACAAGATTGATCTTCACTTCACCAGGGGCCCGCTCCTGACTACGCAAACCACTTCACCATAGAGAGGAAGAGTGAGCCGTCCAGCTGGTATAAAATAATTGCCAGCTCCATCCAAGGATCAGTCAGCAGCCGACCAGCCAAGACGTCTCACTACAGCTCTCCAGTTTTTTTTTCATGGGGCTGACTTCCCCGGCTGCCTTCGTCCTGCCTGAATCTGCGTTGCCGCCTGCTAGAGCTGCCTTACCGCCCTGCCCAGACCAGCATTGTCGCCCATCTGGAGCCACCCTACCATCCTGTCTGGATCAGTATTGCCGCCCACCTCGAGCCGTCCTAGCGCCATTCTCTAGCCAACGTGGCTAACCTACCTTAACCGCTACCAGCCTACTGTATCGCCTTTATATTCAAATCTTTTTTTTTTTAGTGTTTAATGTCACCCTGAGTCCCTTGAATACACTCCTCCAGTCACGCTCACATAAAGACATTTTTATTACCAGGAGGGGGTATTAGGAGTAATTAGTTTTCCTAATTATCATGGGTATCCGTATGTTATAGTTTATTATCATCACTACATCTTGAAAACATATATTCTTTAGAATCCCTTGGTTTTCCATAGCTTTTCGAGTTTCTACGAGTGTGCCTAACATTTCTAGTGAGTTTGTTGTTTTTTTAATCATTGTATGTACAACTGCCTTTGCTCTCTCAATCATAAATTCTGATTCTTTTTCATTCCCCACTCATGATTTTGCTTAAAAGTTTTTCACTGTGTATTTGTACCATTCATTTATTTGCATTTGAAATGTGGTGCTGGAGAAGGGATATTACAAATTCTGTGGACAGCAAAGCGAAGTAACGCTCCCATTTTCGAAGAACTGAGAATCGCCGACAAATTGTCAACAATATGCCTTCGGCGAGTCCTCCGATTCTTTTGGTACATTGCTTGTGGTCAAGGTTACTGTTTATGAGGTTTGTGGTTACTGGAAGCGTGGAAGAACGACGCACAAAAAGAAGAGTCCCAATGCGTTGGAGTGACCAAGTGAGAGACGCAACTGGATTAAGCTTAACAACTGCCCATTGAGCCGCGAAGTGCAGAGATGGATAAAGAGAAGTCGTCAGAGGCTATCATGAGAGTCACGATGGTCATTCCTGAGTAACACGACAAGATGATGATGATTGTAAAATTCCCAAAAAGTAGGCCTCTAAGTTACTTTGATTTTCGATAGTTATGTAGCAATTTTCAATAACGTATATCCACATATCTGTTCATAAGTATTTGTAATTTTTGTATTAACCCATCTTTATGTGCTTTGCATATTTAACTCTTATTCAAGGAATATGGAAATATTATGCTCTGTTTCAAACTAAAGCTGTTTTCTTGTTTTCATTTCTCCAAATCATACAACATATTAGTAAAAAGATAATAATATAAATCCAAATCATTAATTCATTCTTGAAAAAATATAAATAGAATACATTCAATTTAGACTTTTCCTATAATAAAAATACTAACAAAACTTACTTTTCACGAATCTTGCGAATAGGAAACCAATTTTTTATATATTCTCTTTTATACATAGGAGTTGACTCCCATTATTCGATAAGAAAAAACTAATTTTTACTAACAATTGAAACAAATTCTTAAAAAAATATGTGAACATGCAAATATATAAACAGAAAATTAAAAAAGTCGTATATAAAGCCGTATCAAATTAACAATGAGGATTGTTTCATTGCAGTATTTGGAATGTATGTACAGATTATCTTAAATGCACGTTTCATTATAAGGCGATTGTTTCAAAGCTATTCTGGCCTAACGCAGAAGATTTCTGGAGTGGTGAGGTGTCTATTAATGGGATTAATAGACTTTTCCCCCATCAGGAGCTTTGCCAATCTTTTTTTATTCATCTTCGGACTGATTGGCTATTCCGAACTAGTGGCGTCAAAGGATGGTTTTGTTACATTTGAAGTTTTCTGTGAAAGTACTGTCTGGACTATCTGAAATTAAGCCACTTTATAAGAAAAAAATTACTGTGCTGCGAGTAATTTTCCTTCTCCCGTGATATCGGACCACAAGTCCCTCGTCACTACTATTCTTTTCACACTCAGGTGTGTCGCCACCAGAGAAGGAGTCCCTTTGGACAGTTCCACCTTCGTCACTACATGACTTCGCGCTCATGAAAAAAGAATGAAGATTTCGATCTTCTTAAGTAGATCGCGTTGGATGGGGACTTATTTTGTCCCCTATAACCGCGTGGGTGGTGATGGGATCGAACTAAACTATTTTTTTAATAGCAACGTCGTTTGTCTTCTCACTGGTTGATGTAATTCACATATTACCTCGATATCATTATCGAAACGGGAGGAAGCTATTTGGAGCAATAGGCAAGGATTTTCGAAATTGTTGCGGGGAAGTTGGTTTTACCGCTGGGAAGAATCGCTGCCATTCCAAAGAAAGAAGTGAACGCTTCTCGCATGGAGAAAAAGTACGATACTGGCAATAATGATTATATTTCCAAGCCATAAAATGTTGTCAAAAAATATTCTGGCGGGAACAGTTGACAGTTCTTTGACAATAGTCTTGTGTGAGGTGAACTGTTTGACCTATGTTTATTTTATCTAATTTCTTGTCAACTGAATTTATGTTTTAACTAAACTATTTTTAATATTACCTTAAAAAATGGATACCTCTGGTGACAATGAAATATTATCTTCAAAAAGCGATGATAGTAATGAAACCGATCAAAATGCGAAATCATCTGATAAACACGAATGTAATAGTGATAAAAGTGACGATGAAATTATGTTTAGTGCGAAAAATCGTTCAAAAAGTAGAAAAAACAACATTGTTGATAGTGATGACGAATCGGCGCCATCAGAAGCCCCCAAAGAGGACTTACAATCAAGCGATTTAAATTTCTCAGATGACTCCAGTCCACACGATAGTTTATCGAAAAAGAAAAGTAAAAAACGTATTAAGCGTTTAAATAGTGATTCAGATGATTCATGCACTGAGAAAAATACAAATAAAAATGTTGCAAACAATGAAAGTGACTCTGATGAACAAAATAAAGAAAGCAAGTTTTCTCAGTCAAGTAGAATAAAAGAAAAAAGAAATAAAATGACTGATAAGTTTAAGAATATGTTAGATAAACGTAAGAAGACAGAGGAAGCGAATATAAAAGAAAAGACTGATAGTGCGGCTCCTGATGCACAAACTTCAGCGCCAAAGATAACCGATCTTTATGACTCAGAGAGTTCTGACGAGGAGATAGAATCGATAAAATATGAAAATAGTCATAGTGAAAACGATGAAGTAATGTCAAACCCAGTACTTAAACCTAAGAATGAAGGAAAAGATGGCAAACCTAAAGTTCAACGGGTGAGTGTTTTTGTTTAAATTAAACTAGAACTTTGTTATTTCATTCAAGAGAGCAAAAATTGCCCAATGCAATAGTTTCATGTTATAATAACTAGTATATATATTTTCCTAAAATAATATTTTGACTCTTTTTTAAGCCTGTTGAAATATTCCAATCTGTAAACAAATATTAAGATTTTCAAGATTACAATATCTAAATTTATAACTATATTTTTTCTATGGTTTATTTATTGAAATTTGTTTTTACGTTGAGTTATATATATATTTTAATTAATCCCGTTATGTACATATATTTGATGTCAAATTTTCATTATTTCATATACGTGAAAATAATTCATGTTTATTTACTAAGGCCGAAGCCACACCAAAGTGCTTCGTTAGGTGCTAAGCTAGGTTTTACGTGACTCATATACTAGGTGACTTCATCCTGTGCCACACCAAAGTGCTACGCACAAATTCATTTGACAGTTAGGAGCGGTTGAGTCAACACATGATGCCACTCAAAACTAACCAATTTCATTACAACTTACCATCTTTATTTACTTCCTGTGCAATTTCATTCCAAAGTGATTTTATTACAGGTACATTTTTGTATAATTTGCTCGATGGGTTCCATAAAGACTCCCTTTTATACACTGCTGTTATTAAAACCTCCGCCATCTTGTAAAATCACGGTGACACAATAAAATTAACCAACACGTCTGTTCGCTAGGAGATTCACTCGATGACTAATCGCCATGCAACGTGGCGCGAAGCGTGCAGTGTGGCCATTGCGATAGTATGTGGTGCGTTGGTTTGCTAGGATATGTTGCCTAACTTGCAGCATAGCTCTAAGCATCAAGCGAGGCTCCTACCTGTGTGGCCGAGGTCTAAGTGTTCAAATTTCAAATGTATTTTTTTTTAAGACTAATGCCGAAGAATACTTTTGATTTATTAATAGCAAAATTGAAGAAAAAGAAAATTTTTATACCAAGCCTTAACTAACAACAAAAAAAAATGTTTGTTCTAATATGGTGCTTTACATATGGTGATAAAAAAGATGATTAACAGCCTTTCATACATACACAATTTTAGGGTAGGCAAAAAGGACAGATCACCATGCCTTTCTATCCACCCACACATGTCATTCCTGCTTTTCTGTTTCTCATATTTCTTACGTTTCCCTCAGTTCAAATTTTTCTAATTATTTCCTTCCATTCTTTCCTCAGTTTACCTTTACCTCGCTCTCAATTAGTTTCTGTCATATTTGTTTTGTAAATCTTTCGCAATTCATTATCTAAATGTGGCACGATCATCTTGAGATTAATTTCTTCGTTTTACTTTTAAGAGAATTAACTCTAATATCAAATTAAAAATAATATCCGTCTCGAACAGTTTCAATCTTTTGAACCATCATGTCTTACTCTATCATGAATTGTAATACCAGATATTTTTTACAAGATGTGCATTTATTCTGTTCTTGTCACTCCCTTTCAATGTGCAGGCTTCACATCTTGACATGTGAAGCCTGCGCCTGCACTTTTCAGTAGTTGGCTGTATACCCTGTGTCCCAGCATCTAATGAAAAACTCACATCCAAATATTCAATGTTGCACTGCCACATGAGACATATTCAGGAACTTTCTGATCATTATTAAAAACCATCCAAACAGTTTTTTTCTGTGAACACTAATGAATCTTATTAGGCTGTTTTTCCACAATAAGAATTTTGCTAGTGCACTGCCCAACTGCCATCTCAACAATGGAAGTCAGCACCGTATCCAGAGAGTTTGCCATGCCGTTTCATGGACAGACACGTACATAATAATGTACTGGTCATCCTTTAAAAATACCTGTTGAGAAAAAATTGTGGGCATTCAGTCTTAAAGGCAGCACGTCTCACTGAGCACGTTTTATAAATGATAGCGATTTGCTTTGTCGTACAGTTATATAGTAATATTAATAAATGCAGTTTGACAGTTAGCGTAATTACACTGGATATGTTTTTACTGATTTATAGTTGTTCACATAAAATTAGTTCATTTCTAAGTGAAACTACAATAGCTGTTTATGATTTTTGCTCCTTTTATTCTCTTGGGCATTTTGTGTATGTGTATATCTTCTTTTTTCTTGAATAACTATTTAAAAAATATATAGATCGTTATTATGGTGATGACTTGACCAGAATATCTGAATGTGCAATAGTTCTAAATGGCGAAGAACTGTGTTTCAATATTTAGCTCATTTAGATTCAACAAATTTGTCATATGTTTTTGATCAAGGCTTGATGTCTGGATTGCGTGTCATACTCATAAATCCACGTCTTGTCTCCAGTGATGATCTGTTTGATAAATGTTGGGTCGGATTCGGCCTTGGAAATCATGTCTTTCGCAATTTCAACGCGGTCCTTTTTTTGCATGAAATTGAGGTCTTTCGGCACCAGTTTTGCAGCGGCATGTCTGAGGCCCAAATCACTAACCAAAATGTCTTGAGCGGAT
This sequence comes from Odontocerum albicorne, assembly GCA_949825065.1. Classification (NCBI taxonomy): domain Eukaryota; kingdom Metazoa; phylum Arthropoda; class Insecta; order Trichoptera; family Odontoceridae; genus Odontocerum; species Odontocerum albicorne. Next base: position 21,599,513 of record OX463855.1, read on the forward strand.
CCATAAGCGATGTTCAAGTCCTCTGCCAGCTCTCTGATGGTCAATTTGCGGTTTTCGGCCAACATTTCTTTGATTTTATCGATGTTTTCATCGGTTTTCGACGTCGACGGCCTGCCACTGCGTTCGTCATCCTCGACCAACTCACGACCACTTCTGAAGCGTTCGTGCCACCGAAAAACGTTTGATCTCGAAAGAGTATCATTGCCGAAACACTTCTCCAACATTTCCAAGGTCTGCGGACCGTTAAATCCGTTTTTCACACAAAATTTAATGCAAATTCGTTGATGCACAGTTGATGCCATTTTCATACTTGTAAAAAATCGAAAACACGCACCAAGGTAGATGTGCTCGGTACAGCGTAACTTTTACAAATGTCAAGCTATGACGCTGAAATTTGGAGGGAAGTGTCAATGACAGATGTGGTAACCTAACAAAAAAAAAAGAATTCCAATCGGGTGATTGACAGCGCCACACGGTGGCCGGTCCTAAAACTTTTTGATCAAGGTAGTATGTACTTTCAGTGGTTATTTTTACATTATTCTCCAATACTACATCTGAAAGGCATTACCCTTCTCTCAGATACAAACTAGCATAACCCATGTATTAATTCCATAGAAGAAGATCAAGCTTAAGTGAAATATTCAAGCATATTAATAATATAAATGAAGGATACCTAAGGCCCATGAAGGTCTGTAATCTGATCCACAGTAATTTCTCATATTACCATGGAAAATTCAATCGGAAGTTCTTTGCCGAATTTTAAATTATAATAGATAAGAAAAACTTCCTCAGCATCTGCCCATGTAGACAAATTACAGTGCTCGACAAATTTAAACTATTTATTTTTTACAAATGAAAGTTTGTTCACTTGATAGATTTTGAGATACTAAATTATGAAAACAATGGTCAAAATTCTGGAATGAATCTGGTTCCCAAGATAAATCGGACATTGCTGTATACAGGTGTATCCTTGTTTACAAATGTTTCATGTGTAATAGTGGCAGCAAAACTTGACTGGAATTCATTAGCCTGCTACGAGTATTAATATACAACATTTTTCGTGACAAGAGTTTTTCAGTCAGACCCTTCCTTTTGCTTGTAGTGGACACTCGCAGTAGATTTCAGGTATGTTTCCTTGAAACGAAACAATGAAAACAAAAGCCAATCCACAAAAAATATTGTCGTTTTCGCATTTAGCACCCTAAAATCTATAAAGAACGTTTCTGTAAAAAAAAAACATTATTAAGCAGTGTTATTTATCGAATTGGTAAGTAGCATCAAATAACTATATTATTTTATAAAATTGTTTTCTAGCTCAAGAAAGTGAAACACATTGCCTATGAATTCATATAGCGTGTAAGAAAATATTAACATAAAAAATTGTACTGCATTTTTTGATATGTCAATTAAGCCCAATTTTTTATGATAGTTATACACTGTCAGTTACAATTTACCGCTAGTTTTTGGCATTTTCATTGCAGGACTTGTGCGCATCATATTATATTATATGTTAAATGTTGTATTTTTTTATGTTTTTAATTTGGGTTTTGAAGAAAATAAGTTGGTTCTAAAATTGCCTAGTTTAACCTCTATTTAACACATAAAAGCAATAGTAACACGGGGACTTTTTCTGATAGATAAAAACATAAAAAATATCAATTATTGGCCTTTGGCTACAATAGCAATGTTTGAGTTGACCTGCCACTGGAAAAAGTCAACCACCCCTGAAATAAAATAATTATTATTTCAGATGTCAGCCAAGCAGGCTATGAAACAGATGCAGAAAATAAAGAGTGAATCAGGGCGCATGCTAAGGGAGAAGCAGGTATCTTTACCTTATCACAAGCCCAAGCAGATCACTCTGAAGGAAATCATGGCTAAGAAGAAAATCAACTTCACAGTGGGTAGCAAAAGACTTGGCTTCAAGATGAATGAAGAGGAACTAAAACAATATGCGTAAGTAAAAATGTCTAGATGATAATCCACAACAGTATTGTAGTACTAAATTTGATATATGGGAGTGGAACATGGACATGGAATAAAATTAAAAGAGCCAAATAAATGCTGTAGAAATGTGTGCGCTTAGAAAAATATGTTAGGTGCCAATATATAACAGAATAAGAAATAAAGTGATAAGATATGTATGTGAAAAGCAGTACGAAGAAGAGCACTCTGAGATGGTTTGGGCACGTGGAACGAATAAATGAGGAAAGACTAACATACAAATATATAGTGCAAATGTGAGTGAAAGACGTTATAGGAGAAGACCAAATATAGGTAAATGTGGTTGAATCAAGTGAATGATATTTTGAAAGTGACTAATGTAAAGTCAGGGAAATCATAAGAGTTGTATAAGGTGTACATATGTGGAGAAAGCGAAATATATATCGATATATGAAGGTCTAGCGCTCTGCCCTCTATGCTTACTTCGACCAGGGAATAGCGTAATGGTGTGTCTGTATCATCATATTCTTGTAATGTCTTAAAATGAATTAAAATGTCATTAATTTTTCAGGAAACAGCTAGAAGAAAGGGAAAAGGAAATTATTGAATTGTGTAAAAGTGAGAGTGAATCAGAAGAGGAAAATGACCAAGAAGAATTAAATAAAGATAATGTTGAAAATTTGGAAAACAGTGATGAAACGGATAATAAAAATTATAATGAAGTTGCTGCAGCAACCATACTAGCTTGCAAAAACTTATTAAGTGCATTTGACGATGAAGAAAATAAAGATAAAAAATGTGATGATACTCCCAGTATTGAAAATAATGAAAAAACAGATCAAATAATAGAAGATACGCAATCAACAATTGGAGATGATCTAGAACAACCTGATGAAAATAGTGTGCAAGATAACTTCAAAAACCTTGGTGAAGAAACTTTTAAAGATAAATCTGATAAGCCTGATGAAGATTCTGTTAAACATGACTTAAACAATTCTGATGAAGGCGATTCTCCAATTATTTCAGAAAACCGTCCAAAAACACTTTTAAATGGAGCTCAAGTCTGTGATACAAATGATAATAAACAAGTTTTTGAATCAGAACTAATATTCAATGACGAGGATATAGAGAATGAAGGTTCGCTTGATGATGTTGAAATGTTAGAAAATACAACCAGAGATAAACTTGATACTTCTAAAGAAAATGATATCAATGATGCTGAAAATCTGATTTTAGAATTATCTTCTGATGATGTAAGCGGTATTGAATATACTAAAGAAGATCCTGTATCCATTAATTTGCTTCATGAGAAACCTCATCCCTCAACTCAAATAAATGGTATGTCTAAATTTTTAATAAATTTTATAATTAAAAATAGGTACATTTTGTGAATATCAAGAATACAGATTGTTCCACAAAACTCCATCTAGGTCGATCCACAGCCTGACACCTCATTTCCTCCCACGTTAGGCCGAGATTGCAAATCTCCCTATCGAAAAACTTATAAGATACATGTCCGAATCGTCCATCATTCTCCTAAGGTATTTTTTCTCAAATCTGAGAAGTATTCTCTCTCGGGCCTTGGTAATTAGCCAAAATTCAGAGCTGTGTAGCAAAATAGGCAAGATGCAAATACCAAAAAGCTTACTATTCTCAGACTGGCAGATTCTGCCTTAATGTTATAAGAGCTGACAGGTGGAAGATTATTCATGATGTTCTCAAAGTATTTCTTCTGTCTCTCCTTTTCCAACTCAGGGTCAGAATCAATATTCGCATTCCAATCATGCACTGCGCTACTTAGTTTTGGTCTTCTCTCCCCCGTGAAGAGGGTGTGAGATCTCGATATTATAGTTTTTGAATCATTAACACTGGCAACTGCTTCAACTTTACAAGTGATGTTCTCAAGGTGGACACATTTATCTCAACATACCGATATTAACATACATAAGTTACTAGTTGTAATTTTTTTAAAACACATTAAGTTAATAATTTTTAGAACTTGAAACTTTTTCTTTGCTTGCAAATTCAGACCACTCTGTGTGCTTGCAAATTTTCATCAAATGTAAACTAATATAATAGAAGTTTAGTTAATATTTCTCATGGTCTACTAAGTAATAAGATGATGTATTGGAAGAAATCCAAGTACTAGGACTGGTGCGAAATCTTGTCCATATCACAATGTTCTGCAGGTGCTCTTTAATCAAATAAATTAAACACTATTTTTTCTTTATATTCACCACTGATTTATTGAATCCACTATCAGTTTCAAAGACCTCTGTCTTCTTCGTCAGTTGATAAGGAACTAAATTATATGTTTAAATTATAATTATTATTCTGAATTTGCTACTACTTGTTCGGGAAAAAAACACTTGTTTGATATTGATCACGGTTTACAGATTCTACACATAAGCCGGGGGTTTACAACTGGGCAACTTAGAGATTCTCAAAATAAGAAAAAGTATTAAATTAGTTCTCAAAATTATAAATCATCAGGTTTATTTAAGTATAATCCTCTCCTCAACCTATTTCCAATTCAAATGCCAACATCTTGACTCCGCCTACACACCCCTTTCCCTTACTAGCCACTAACCCTTATCTTTATTAAGTAGTGACCACTAATAATAATATATATTAAACATGTAATTCAGTTCCTCATCACCTAATAAAGAAGACAGAACTATAAAACCCATAGTGAACTTTATCAATAAAACTATGATGTAGACAAAAAAAATACTGGTTAATTTATTTTATTTAACTAAAAAATTTGAAAAAACGTCCAAGGCTCTTAACCCACAAATAAATTAATTTATTTGCATATTTCATTGCTTATTGATATTTAACAAAATGTTTTTCCGTATATTTTTTAGATTATGCCATGCCATCAACTTCATCGCAACAAATGTCCTGCAGTGCTCCTATATTGAATACAAAGCCTAGACTTACAGGTTCTCCTGGCTGTTTTATTGATCTTGTATCTGGAGAAGTTAAATCTGGTGTGGAGTTGTTGAAAAAAAAATTCATGCTGCATGCTGCAATAAAGACTGCTGAAGAATTAGAGCGAGAAAAGGATAAACAGTAAATATTTATCACTAATGTTTTTCTTAATCTCTATGCTCTTTCGTTTCTATCAGAGTAAAAAAGTAAAAAAATCCTTTAGAATGCAATTTTTAAACAGGATTTCAGTTTTGGTCCTGTGATGAAGATGTCCAACTTTCTCTCCATCTCTGGTGGACGTCCCGGTGGTCGACGACCCTCTGGAATCTCGTGCATTACAATCTTAGGTATTTTCGCGGGGTCCATCCTCTCAACATAGTCCCTCCAGAATCGTCTTCTCTTCCTACTCCATCTAACGATGTTCTCAATGTTACAACTTCTGTGGATTTCCTCATTAGGTATCCTATCTCTAAAGGCCTACCTACGATAGGCCGCAGTGTTTTCATTTCTGTTGTTCTGAGTAGGTTGTTCGTTCTTACAGAATCTGCTCTTGCTTCGATTCCGTAAGTCATAACAAGTCTTATGCATGTTTTGTATATTCTGACTTTGCTTCATGTGTTTATTGCCCCAAACAACCTGTGTTTATTGCCCCAAACAGTTCCTCAGGCATCCGGAGATAACTGCTGCTTTATTGGTCTGTTCTTTGACTTCATTTTACAGATCGTTGCAGCTAGATATCTCCACACCCAGGTATTTAAACTTCATGACCTGTTCTATGGGTTTATCACCCACAACCAATTTGCATCTAAGAGACTGTCTGGATATTGTTAGACATTTTGTTTTGCCGACGGATATCGTCATGTTATATCTCTCAGATGCAAGATGGAACCTATACAGCATTCGTTGTAGATCGTCTTCGCTTTCTGCTAGTATAGTTGCGTCGTCAGCATAGCATACCACGCTGATGAGTTTTTTGCCCATCCAAGATCAAGAGATGCGACCTCCTCTATGATCTTGTCCATGATTAGATTGAAAAGAAATGGACTGAGACTATGCCCTGTCTGATTCCTGTTACAGTAGGTATCTCTTTAGAGAGCTCGCCATCCACTTAAATTCTTGTTTTGCGATTGGTGTTTAGATCTTGTATTGTTTTTATTATGGATGGCGATACACCCTTCTCCAACAAGATATCGACAATGTCTTTTAGCAGCACTCTGTCAAACGCCTTAGTCAAGTCGACGAAGCACACAAAGGCTGGCTTATTGAACTCTAGATTTTTCTTTTATCTGTCTTATGATGAAAATTGCATCAGTTGTAGATCTGTTCCTCCTGAACCCTTGCTGTGCCTCCCTGTGTGTAATTGTGCGTTCTAATTTCTTTTTCAATATTGCTGTAAACAATTTCAGCACAGAACTCAGAAGGGAAATCCCTCTATAGTTTTCACGGTTGTTTTTACTTCCTTTTTTAAATATTGGTATCGTTATACTTGTGTGCCATTCTTGTGGTATTCTGGAATTTTCCAGGATGCCATTGAACAGTTTTATGTATTTCTGTAATTGAATTATTTCCTGCATATTTCATCATCTCGTTTGATATGTCGTCTATGAGAGGGGATTTGCGATTCTTTAAGTTCCCTATTGGTGATGCTACTTCCAGTACTGTGAGTGTATCTGGTGTTGTCACTTCTATGTTATGGGGGTCGTGTTACACTTCATCTTTGTACAGATTTTCAAAGTACCTCTCCCAGTCTTCCGTTGTAATTTTGGAGGTTTGAATATATTCATTAACTGGTTTCTTCTGGGTTTTAGCATCTTCCAGATTTTTCTCTGTGCTCCTTACAGGCCGTGTTCCATATCCTTAGTATATTGATCCAAAAATCCTTCTTTATTATTGCTATTTCACTGTTTACTCGGTTTCATACTATTTTGTATCTATTGTGTTCCTCTGTTGTTGGATTGTTTCTATAATTTAAGTAACTCTGCTTCTCTTCTTCTGCCAGTATCTTTATTTCATCACGGAACCATGGTTTATTGTTGAACCAAAGATTATTGAATTTTGATTTTTCAGTTTTCAAGGACTGACAATTCAAGGTTTTTCTGAGGATTATTTTCTGACTATAGTACCATACCAAGTCTACCCAAACTTCTTTTGGATTGACTGTAGCATTCTACAAGACACAATAACTTATTATAAATATAAAAAAAATCATGAAGTACAATCATCAGATTGCCATTCAATTTTAACTGTTGGCTGGTTAAAATTGAATTGGTGGGGATCAACTGCTCAACTGCAGAATGGCTGAAGTAAAGTTGAATCCAGTCTAAATTGAATATATTATTTTTATAGATAATTAATTGCCTTAAGAAATATACACAAAATTTATATTTTTTTCTCCTGTTTTACCCTCACGATAAACTCTACTTCATTTTAATCATATTTACTACTTTCTTTCTTTCTTTATTTTCATCTCGGAATAGTCTGTAATCCAAACATTTTAAAACGATCTAAAATTGTCTGAAGGTTTTCATTTAGCATTGTAAGGCCTTCAAAGTATTTTAAATAATATCGATGACGGTTTATTGCCTAATATATGTCCTGACCCCAATAAACTAGGCTTTTTTTGCCTGTATCTTACTGAGGACATAAGAATGTAAAAAAATAGGTCGATACTTTTTATTGATAGTTGATTATTGTTGAATTTCTTTGTCAAAATTCTCATTAATTTGATGTGAAATCTAATCACGAGTATGTGCCTTGTGAGTCAACCCGTGGTGTGTTGTATCAGTTTAAAGTAATTAGCAGCGCATACATTTATTATCTAAAACAAATTTAAGAAAACAGGAATGCTGAAAAAATTCTTGAGTAGATGATCTAGTGATCATCATAATCACAAAACTACTTACTTTATTGATTCCCGACAAGTATTATTCTATTGACAGTATCTTATAAAATTATTTTCTTTCTTTAAAAATCTCATGAGTTAAAGGTTTACACAAACATTTGCTACAATATATAATCTCTCCTGCAAGTTCAAGTACTCAAACTCCTGTTCCGACAGCAACCATTTTCTAATCCCTTGCTTTTACGTGATATGTACTACAAATGCAGAAATTTAAAGAAAGTTACAGCTCATATCAAGCCGAAGCGAAAATAAATATATCCGTAGTCAGGTTATGGCTACACGTAAGAATAGACCTTGGCACACACATGATTATATAAACCAAACAATATGATGCTCAGTTTAACTTACTAAAAAGATGATAGTTAACGAGCTTTCATGATGAAAGCTGCAACACTCTCGAAATGTCGGCACATGAACTAAAATGCTTGCCTTACGAACTCTGAAAGCCCTACAATGCTATCTTAAAATTGTCTAAATGTACTGGTATTATTAAACAAATATGAAAAAGTATTGGCTAATCTTTGACTGTACCTGTTGTTTATACAATATAGGGTTAATATGTATTTATGTGGCAAACTTTCTAGTGATCATTTTAATTTACTTATATGTAAATATTACACACCATCAAATCATGTCAAATATTGATAAGATTTAGAAATTTTAATAATAAAATTTTTATTTTTAGAACACATCCAGGATCTTTACATATGAAGCTGAAACGTGATCTAGAAGAAAAAATGATTGATCAGAGGACTCAAGAGTGGAACAAAAGATTAGAAGAATTTGAATTAAAGAAAAAGGAAGAAAATGATAATCTTTCTGAATGTGATGAATTGTTAGAAAAAGAATACAAAGAAGAACTTAATCATGATGATAAAGAAGTTGATGAGGATGATAGTGAAAGCGAGATAACTGAAGATGAGGAAGAAGAGGATGATATTGTTATTAAAGATAAACCAAAAACTAAATGTAACCTCCTTGATGAAGAAGCAGAAGTTGACGATGATGAAAATGCTGACTCCGAAGATGATGATGAAGATGAAGAGAATGACAATGATAGCAGTGATGATTCTGGTGATGAAATAGAATACAAACCTAGTGACGGTAAAAAGAAACTATCCAGAATTATTAAACCTTTCGGTGATTCAGATAGCTCTGACAATGAAGACAATGAAATGAAAGACTTAAATAAAATAGAAGACAAACCAAAAGATTCTGAAACAAATGTGGAACTCGATAATTTTCTGAGCACACCAATGAAAGATGATAAAAGCTTAAATCGAACAGACACAGGCGATATGTTTGAAAGTCTGGATAGTTCCAAAAACAATGGGAACCTATCTTTTGATTGTGAGTAAAATTATTTTTAATATTTTCTTTTCCAATATTTCTTTAAGAATTATGTATTTATTGACTAAATAAACAACACTTATGTGGGCTTTACATATCACAGTAACAATTATAAAACATAAAATGATAATGTATCAACATCGTCAAAAAAAAAAACTAACAATTCAGGATACATATATCTTTCAAAATACATTGCATGAAAATACCAACATATAATACAACATAAAAATTAAAAAAAATCAAATACAGTTTATCAAATTCAATAAAAAATACAAAACTTGAGTAGAAATAATCTCTCTCAATGGTAACAAGAATACAAAATAACAGGAAAAAAATGCTTAAGGTAAAATTAAATAGCCAGTCTCCCAGTCAAGAGCCAGATGCCAGAGAAGAACTTAACAACTCATCCAGTGTTTGTCCAAGACAACTTTTTTGTTTTTATATATTTTTATATTAAATACAAAAAGCTAATAAATGCAATGCTAAAATTATGTACAATTATATTTTTAATAATGTTTGTACATGTTTATAATTGTATCAAATGTTTATTTTATTATATTTTGTATTATAGTTTACGTGTACAAGAGTGTGGGCTGTAAAACTTATGGTGTCCTCATGGCCGGTCTCACCATCCTATTGGTGGGGGTCTATCTCGATTGTGAAGATGTTAAGATATGAGCCCAGAACTTTTGATAGCTTATCTCTCGCAAATGTATTTGTTTCTCCATTGTAACATATATATGTAATTACAGGATATATATTTACATACTACAATCAATAAACTTGTTATTCATAACCCACATTGATTAACTGTGTAATTACAGGATATATATTTAAATACTACAATCAATAAACTTGTTATTCATAACCCACATTGATTAACTGTGTAATTACAGGATATATATTTAAATACTACAATCAATAAACTTGTTATTCATAACCCACATTGATTAACTGTGAGACTTTACACTTGCAGTGTATATAATATATTTGGCATTAAAAAAACATGTCAAATGTCTAAATGGAGATAAATTTGGTAATCATCGTCATAAATATGGAATCAGATCCCCTAGATACAATACTTAACAAGACCCCTTTAGGTGAAGCATTGTTGAACAGAATCAGTATTGAACACGCCCATAGGCGTTTATATAAACTTTTGCTAGGTGCTAGCTATTATACTACTGGTCACTGCCCAATGCCATTTTTTGTCATGTGTAGTTTATTACAATAGGTAAACAAGAACAAACTCCAATTCATTTCAGGGGATGACTTGCCACTAGGCCAGAAACCAGTGCCTCCTGGAGATACTCCTTTGTCAGAGAAGACCAGGTCTAGTATATCCTTTAATGAATCCAAGCCAGAGTACGGAGGGCGGACTGATCTAGCCAGTCTAGTTTCTCCCATCATCAAATTGACAGCTGTACAGAAAAGAACATCTTTGGGACAGGTTATTTATTATTTTCTTTCTCTTTTATATTTGCTTCATATATCATCACAGGGTATACATGCTACTTATCTATTTGACTTTGTTTGGCCATTTTTCCTTTTGGATCAGGGATGAAATATTGTAAAGGACCTCCTCCATGCCATCCTGCCTGACACCACAACCCTTATATTGACTAACCCAATCCAGATAGACTTGGCTGAGACAGATTTTATATTTGCTTCATATATCATCACAGGGTATACATGCTACTTATCTATTTGACTTTGTTTGGCCATTTTTCCTTTTGGATCAGGGATGAAATATTGTAAAGGACCTCCTCCATGCCATCCTGCCTGACACCACAACCCTTATATTGACTAACCCAATCCAGATAGACTTGGCTGGGACAGATTTTGCCCTTGTTTATATCATCTCGTAACAATCAAACACTGTTAAAAATCTGCAAAGTAAATATTACCATTCTGAAAGATACAGAATGAATTGTTAGCGATTCATTCTGTATCTTTCAGAATGGTAATATTTGACAGAATGAATTGTTAGCGATTCGTGAGGAATAAAAACTGTCAATTTGCGGTATCTCCTCGACAGGTTATTTATAAACAAGAATTGTGCTATTTGTATTTCCATAACTCAAAATTTTGGCAATGATGGCAACATTTTTAACCAACTGTAATTTGCACAGAATACAGGTATTTGTTATAGGATAAAATGACATTATAACAATAATATAATCTCAGATTCTCATAGTCCCATTAGGACACTATTATCGAAGATCTCGAATTAAGCTGATAATTATATTTTATATGAAATCAGAGCCTCTCAAAATAAAAACAAAAATGCCATAAAATATGCAACCTTATCTGGTTCTAATCTTCATCCAGGATATCATTTCGCAGACTAAAAACTGTTTACTTACTGGTTAGCTAAAGGCCTGAGAGCTATCTGGTAGCAAGAAGGGTTACAGAAATATCCAGGTTAAAATTTACCAAGTCTTGGTTCCACAAAAAAAAAACTGAACAAATTGTGTCTATAATATACAGGATAAGAATAGGACAGTGTCTAATGGGATGCCAACTTTATAAAATTCATTAAAAAAAACCAGTGTGAGATGGGAAAGGTAAGCCTTGACCATATTTTCTTTGAGATCTACAAATGATCTTTACTCAATTACTCCCACTTAATTCTCCACTAATTTACAATCTGAATTTTTGTACAAAACTCTCTAAATAAAACTTCTTTACTTTAATTTATCTTTGGCACAAATCATTCTGTTCGAAGGATAGAATGACTAATTAAATAATTATAAGAATTACATCAATCAAAATAAATCAAAGGAAATAAGATATTTATCTTACAAAATATATCTATTTACAAAACCAACCCCAAATTTGGTTCAGCAGCAGCTGCTGAAAATGAACTTAACAGCATGCCTCTCATATTTAAAATAATTATGTTTTTTTTATAATCACATTTACATCATTAGCAGAGACAAACAGAGCACCAAAATTTTCTAGTTTTATATTTTTTGTGTATATCCTTTTTTCATACAGTTCCTTGGATTTCTCTGATTCTCTAAAATTCATTATTTTAAAGCCTGATTAAATTTATCTAAGCATACCTTTTTTTAACATAGCACCATGCCATATATAATATTTATCCTGTATGGCGAAGCTAGTGTAGCAAAAGTTATAAAAATTGTTAGACTGCGCTAGCTTGGACACTTATACCGTATGCAGGACACTGACCTTGCAAGGAAAATTTTGTTCAGTGATCCAATGGGATGTAAGAAAGTAGAGGGAGATTAAAGCTGAGATGGTTGGATGGTGAGACAAAGAACTGCCGTACACTGGGTATAACCAATTGGAGGAGAAATAAGTGGCAGAGAATCCTGCTGATAGTCAAGGCCTATCCTGTATTATAGGGCTGATGATACCTTTGTTGATCTTCCTCTATATATGTACAACACTTTTTACTCTCTCACTCTAAATTGTAATGTTGATTTATTTTATTTTTCTTACTTTTTCATTCGATATGCCCAAACTACCAGGTTTGTACCTATGAAACCGGATTTTTTTTATAGAAAATACACATTTATTGTATGAAAATGGTAAAAAATATTTTATTCAAAGTAGTGCCCATCGCTAGCTACACATGTTTCCCATCTCTTTGGCAATTTGTGGATGCCACGCCAAAAAACCTCTTACTCTTTTGAGGCAAACTAATCATCGAGCCATTTTCGTAAGAAGTGAAGCGCTGCTCAGCAAGTGCATGTCCCATCGATGCAAATAAGTAGTAATCGGATGGTGCCAAGTTTGGTGAGTAAGCCGCATGTGAAAATATTTGCCAACGAAACGCCTCAATCGTTTCCTTGACCGGTTTTGCTGTGTGCGATGGTGCATTATCATGAAGCAAAATTACTTTGTGTTGCCTCTTTTGATATTCTGGTTGTTTTTCACGCAATGCTTGGTTCAAATACATAATTTGTTGTCAGTAGCGTTCAGTATTAACGGTTTCACCAGGTTTTAGCAGCTCATAATAGATAACACCCTTCTGATCCCACCAAACACAGAGCATTGTCTTCCGTCCATAGCGATTTGGCCTTCCTGTCGATGTCGCTGGTTTGCTTGGAATTACCCATGATCTTTTACGCTTAGGATTCTCTAAATATATCCATTTTTCATTACCAGTCACAATTCGATGGAGAAATTATTTTCTTTTGTACCTGGCGAGCAGCATTTCGCAAGTGATTTTTCAGTTTTCCTACTGTCACTTTCGGTTTTCATTCAGTTCATGTGGAACCCATTTTCCCACTTTCTGGATCTTTCCGGTGGCTTTCAAACGTATGGAGACGGCTTCTAGTGTCACATTTAATTGATCCGCAAGTTGTTGTTGTGTTTGAGCGTCATCCTCATGCAACAATGCTTGCAATTTGGCGTTTTCAAACTTTCTCGGTGGTCTTCCACGTTCTTCGTTTCTCATGTCAAAATCACCAATTTTGAATTTTTTAAACCACTCAAAGCACTGTGATTTACCAAGAGCATGCTCACCGTAAGCTTCTACAAGCATTCGATGCGATTCAGCAGCAGTTTTTTTTAAATGGTAACAGAAAATCAATGCTGTCCGCAAATCGTAGTTTTCAGGCACAAAAACAGACATGTTCAACGGTATGAAAACATATGTAGTTGTATTAAACTTGCATTGTTGTGAGTTAAAAACCTTTGACAAATGTAATCTTACACAAAAAAAGGGCGCCAATGACAAGATTTGACAGTCACTACATTGACAACTAGAGCCATCTATGAGCAAATTCCGGTTTCATAGGTACACACCTGGTATATGTGGTAAATTTTTAATAACTTGAAAATATATTTAAAAAATATGACAAATTTGAATCTTTGCATCACCCTGAAATATGAATGTTGTAAATTGATATGAATTTATTTAAATGAACAGTTTTGTACATGATACTAATATCCAAATTTTGTCAATATTTTACCATTTAAAAAAAAAAATACAAATTTTTATACACTCATCAATTTAACCATTTATCTGAAATTGACTAAAGATCACATAGATTGAAATGCATTTCTTCATGTTCTTTAGACTTTGTAATATCAATTATATTTTTTTAGGATGCTGGGGATGAAAATATGTCACCAAATTCCAGTGGAACAGCGCCTCAATTCAAAGGATTTGAAATGGATAAACTGGTGAACTTACAAAAAAAACTTTTATTTGAGTGTGACGCTTCACAATCCACGCAGGTAACATGTTAATTCAATATAAAAAGATACTTATAGCAACAAGTTAGGCTGCGAATCCAGGCAGCAGAGATAACTTTCCAGTAATCATACAAACAAAGAAAATATACTAGTCACTTATAAATATAATAAGACATATGGAAAACCGAGGAACACTGATCACGAAACCCTTTGTAACAAAAATAGAGAGATGTCAGCTGCAGTCACTGGGGATGACCTTTATGGCCTAGATGGTGAGACACCTGCCTTCCAATCTGGAGGTTGTGGATTTGATTACCACTTGCAACAATTTTTTTAGTTTGTGAATACGGCACCGAACACTGTTAATCTTTTTACATTTATTTAATCAACATCTTTCTGGTTGATTGGAAAAGACTCCGACTATTACGCACCGGTGAGCGACTTAATTAAAAGGGTTCCAGTCTGTTATTCACTTCAAATAACTACAGATAAAAAAGTTATTTTGCTTTTTATAGAAACTTGGATGAAATTCAATTGAGGAAATTTAAAATTGTGCAGAATAAAGAAATGAGGACTATTTTGAAACTAAGTAAATACATAAGGATTAGGGATATGATTTGTGAACTAGATATGTGGACAGTAAAACAATCTGTAATTGTTATTGTTTTAATCTAGATTTTTTTATTATAAAATAATTTGTTGCTAAAGCATATCTGAAACGATGTGATGTATGGTAAGAAGCTCCATAATTACCCTATGAAAAATTGCTGACTTTCAGCTTCCAAAAACCCAAAATGACAAAAAGTCATAATGTCTTATATTAAAAATATTTAAAAAAAATTAACGAAATGTCATAAAGTATTTAGACTTTTTGTTCTCTGTGTGTTTAGTTAGTGAAAAAAATGTAAATATAAGTTCTCAAATATAAAATGATGATGAAGTTAATTAGGATAAGATTAGTTTGTAATTATTTTTTTAACTAAATTAAGTAAATAATATTTTTTATGTATTATACACGTATTTTTAAATCTTCCATTTATTTTTTCGAAAAATGTTCTTGCATTATCATTTTTAAATGAATGCTCAAATTGTTGTTTTTTTAATCCATGCGTAGTAATAAATAAATGAGCAATGTGTTAAATTTTTGGTGTATGGATAGATATATATTTGGTATATATTGTATGAAGGATAGAAAGTAATAATTTTAATAAATTTACAGGATACTCAAGAGCTAGCAAACTTGTGTTCAGGGAAATTCCCAACTCCTAGTAACGCAGCAAGTTCTTCCAAACCATCAAACCTGGATAAATTGATCATGAGCGAAGGAGCATCCACACATACTGAGGATTTCACTCAGAACACGGAAAATGAACTTATGGAACTCTGCACTGGGAAGTTTGTGGGAATTAATGATCAAGACAGTGAAACAATGGTATTTATTAATTATTTTTTTTAACTTTTTAAATTATATACTAAATTAGTATTAATGTTCTAAAATTCTATTTTTAATCAAACTGGAAAAAAAATCAACACTTTACTTTGAATAAATGACAAGCTGGTTTCGCTCCGGTTAAGCATTTTCGAACTGTTCGATACTCAATTTTTTTTTAATATATTTTAAGTAACTTTTTTTGTTATCAATATCGGACGAATATATCTTACAACCTAATATGCATTTTCCCCGCTCATATATCTATGGTCAATTTCTAATATGTGCAATTTATGGTAAATTTGTTAATTTTTTTCATGAAAGTAATAAATTTATCAAACTAAGATAAAAAAAATCTTGTACTTGTTAATTGAAATAAATTTGCATAAATTACAGAAATACGTAATGTTTCAATAATATTTTTATATAGCTGAGGACCAGCATAGATGGAGGCATTTTATGACCTTCCATGTGTTCCTGATGGATCGTATAGATATAGATGATAATGATAATGTTTTAAACCTTGCAAAATATCAATTTCCATTTTTTACATAAAAATTGACCTAAGAATCTTTTTAAATTATTTTTCAATTAAATATTTGTTTTTCAGAGTACACTTCCACTAAATGAATCGCAAAACATATCATTATTCTTATCTGAAAAACAAGATACTGAAACATTAGATGAAGCTCTATCAAAAATATCACCTGAAAACCAAAAAGAAGCCTCTACTGAAAAGAACATTGAGACTATCAAAGCCACAATTCTTCATGATGAAGAAAATCATCATTCCATGAATGAAGCACAAACAAATGATGTAACTGCTTCTAAAAACAAACTCAAAACTAAAACAAAAAATAAATCGATAGCTTCTTTCTTTCAAAGTGCTAATAAAAAAGAAATAGTTGACCAAGAGACACCGACAATAAAAGAAGTTGAGCCGACTGTCTTTGTCTCCAATCGTGGTGGGAAATTTGTAATTCTATCTTCTGAAGACGAAAAACCTGAAGACACAGTTGAAAGTGCAAAAAAGAAAGTTTTAAAATCCAAAAAAGAAAGGAGTAAAAAGTTGGGAAAGAGAAAGTTACAACTACAAATTTCTGGTGAGTAGATAAACACTTTCCTATTATTTTTTTATGTAGTTGCTCTCAGGTAGAGCATATAGAGGGTGCTTTTTAGAATAAAACTGGTATTCTATGGATACAGCCGAACTGTGGCAGTATCTAGATACATGACAGTCGCTGTTTGGCTATATTCAGCTACGTATTTTTCTCATTTTAAGCATTTCCACTGCAATAACTCATTTTTATTCATTTTACACCCATACATAAATTTTAGTTTACATAAGCTGTGAAATATAATACAAGTAAATAAAATTAATCACTTTTAAGAGTATAAAATTAAAACATATTGCAAATCACAATTTATTTCAACACTCACTCATCATCAGGTGAGTTGTTGACAACTCACCTGATGATGACACAGCGAGTGTTGAAATGCATTGTGATTTGCAATAAATGAAGTGGAATAAAACAAAGTAACCGTGTTTTGATTTTATATTAATTATGGAGTTCCACAAAGTGACACCGGAGTTATTTAAACAACTTTTAAGGTATTAATTTAATTTGTCTTTTTAATTCAATTCAGTAATTGATACAATATATTTAGTCCAAAAAATCATAGCTATAATTTTGGTGATGCAGGTTATTCTACATTTAATGAATTAAAATGTAAATGAAACATTTAAATAATGATATATTAATATCATCACTTGACACTAGCGTATACTCCTTCATATACAGGAATTTACGGCCGTTATTCAAGAAAGAAAAATTTATTTTATTTCTTTTTTAAAGAAATAGATGTGACCAAATTCATAGATATCCTTATACCCCCGAATACTAAATGGAAGCACAGCGTGAGGCTCGAACCAGCGACCTTCCGTATGAAATTCCAGCGTGTTACCGCACGACTATTCACCTCACATTGATTTGTAATATAAAAAAGCAATTTGAAAAAAATGATACAGAGAAATAGTTAAATGAATATGGTCGATGATACCAGATCGCATAGATTAGCAGAAATAATGATTTTATAAGAAATTGTGCCATTGAGTCCTTATAAGAATTCTTTCATAATCACTCTTGATGCTGATTCTCATGCTGTTTTGAACACCTGAAACTATGAATAATGAGTATTTTTTTTATTTCAGAGAACTGTAACAGTTGGAATTAAAAAATAGTGTACATTCTTTATTTTTCTAAATTGTTTCTTGATCCATGCTTATAGTTTTAGTGTGCTCTGTATGGAACTTTTAAAATATTGACTTAATTTTTCCAGATGACGAAGAGTCAGAAGCTGAAGGAAATGTTTCTGGAAAATCTTCTCTCATTGATGAAGAAGATGATAGAGTAGTTGATTATGATTCTGAGGAAAATGAGGTATTTCTTATTCTCAAATAACTAACTAATTTTATGTTCTCAATCTCTGTAGCTGACCAAGCAAATCTATGGAGCAAGTTGACAGTTTTAAACATCTAGGAAGCCTAATTATTCGTGACCTTAACCCAGAAAGAGGAGCTTGGTGCCGAGTTTAATTGGCACAGGCAGAATTTCTGATTCTAATGAGATCAGTTTTCTGCAATGATAACTTGAATCTTAAACTAAGGCAATGCATGATTACTACCCATTTAAGAAATTACTTTTTGTCCTGAAAAAAAATCTCTATATTGGAGCATACGCCTCAGATACTACCCTCTTAAGAAGTTTTTCCACTAAAGAGGTTTTAATCGTCTCTTTATATAATATAGTTAATATATCTGATCTATTTTTCCAGATTGAAGTACAACCAGATGCACCACAAGCAAAGAAACCAAAAAAGCAGGCAGCATCAGAATTCTTTGATCAAGAAGCTGAGTTGACTTCGGAAGATGAATGGAGAGGTTCTGGGGATGAAGATGAGAGGGGGCTGGACCGCCTTGAATGGGAAGAAGGAGACGCTGATCAACTAGATCAAAGACAAGTCAAAAAACAATTGGAAAGGATACATCTGTAAGTTCAATCAAGCTGTTTTCCTCTCTCTTTTCCTCTTTTCTTCACCTTGTCCTGTGAGATTTGGGGGATCGCTTGGATGAATGACTCTCCAGCACCCATTTCAGGACATATGTCCACTCTAGCTACATCCTATGCTGTAAAAACCACAAAGTCATTATTTTAATTAGGGATTAAAAGTATAAACTAGTGATTCTATAAAAAATATTAATCAGGTTCATTGTGCTGTAACCTTATACGAGGCGTATCCAGAAAGTAAGTGTTCTGAGGCTCTCACAACCGGATGGATTTTATTTTCGACATGTTGGCTACACTTCGGTGTAACCTGACCCTTCCCATCCGCAACGAGACCAGTTCGAGGTCAGTACGTTGAGAAGTGTCGACGCGACAACACGTTTCGTGAAAAATGTCAAACCAATCTCCCGCCAAGTGCGAAATTTTGTAAAAAGACAAGAGTTTTTGAGGCGCTGCAAACTCCATGGAGATGAAACTTGGGTTGCACACTACACGCCTGAAACCAAAAGGCAGTCTCAACAGTGGCGTCACACCTCTTCACCCTCCGCCAAAAAGTTCAAAACCACAATTTCAGCCAAGAAAATCATGGCATCCGTGTTTTGGGACTGTCAAGGCATAATTTTAATTGAACATATGCCTCAAGGGGAGACCATCAACTCTGCAAGATACTGTGAGACCCTAAAAAAATTGCGAAGGGCGATTCAGAACAAGAGGAGAGGCATGCTGACAAAGGGAGTCTGCCTGCTGCACGACAATGCAAGACCACACACAGCCAACGCCACGAAAGAACTGCTCACCTCGTTTAAATGGGATGTCCTGAACCATCCCGCGCATTCCCATGACCTAGCACCTTCAGATTACTATCTCTTTACCTCCCTGATGCTGCACATGGGTGGAAAAAGGTTTTCAACCGACGAGGAGGTAAAGGAGGAGGTGGAGAAGTGGACGGAGGAGTTGGCGGGAAACTACTTCGAGGAAGGTATCAAAAAGTTGATACCCCGCTTCACCACCTGCATTGAGAGGAATGGCGACTATGTCGAAAAATAGCTTACATATGTACTACGGTAACCACGTAATTTTTTTGTTTAAATAAAAAAAATTGTAACCTACAAAAATTCAGTACACTTACTTTCTGGATATGCCTCATATTTAATGCCTATTTTTTTTTACTTTTTGAATTTATGGAAATCAGTTAATACGCTATAAAAACTCAAATTCAGATAAAATGAAAATATCTAAAAACAGGACTTCTGTAGGGGCAGTGCCACCATCTATATATAAAGTAAAATATACTTATTGTCAGTGGCGGCCGGTGGACCAAATAATTGGGGGTTCACCAGATTCAGTATTCAAATACCAAATACCAAATAAATAGTATTCAAATACCAAATAATATAAAGAAAAAAAAAAATTACATACCTATTTATAGAGAAGTTCTATTCTCCGCTCTTTTTGTTTAGCGAAGACCTCAATGACCCTTTTGTTGAAATCAGGTATAGACTGAATTAGCTCTTTTTCGATGCTTAATATTGATAAAGCATTCAGTCTGTCCTGGCTCATTGTATTTCTCAAAAATGATTTTATCCTTTTTAACGTAGAGAAACACCTTTCACTCTCAACAGAAGTCATTGGAATAGTGCATACGAGTTTAATTAACTTTACAGTCTGAGAAAAATCTTCTAGTAAACCAGTATTATAAAAAAGTTGTAAAATAGACAAAGCGCCATCAGCATTGGCAAAATCATCGCGAGCATAAATTGCACTGAGTTCACCTTTTAATTGAACTTTATTTAAAAAATCGTACGTTTTTACCGTCAAAACAAAATCATGTTCGGGAAATTTTGACCTATACTCAGTAAATTTTTCGCAATAGAGTAATTTTGCTGCAGTTAAGTGATTGCTAAATGCAAAACGATGTTTCATTTCACACAAAATTGTATCGCAGACTTCTTTACAAATAACTGACTTTGAGATTTTTATTCGTTTAGTCGGTGGTTCAAAAAAATTATCCGTGGAGTTACGCACATTTTGAACAAATTTTTCAAACTCACTGATATTGTTACGAATTATAACGGGATCTAAATTCTTAAATTGCAATTGTTTAAATAAAATATCACAGTGTGGCATAATTTTTTGGAAAAAACTCAACCAATAAAGAAATGTTTCATCTGTAAGATAGCGCAAAAGCATATCTGCTTGATTAATTGTCTGGTTATCATTATCGGATGCCAAAATGGTTTCCATACACTCAATTAGAGATTCGCGATTCGTGCTAATAGTTTTAACTGTTCTGATGTTAAAATTCCACCTCGTTTGCGGAACTGATGGAATTTTGCGTTTTACTATTTCACTTAAAATGTCTGTACGTTTAGATGAACGCGAAAAAAACTTTGGAAATGTTTGTAAGTTCGAGAAAAACATCTTTACTTCTCTATTTTGAGACACACTTTTTTCGACTATTAAATTTAGTTGATGAGCGTAACAGTGAACATAATGCGCATAAGGAAACATATTTTGAATTTTTGTCCGAACTCCTCCAATTTGACCGCTCATTACTGCAGCACCATCGTAACATTGAGCGATTAATTGCGTCTTAGATATATTTAAATACTCAAGTTCTTGAAATAGAGAATCGGATAATCCCACAGCGCAATGGGATTTTGGCGTTAAATACTTCCAAAATCGTTAGTGAATTTTGCCATTCCATTCATATCGAATGACCATAACCATTTGCATAACTGTCGATACATCAGTTGTTTCATCCGCTTGGATTGCTACAAAATCGCATTTCGAAATTTGTAATTTTATTTCTTCGTAATATACTTCCAAAATTGCATCCAATATGTCGTTTTGTATTGTCTTTGAAGTGCCCTTGAATAAAGAATCGGATTCCATGTGTTGCTTCATCGATATGTCAAGTTCAGCCACAAAGTCAATTAAACCACGATATATTCCTGGATTTAAGGAATCACTACTCTCATCATGGCCACGCATAGCTAGTTCAAACACACCGCAAAACTTCACACAATCGATTAGTTTGGACAGAATGTATCGGTTTTTGTTAACGAGCTCGGTATGATATTTAATATGTGAACGATAGCCTGAATCCAATTGCATTCGGATATCAACTTTTCCTAACACATTTAGGCTTAAAACGTTTTTAAGATGAATTTGGCATGAATTATGTTTTTTGATCTTTTCTGAAAGGTGAGTTAAATCGTTAATGCCGCCAATTGTCCAAGCTGAATCAACATCATAAATAAGACACGGAAAACAAAATAAACTATTGAGTTTTTCACATCCACAGAGCCATGAAGCTTTATTATACATCCTCTTGTTAAAGGAACGAATAAATTTTTTAGCACCAGATTTACACTCTTGTTTTATCACAAGTTCGGGTCTAGGAGGACCGTTTTTTTTTTATTGTCACTTTGTTTTCAAAGCTTGACTTATTTTTTTTAATATTTTCCACAGTTATAATATTCATGTTTATTAATTTACGCAAACAAACACAATAAATAATCCAAATTGTTACGTTTATCTTGCAAATGGCTCGTAATATTATATAGATAGGTAGAGAAAAGTTTAAGTGCGCGACGGAACTGAAAAAATGTAATAAAACACAACTCATGTTATACTTAAAGTAAAGAAAGAAAGTCGCTACCTAATTAAGCAAAAACGTTTGTTAATTTGGAGACATATACTCGCAAAGACATATGTACTAAAAAGACGCCCCAGTTTAAACGTTACGAACAAATCATCCCTTCTCTGCGGTGGTCATATTTTAAAAAAAACTTTAAATTGATGTATTACTATCCCAGCGAAGTCATTCGGAAGCTTTCGGGATCACTCGGATATTTCGTGCAGCGCTCCAAACATAGTTAAAATTCCTAGAAATCCCTATACAAATATAGCTGTCTCAAGATTTTCTGTGCTCTTTTAACTTCGAAACATTTCTATGACTTTGGAGCTCGATCTATAACGCACGCAGAACCCAACATGCTCGCAGATTGCGTCCAGATGCAAAACACATATATACAACAAATGAACTCTAACAAATTGAGTTGCATATTGTGATGAGCCATGTCGACATAAATATATATTATTTTTCATAAATATTGTTATGATAATATACATATTTTCGCTATACTTCTTTAGGTGTTTATTGTTATATAAATTCAGTAGTTCGACGCACGAGAGCACTAATGAGCCAGCCGCCACTGCTTATTGTTATAATAAAATTTTACTAAACATAACTT
Organism: Odontocerum albicorne; assembly: GCA_949825065.1. Classification (NCBI taxonomy): domain Eukaryota; kingdom Metazoa; phylum Arthropoda; class Insecta; order Trichoptera; family Odontoceridae; genus Odontocerum; species Odontocerum albicorne. The sequence goes on from OX463855.1 coordinate 21,622,568, forward strand.
ATTTTTATTAAAAAAAAAATTATCATCCTATACAATCCATCAGGAACACAGGAAGGCCATAAAATGCCTCTATCCATGTTCTTTCACAACCTGGTACTTCATGTCCTTCGAAGTCGTGACTGCATCAATTCCGTGGCGTCTTCATCTGTTATAAAAATGCTTTTAGCAACTTATAAAATGAATCAATATTTTTGGAGATAATTTTTTATCCAGAATCATAAAACAATATTTTTTATAGGTAGGTTTTTATTTCCAGTATTTGAAAACCAGCAATTAAATACAATGCAGTTGTCACAAGACTTTTTAAATATAGGAATGCTTTTTTGTTACACATACTCCTATATTTTATCCCAATAAAGAGTGAATAATTTCTTAAGTCATTTGTGAAAAATAATATTTTTAAACAACCTTAAATATTCATGAAGAGGATTGGTAACGTCTTTTCTCTTAACTTATTGAAATTGTCATAAATTCATTCACAAACACCACAGAGATTTTTGTTTTTGTGTGCTTCTAATTATTTTAAATGACTAATTGTAATTATTCTCATTTTGTTTGCAGGCGGACCATATTAGACGATGACAAGAGAGAGGTGAGAATGTTGCAAGAGATGTTATTGGAAGATGATCTGGAAGGAGGGACTAGGGAGAGAAAATTCCGATGGAAGAATGTTGGTGAGTTGTTTTTATTTTTATAAATATAGAAGAGCTTTACCAAAATATTGCTATATCTACTCCTTTACCATAATGCAAAAACTAATCTTAAACTAAAATTCAGTAAAATTAATATTTTTTTTAGTTTAACTCTTTCACTGCTGAGATAATTTCCATGAGAGCCGATGAGTGCGCAATAGAGCTGCAGCCCGTAATATTTTCACGGAAGTAAAACAAATTTTACATTTAAGAAAATATATATTCATAAATATAGAATTTGTTTATATATATCATTTATACATCGTCCCCTTTTACACCGGTTCAAAAATTCGTTTGACGAATCAGAGAAGGCCATGCTGTAAAGGTGGGGTTACACATGTAAAAAATATTCTCAAATAAATTAAAAATTTTCAAGCAAATATTTTTTTGTCCTTTTTCAAATGTGATTATTTTTATGTTATTTTTATTTTGTCCATTGGTAATTCGGCGCAAAATGAGATACCCAGTCTTTTTTTATTTTTATCAAACGTACTTGAATGACTTTTTTGTGTGATAAGAGTGATGTCGGTATTTTTACGCATACCGTAATGGTATTGAATGGAGGTTTTTATGACATTTTTCGAACAACATTATATTACAAAAAAAAAACAATATTTTATAAAAACTAACAGAAAAATATACTTACTAATTAGGTGTACACAATATTTTTTTAAAAATAATTTAATATTTGTGGTAAAGTTGGAAACAAGGATCCAAACAAAGACCAGGTTGTGTGGGGCAATCTGGACAAAAGAATAATGAAGCATTTCTTTTCTTAGCTGTATCCCAGCATTGCCTACATCTGCGTCATTTGATTTTATTATCAGTGTCTTTTTCACAAAACTTCGGCAGATGTATTAGGTGTACAAATAAGTTTCCGCCGTTTTTTATAAAAAAATGGGCATTTATTGTAAAAGAACGGAACCTCATGTTTTATTCGAAGTAGTACCCATCGCTTGCCACTACTTTTCCCCATTTTTCTGTCAGCATACGAATACCGCGTCAGTCATCATCATCATCTTTTGAGGCTATCCACGAATCGACTCAATTTTTGGTATCTTCATATGATGTGAAGTGCTGCTCAGACAGGCCATGCGTCATCGATCAAAACAAGTGGTAATCAGAAGGAGCAATGTCTGTTGAATACAGCGGGTGGGGTAAAACTTCTCAATTGAGTGTTTCCAAATAGGTTTTGACAGGTGCCGCAACATGTGGACTAGCATTATCATGCAGGAGAATAATTTTGTCGTGTCTGGCGTAGTAGTGGGCGCGCTTTTCCTCGAGTGCTCGACTCAATCTCATCAATTATGTTCGGTAGACAGCCCCAGCAATGGTTTCATTCGGTTTGAGCAACTCATAATACACGACACCAAGCTGATCCCACCAAATACACAACAAGAGTTTTTTTCCATGAATATTTGGCTTAGCCGTAGATGTTGAAGCATGACCAGGGGATCCCCATGATTTCTTCCTTTTTGGATTATCATAATGGATGCATTTTTCATCACCAGTGACTATATGGTGCAGAAAACCCTTTCGTTTATGCCTGGCAAGCAGCATTTCACATGTGGAAAATTGGCATTCAAAGTTTCTCCGTGTCAGTTCATATGAATCCCAATTTCTTTGTTTTTGAATCATTCCCAATGATTTCAACCCATGTGAAATTGCTTGTTGAGTCACTCCTAATGTAAGTGCAAGTTCTTCTTGCGTTTGGCACGAATCTTGATCCAATAATACTTCCAATTCCGCGTCTTCGTACACTTTCGGCCTTCCGCTACGTTCTTTGTCTTCGATGTCAAATTCACCGTTCTTAAACTTTTGAAACCACTCACGACAACTTCTCTCACTTAAGGCAGCCTCACCATATGCTTCTACAAGCAATCGATGCGCCTCAGCTGCAGATTTCTTCAAATTGAAGAAGTAAATCAAAAGTTCCCGCAAATGACGCTTATTCGGCTCAAAACTTGACATTTTCTAACACAAAAAAATATGTTATACTGATAAAAATTCACTAATATTTCAAGGTCATGTTGTTGACAGATGTCCAACCTTACGATAATGACATTTTACATCTGACAATTTTAACCATAACTTACTGGTGGCGCCAACTTTTGTCAAACGGCGGTGACTTATTTGTACACCCAATATCTTGATTTTTTATTGTACTGTTTGTCTCGGAATTGATGATGGAGGTGGACCTAGTAATTTTTTGATTATAAATAGCCTGAAATCATACAACGGCATTTTCTGTGAATTGTCTGCATTGTATAAATGCCAAGAATTCAATAACATCGTCTGGAATAGATGAATGGCCAACTTTTTGTACCAACGTAATGTTTTCCTTTTGCATGGGTAGTAAGCTAACATCTGGTCATGATAGTCTATACCACCCATATGATTGTTGTAATTTATTACCATATTTGGTTTGGTGACCACTTGACCATGTCGGTTTTTACTATCAGACAGGTCCCCATCGAATTCAGAAGAAATCATAAAGACTTCTCGGCGGTCTTTCCATTTGGTAACACATATACCATTTTCTGTGTACTGACTCACACTTTCTCCTTTTTTTAGTTTTTTATTTATAACATCGATCGGGTTTTCTTTTCTATTTGCTCATAGTGTTCCTGTGACATATGTGTTTTGGTTCAATAAATTTTTTGTAAGAGGAATGCTATTATAGAAATTATCCATGTAAACTGAATATCCGGCTCCCGTCTTCCCCTCTAGCAATTTCTGAACGACTTTATTAGTGTGGCCTTTGCCACCTAACTCTTCATCTGATGATCCACCATATACAATTATTTTTACGGCCAATCCACTTGATTCCCCTAACATGTAAAGTTTTATACCATACTTGGCCTTTTTGCCTTTTATATATTGGCGAAAAATCAATCGGCCTCTCCAAAGAACTAATGATTCATCTATCGATAGTTGTCTGTGTGGATCATAAATTACTTCCATCCTTCGATTGAAAAAATCAATCAATGCCCTGACTTTTGCCAAGCTCGACAGATCTTCTTCATTATTGTTAAAATGAAGTGCCCGTAAGATGAGTAAAAATCTATCTCTTGACATGAATTGTGAAAATGCCGGTAAATTGAATAGGTAGTCCGTATTCCAGTAGTCACTCAACCGGTTCAAACGTATTGTTCCGGTGTGTAGTAGTAAACCCAGCCACACCCTCATTTCGTCTTTAGTGACATTTTTCCATCGCGTGATTCTGCTTGTATCACCTTCTGATTTCGACAATACTTCAACAGCATACAAATTAGTTTGGGTTGTCACAAGATTGTACAAATCTTCATTGAAAATCAAATCAAAATAATCTATTGGTTCTTTACTTGACATCTCAATTTTCAACCCGGGTATTTTTGAAAATGGTATAGAGGCTGGTTGTTTTTTTATATTCGACCATTGCGTAGAGCTAACATCTGGAGTTCTAGATGTTTGTGAAACAGTTTGAATTTGAATATTGTCATCATTTTCAATATCTGACTCAAATTCAGAATCGTCCTCGATGATGGTGAATTCCTCATCACTAACGTCACTAAATGAATCATCCATATCATCCTCATTCTTTTGTCTTTTAGAGCTTGATGGGCGATCCATTTTTCAAGGTAAACGTATTTTTTTTCGTAAAATCAAAAAGAAAACTTATATGATACTAAATATCACTATGTATACACCAATTACTATAATATATTTTTCAAAAGGCACTTATTTTTGCTCACAATTCACTATGTCACTCATTCAAAATTGAAAATAACTAGAAAACATAAACAAAATATCCCTTGCAGTGAGTGACCTTTCACAAAACAGCGCTAGAGAAATAGTCCAATTATTTTTATTATCAAGTCTCACAATGAAAACAAATGGAATAAGAACTAGAAAAAATATTATTTAAAATTGCGGGTGTAACCTCAACTTTACAATGCGTTGCACATGCGCAAACGCCCGAATGCTCGGAATCTTCCGAAATAATGACGAATATCATATGCTGATGTAATATACTAACAATATTTAGGCATGGACATGCCGCGCGTGTTCTGAGCATGAAGCCGATGTTCACATGGACACGCCACGCGTGTTCTCAGCACTGGACGAGTTAACTATACTATCAATTGTTTTTAAATATTTACATAAATGTCTAGCGCCAAACTACTTGACATAATTCAGTGTTAGGGGTATCCCCTCCGGGAGAAGTGGTACACAAAAACCATCTGGGTCTGAATAATTTTTCTTAAGTAAAACCAGTCAAACAGGAGTAAACTTCGTCTATAATGCCGAAGGGCCAAGTACCTTTAAGTGGCATGATTGAAATTGATTAATTTATAAGTGCAGTTTTTTAATACAATATTACCATAATAGCTCACTTATTCTCATTTAAGCATGGTTAAATATCACTTAATTACAAAAGTTATCTATAAATTAGTTACCTATAGTTCACCTAATAATCCAACCTTCTTGCTTTAGTTGATAAGACGTTGAACTTCCATCCACGGGTATGGGTTCGATTCCCGATGGTACATGAAAAAACAATCCTAGCCTGGTAAGAAAATTTGTCGGGTTACAATACTCTCATGGGCTTGATGTGTGCAAATGTTGTTACATCTTCACGTTTGGTAGTATTGCCAATATGCGCAATGACAAGCCATGAGTTTAGTGCATATTCCTGTAGTTCTAAAACCTAAAGGCTCGATTAATGGGCTCCAAAATATTGTTGTTTCCAGGTCCCACTCTTTAATATATACTTAACGCTATTTCAAATGTATTGAAGGGTACCATATGAATAAATTAATAATAATTTTTATTCCTTAGAATCTTGAGTGTAAAAAATATTTAATTTTTAGTCGCCATTTTTTTTTTTTTTTTCAATTTGATTAACTTAGGTTAATGTTCTTTTAAAGTTGATTATGGAAAAAGGGTATCTTTGTAAATGATAACATATGAAATTTATTTTAGATTCCACTATTGAGGTTGGCACAACAGTTGGAGATGATGATGTAGAGAATGGGTTACTCGAAGAGTTACAATCAGAAGAGCACTGGAGAAAGCAAAGACATGAAAGGGAAACATTTCTTCGGCAAATGACAGTGAGCATTATTTTCATTACAATGGAAAAATATGTATTTCATAGTATATATTACAATATAACTAATTTATCACCTTTGGAATATTTCTTCCAACCAATTAGAAGGTTCATTAATTAATTAAAAACCATCATGGGAAAAAGTAAACTGGTACCATTTTGTTCAATTATCATTTGGAATCACATCCGTAACGATGCAAAACCAGACCTTAAGGTCATGGTGGTTGTATCCTCATATTGTTTTTAGTGTTTTCAAAATCTAAATATTATAAATGTTTAATCTTAACATAGTTACAGTGGCACATACAATTCATCATCATTGTCAAAATATTATATAGATTATAGCCCTAGCCAATTGCGGTCTTGCCAGCCGTGGTTTTGAGATGTGATTTTATAAAGAAAAAAATCTAACATATGAGCGAAACTATTACGCTATCCCCCAATTGGAACACATCCATAACCCATGGCATGTCAGTACAATTTAAATAGTTTCGTGTAATGATTCAGTATATTACTGATTATATAAATGACATATCAACTGGTGGACTAATTTTTTTTAAAATATTAATCTACAAATAGAGCAAAGTCTAATTTTTAAATGAAATTTGGAAGCTATTTTGCAGTAATGTGTAAAAATCGAGAACATCTTCGTGAAGAAAATAAATAACCAATATTTTTAACCTTTTTTAAGAAATAAAACACCAATTTTTGTTTTAAAAATAAAAAATGTATGTATATATTTTTTTTTAATATTCCCATAACCCCCATTTTCAAATAACTCTTACTTGTGCTAACCACGTATTAGTCAACTGTGGCATTTTTGAAGAAAGTATCCCCTGCTATTAGCAAGAGATTGATATAAACATAATTTAATATTTAAGGAATATTTTTCTAAAAGAAACTCAAATCTCTAGTACATTTAAATTATTTATTTCCAGGAAAAAGAGAATTCACTAGAACTATCACAATTTTCTCAAGAAAGTAATTCTATTATTAAAGTGGTCTCCAGAACATCCCTAGTCAAATCTACATTAATATCTAAAACACCACTAGCTAAAGCTTCAACAAATTCAACAACACCCACTACTGGAGACAAACTAACCAAAGAAAGAGAAGTAGAAAACGAGTCAAACAATGTGATGCCGAATAAAAAAACAACTAAAGATGTTCCAAGTCCCGTGAAGAAACCATTCCTGCTTATGAAAGTGAGTTTTTTTTGTATTTTTTAAATATTTAATTGGCATACACTAAATACAGCATTGTTTCCATGTCGATTTCAAGGTGATCTCTTTAGAAATGAAAAGGTTTATTCAGATTTTCTGAACACTATTCAAGTTTTTTTTTCTCATATGGGATATCCATACTAGAAGGGAATAGGCAGATCTCTTAGCCACATCACCGCTTCGTGAAAAGTTCTATTGACCTCCTTCAATTCACTATACTTGGGAAAATGTAGGATGGTTACTGTGACATTTTGAACGTCATGTCTCAAAGGGATGGGGTAAAATCGTTTTTTTTTTACAAATCGATTAGTTTTTTTATAAATCAAAAAATTGTTTTTCTCTAAACTGATGTTTTAATTCCTAATTATCATTACACTGACTTTCTAATGTATTGTATGATTTATATGTATCTTTAAATAGGCCAAGATCCACTATGAATTAATACTAATTACGAACATTTAATTTTAAGTATAAAAAAATCGAAAATCCAATTATTGGATACCCCATCCCTAGCCAATGCAGACTAACGTAGTGACTTTTGACAAACGTCACCAAATATTATTTGATTTTAACAAACTGCCACATTTTTGCTAATTTGGAAAAATATGTATTAATTTGTCATTATTGTTAGTTTTATGTAATGTATTTACCTAAATAACTTGCTACTTATTAGAATCGAGGCTTATATTAAAGTTGATAAAATAATTAAAATTACTGAACGTCGTTACAAGGTTGTATTGGGGCAAATTTGTGAGCTGTCATACGACTCATCGTAGATTTTCCGAACTATAGTAGTAAGCTTACGAATTTCCTACCAGAGAAAATACTAAGTTCCTTCTTTCTATCTGAAACATAGTTTTATGTAATGTATTTACCTAAATAACTTGCTATTTATTAGAATCGAGGCTTATATTAAAGTTGATAAAATAATTAAAATGACTGAACGTCGTTACAAGGTTGTATTGGGGCAAATTTGTGAACTGTCATAGGAACCGTGCTACAATTTCTTAAGTATAGGGAACAAACGACGGCTGATTAGCATTCATGTTAAGCAAGCGGGGCTCCTTATGTTCCATTTCTAGTGGATTCAAGTCGTGTCAGTTTGAACCGACAATACTTATATGTTCATATACACTGTCTAGAAATTTATCCCATTATAATGAGTGAAGTTGTGTTATTAATTCACTGTGTATGAATTTTAAATATTCATGGAGTACATTTTTACCTATAAAACATTGTTTGATTTCACTATTTCCCCCCATTTTCTTGACTTTGTAAACAATATCTTCAACTACTTTAGATTTTATGTTGGATTCGATGTTGAAAATAAGTTTGACTTTTTGCTGTAGTCTTTCCTCACACTTTAATGGACAGAATATACATATTTTTTTTGCCGTACAAGCAATAAATAATATTTCCAGAATTTTAGCGTTAACATTGTGAAAGATCGTGTTTTTTGTTAAAAAAAAAAAAGATATGTGAAACATTTGACAGTGGTGGAGTACACTCCAATGTACAGATTGTGATAATTATGATATCATGAAAACAGGAAAATCATTTGGTAATAGATTTAAGGAATCTTTCTAACCCAAATGTCTTCTCAGAAATGGTAAACCATTGCCATCAGACAGGGTATTCCTTTTCAAGGAATGATATGAAACCATTACACCTGATTAACAATTCCAGGAAATTAAATGCTTTCGAAAGTCTGGAAATTGGTGAGTTGACGAATTGGGGTAAACAATATTATCCCTGAGGGTAATCCTCTCCCGATAGGATTTATAAAAGTTATCGCAAACAATAAAATTTAATACTTTATGTGTTCTACAATTTTATTAGTGATATTGTCTAACTAAACTAAAGTTTATTGATGATAGTGTCCTCGTTTTCAAATTTTGTTAATTCAAAATACCCCTGAAGATGAGTCGCATATGACTTGAAACTAGTTGGGTTCAATATATATTTTCAATTGGATTAAACAGTGTTTGAATTTTTAATTATATTTGAATAAATATGAATTTCCAGCGTGTTAACTCTAAAACTAGAAATATTAAAAGTATAAATATTTTTGCAGAACAATGCAAGAGGATCCTTCCTAGCGAGAGGACAGACAGCATTGAATAGGCTGGCCTTGCTAGCAAAGAGTGGACCACAAATCCAGGATAATGACACGCCCTCTAATCTCAGTTCCTTGGCACCAGGCAAGAGGAAAAACTTTGTCTTCGCTGCAGTCAGTCCACCCTGCGAAGAGCCAATGCCTGAGGAGACCAAGGTATTGTTTCAAAAGTTTGCTCACTAGAACCTTCAGCACCCTCGTTTATTAAAAAAATATGTATTTAATTTCAAGACAGCATTTAGAAATCGTTTTAATTTCCGATAGTACCCAAAAAAAGGTTCCCAATGTAATAATAGTTCGTCTAGTAACAATGCTCGCATGTGCCGAGCTCATTATTCCCTCTTCACGTTTGATTGTGTTGCCAACATGTACAATAATAAACCGCGAGTTCCGTGCCTACTCCGATGGTACTAAACTCGAAAACTCAATTACTGGGGCCAAAGACAATATTATCTCCTGGTCACACTCTTCAATATCTCCAAATTACCAATTTGGATATATTGAAGGTACCATACGAAAGAAGAAACGTAACCCGGGGTGGGTCTTGACTGTCTGCAAGATTTGTCTCCATAAGCAGCATCCCACCTCCAGTTGGTCACCCCCAGGGTGTGACAATCTTCCATCACCTCATCAAGTTCTGTCAGCTTAGGTATCCCTACTCAACCTATGAATATGACAATATGGTATGTTTTATTTTCAGTTGGCGAAGAGAAAGGCCACGTTTGATGTTTCCACTCCAACATTAATAAAGAAGATTCGAGTTGCTGAGAAGGACTCTTTTAAATCCAAAAAGAGTCTGCTGGACCATATGGAATGAAAACACAATTTTTTTAGTTTAATTTTATATTTCAATAATGAACTGCATTTTGCTATAGAATTTTATTGTAAATATTATATTTGTAAATAATGTTAAAGAAGGCTTCATTGATATAATTTTAAATACAGATAATTTATTTTAAAAACAATTATTTGTGTATTTTATGTATCCTATCTAATCCAGGTTAATCCTAATTTAGAGTATTTATGTATAATAGTTAGTGTCTTTCAGAGAGGGGAGGGGGGCAGAAGGGGCAGTTGCCATGGGTCTCACAATTTTAGGGGCTTCAATTTTCAACTTTTTTAGAAAAAATACAATAACATTTTGAAGAGGGGGACTCAAATATATCAGTTTCCCCGAGCCTAATATTTTTTCTGAAAGGCCCTATATATAGTAGTCATGATGTGTTTGCAACGTGGACTAATAATTAGGTTCTATTTCCGGATCGTTTGTAATATTAGAGCTTATTTCATCTGAATATATTTCTAATTATCTTTTCCTTCAGTACACACTCAATGCTGAACATCATGCTCCTCTGCTGTGTCTGAAACTTTATGCACCACCTGTCTTAATGGTCCTGGGCCATGTTAAATGCAATGCTAAAAGAGGATCTTGTCAACTCCTTTATTTGGTCCATCTATCTCATAGGACACCTTCCTCTTGATTACCTTGCCTCAGCTGTTCCCATAATCACCAATTTTTCCAGATTTTCATTATTGTTTTTGGCAACATGCCCAAAGTGTGTTAGGATTATTTTTCAACATGTCGAAAATCTTTCAGTAATCTCCAATTCTTAGACGATAGACGTTGGTGTGCCTTACAGTCCATGAGATACAAAGCATCCACCTCCATCACCACATCTCAAAGGCATCTATCATGTTTCTTTCTTTCTCACTGTCCATGTTCCCACTCCATACAGTAGTATAGAGAATACAACAGATTTAACTAGACAGATTTTGGTTTTTCTGAGTAAGACCGGTTAATCCATATCTTTGTCAAACTTATTATAGCTGCTTTTGTCATTCCAATTAGTCTTCAGATATCTGCTTCACATCCTCCACTTATTGAAAAAGAGCACCTAGGGTAACAAAATTCTTGACTTCTTCGTAATCGCTTAACGGTGTACTTCTTGTGAGAGTCTCGAATCAGTTTGCGATAAGGACATCTTTTATTTTTATTTATTTCTTGTCCTGGTTGGCGGCTTTTATTTCAACTCTATGAAACAGCTGGTCATTTCATCTTAGCCGTTGGTCTCAAGTATTGTATTGTCTGTGAATCTTATATTGGCGATTTTACGACCACTTATGACAAAATTACCTTCCTATCCGCCTTATATTTTCTCATGATGTACTCTCTATATATGTAGTAAATTCTAAAGGTTTCCGATCCAAGGATTTCAAAAAGGTGATAGGATGAGCCAAAAAATTACAGTTTTTAGAATAATTAATTAATTTTCCAATACAATTGAAAAAACATTCTGAAGTTTTGTTTTCAAAATGGTGAAACGCTGCGGTAGTCACTTCTTCATCACTTTTAAAAAAAAATCAACGAATTTTTTTTTGAAAATAAAAAACAAGGGGCCAAAGCGGGGGACTATAAGGTGGGTGATTCAATTCTTGGAAACCTCATTGTTGATTGACAGCCTTTACAGCAACAGAAGTGTGCAGCAATGTTCATTGTTGTGGAAAATATCATGCCTTGTGACAGCTTGCATCACCATTTTGTTTTTATAACAACCTTTAATTTGTAGTGCATAAAACTCTCCAGTATCCATAGTGTTTCTCTCGTTGAAGACAATTTTTGTAGTATGTTCCCTGAAAATCTCAAAAAATTATCATAAACTTTTTTTGCACTTGTGTCACCTTGGTTTATTTATCATGATAAAATATCATAATTTCATCCCTCATGACAATTGACTCAATTGTTTAGTTTCCTTCCCATCGCAGAGCATAAAAAATACATCGCAACATTCAACATGTTATAACACATCGATCAATAAGTCCCGGGGCTAATCAACAGATGGCGCCTCACATAACAAATCCATACCATTCTTAGTTAGTACCAACCTTCAGAAGTTACGTGTCAAACTTTCATGACATTGTGTCATTGAGTTACAGAGGTTTTAGTGACACTACTTTTGCTATTTTCAAAACAATGGAAAAAACCAGGATTTTTAATGGGAAAAAATACCGTTCAAACTCAGCGATGGCTTGAAAAGTGTTATCCGGGCTCTGCTCCGTCGAAAACAACCATTTGTCGGTGGTATGCTAATTTCAAATGCGGTCGTACAGACACAAATGATGCTGAATGCTCTGGTCGTCCAAATGAGGCTGTTATACCAGAAAACATTAAAAAAACCTTCAAAATCGTGATGGAAAATCGCAAAGTAAAGTTGTGTGAGATAGCTGACATCCTGAAGATATCATTTGGTAGTGTTTACACTATTTTGCATGAACATTTGGTCATGGAAATTTATTTATTATTTGGGATACGCATGGTATAATATTCATCGATCACCTTGAAAAGGGAAAAACCATCAATAGCGAATATTACATAGCGTTATTGGAGCATTTGAAGGCAGAAATTGCAAAAAAACGGCCCTATATGAAGAAGAAAAAAGTTCTCTTTCATCAGGACAATGCACTGTGTCACAAGTTGATGGAATGATGGCCAAATTGCATGAGTTGAACTTCGAATTGCTTTCGCACTCACCGTATTCTCCAGATTTGGCCCCCAGCGACTATTGGCTGTTCGCAGACCTCAAAAAGATGCTCCAGGGAAAGAGATTAGGTTCCAATGAAGAAGTGATTGCCGAAACTAACGCGTATTTTGAAACCAAAGATAAATCGTTCTACACGGCTGGCATAGAAAAGTTAGGAAAGCGTTGGAATGAATGTATTGCTCTTGAAGGAGACTATTTTGATGAATAAAGAAGAATTTTGGCAAACAAATGTTGTTTTAGTAGTTAGTCCAGGGACTTATTGATCGATGTGTTATCATGAAACAGCACAACTTCTATCAGCTCTAGTTGACTTACTATTGAGAGAAAAGGTATCAAAGATTTACTGTGGCCTGAACATTTGATAGGCATGACCAGAGTGTTATTAATCTATACACATTCTAACTTGTTCAAGCCAGAAATGTTTGCACGTTAGTGGTATGTTGAATAAATCACGTGACAGTATGCAGCCTTGATGTACTCCTTTCTGTACTTGGAATGGTTCTGAGAAGAACTTGTTGACTCTCACAGATGTGGTTTTTTTTATGATACTATGCGTATCCAGAAAGTAAGTGTACTGAGGCTCTCACGACCGGATGGATTTTATTTTCGACATGTTAGCTACACTTCCGTGTAGCCTGACCGTTCCCCTCCGCAACGAGACCGGTTCGAGGTCAGTACGTTGAGAAGTGTCGACGCGATAACACGTTTCGTGAAAAATGTCAATCCAATCTCCCGCCAAGTGCGAAATACGCGGCGTCATCCGTTATTTCGTTTGGAAGGGAAAACCTCCGGTTGAGGTTTATAATGAGATGAAAACTGCATATGGTGATAAAGCTATGAATCGTACGAGTGTGTACAAGTGGTGTCGCGTGTTTAAAAACGGTCACGTCACACCTCTTCACCCTCTGCCAAAAAGTTCAAAACCACAATTTCAGCCAAGAAAATCATGGCATCCGTGTTTTGGGACTGTCAAGGCATAATTTTAATTGAATATATGCCTCAAGGGGAGACCATCAACTCTGCAAGATACTGTGAGACCCTAAAAAAATTGCGGAGGGCGATTCAGAACAAGAGGAGAGGCATGCTGACAAAGGGAGTCTGCCTGCTGCACGACAATGCCAGACCACACACGGCCAACGCCACGAAGGAACTGCTCGCCTCGTTTAAATGGGATGTCCTGAACTATCCCGCGCATTCCCCTGACCTAGCACCTTCAGATTACTATCTCTTTAACTCCCTGAAGCTGCACATGGGTGGAAAAAGGTTTTCAACCGACGAGGAGGTAAATGAGGAGGTGGAGAAGTGGACGGAGGGGTTGGCGGGAAACTACTTCGAGGAAGGCATCAAAAAGTTGATACCCCGCTTCACCACCTGCATTGAGAGGAATGGCGACTATGTCGAAAAATAGCTTACATATGTACTACGGTAACCACGTAATTTTTTTGTTTAAATAAAAAAAATTGTAACCTACAAAAATTCAGTACACTTACTTTCTGGATATGCCTCGTACATACAGGTTGTGAATCAGAAATATCAGCGGACTCGGTACACTCATCTTCTCATTATCTAAACAGCATAAAACTTAAGAAATTTAAAAAAAATATTGTGCTATATAAATTTAATAAACGAAAGGCTGCAGCAAATAGAACGTGTCAATCATGTTGGATCTCTTTGTCATCAGAACTTTGTGTTTTCTGATACAGCAGCTAATTTAAAATAAATGGAAACATGCATGGGATGGCTGACCACCAATCTTGATCGCAAAGGATTGTAGGTCTAATCATATGTACCCAAGTAGCTCTGAACATACGATAATTCTTATCTAGTGGATCCGATGGCACACCGAAGTGAAACGATCGGAACACACCGGCATATTTTTTACTTTTGAAAGAATAGATATGACCGAATCCTTATACCTCCAAATACTGGATGAAGAATTTCTATGTCATTCGAGGGGAGTAGCGCAGCGTGAGTTTTGAACCGGCATCGTTCCGTATGGAAATCCAGTGTGTTACCGCGCTGCCATGCAACTCATGTTAAGGTTTTTATATACATATACATATTTTTTTTTTAAGTAGGCAATCCACCCAAACTAGGATGGTTTGTACCACCAAATTAAAGTCATTATGCAATTATGGTATATGTATATATTTATTGTGAGTTAAAAACGAATGTGTTAAGTAGGGGGGAAAAAAAGGTGTTGAGGTGGTTTGAACATGTTGAACAGATGCGATAAAAGGCTAATTAACAATGCGAGCATCAGTAGTAGTCATGGTAGAAGATGGGGTAGGTAGAGAGAAGAGTGCGAGAATTCCCTATCTTGACACATATTTCACCTCTTCCACAATAATCCACCTTCTCATACAACTCCTACGATTTCTCTGGCTTCTTACATTTCCTTCTTTAAAAATATCATTCACTTAATCTAACATATGAAATGAATTAACTAAGGAAGATTGAATGTATACTTGGGAAACGAATGTGTGGATAAAATGGAGCGTTTACGATAATTTGGGTATGTGAAGAAAATGAACGGCAAAAGAATAACTTAGTGAATATACAAATTAAAAGTGCATGGAAGAGGTAGACTGAGGAAAACATGGCTGGATCAAGTGGACCATATTTTGAAAGAAGGTAATGAATGAATGTGGAGGTGAAAATTTTGTGCTTGGATAGAAAAAGTACGGAGATCTGTTCATTCTGCCTACCCTGCCAAGGTCACAATGTTATGATACATATGTATGTAAAGGTAAGAAATAAAGAAAACGTAAGTAACTGTATGAGAAGATATATGAATGTGGAGGAGGCAAAGGACTTATGTTGTGAAAATAATGTTTGGCACACTGTCCTCTACCTATCCCAACAGGACATGGCAAGTTGGTATGTATGTACGCAAAAACTCAACGCTCTTGTCATATTTTTGCTGTGATTGTTATTCTAATATTTGAGCTATACTTTTACATGGATAGAAAAAAACTTCGTTTTTTTTTTCTCTATATTTTTTACAAAATTCTCCAAATATCAGTTTTCAAATTCTTTGGTAAGAACATTTATTGTAATTCGATGAAAGCATTTTTCATCAAACTTTTTCTATGCATATTAACAAAATGAGGATTATAAATTGAAAAAAACTTCTTCTCACAGTAGACTCTTGATCTGTGTTATCTACATTATTCCTGGAATATATACTACCAGCTATTCCTCCATCTTTTTGATGGTCAGCTTCTTATGGGGGAGATACGGGGAAACCTGGTCTCATCCATTCTTTGAACATGATCTCGCCCAATAACATCTCCTCACACATTCTTCTTATACTTATTCTATCCTGAGTATTTTACCAGTTATGGCCTTCATTTCTAACATTCTAAGAAGTGCCTTATTTCATGTGGTATCAGTTTTAGTTTTAATAGCATTGGTTAACCAAGTTTTTTTTATGGATTCTCACTATACATTCTGTTGCCGTATCATTATTTTTCCATGTACTATATTCGAAGCATTCCGACATTGCTGAGGCTTTTTTCACCTCTCCTGTAATTTTATTACATTGTGGCTATTAATATCAAATCTAAGTATTTAAAAGACACTTGTTCAATTATTGTGTTGTTTATTGCTAGCTTGCGTCTCGCAGGTTCTCTAGATATTGTTAGACAAAGACTGATTCTTGCAATTTATTTATGGTTTCAGTATTTTAAATGATTTTTATTAATTAAAATTATATTAATATAATATTACATTAGCCATCCTTAACTATTTGTTAAATTATATTAAAGAATCAATTTTAAAAAATTGAGCTGAAAATATAAGGTTTGCACAAATGTTATTTCGACAGTCATGTAAATATTATTGTCACAAATTTGAAAATCGAACAGCCCGCTTCAATTTCGTTACGGAAATAACTGTTTTAAATTTGGATGGCAGTGCACATGGTGTAGCTGAAACGTTCAGGAAACAGATAATTTTATATTTTTCTTCTATTCTTATACTCAAAATAAGTTTTAATGTAAGTCTAGATTTATGCCACGGTTAACCAGCGGACTTATTTTGGTTTTACTGTATCATGCCCATAAGATGGCGAATCTTTCTTTTTTTTCTGATGTAAAATACATAACAAAGCAAGTTTTTCATAATTGTTGTTATATTTGTATTGTTCGTTAGACATTACAATTCTCGACTGTTATTATTGGCAGCCTTTTATCACATTTTTTGACAGATCACTGTCATTTTTCATTCCCCTTTTTTTCTTAGTATCACTGAAAAACAAAAAGAGGTTTCGGGAAGAAAAAAAAGGAATTAAGACGTATGAGTACTTTTGACTTCACTTCTTACTGGTATTGTATTAAAATTTCGTTGTACACAGTACAAACTGGCGTATTTATTGCCATACGGCAATTATTCTCCAGTCGCCTTATTTTACCTGATTGTTTACAATAAAACCAAATAAGTTACTTCCCCACACCATTTCGTACATTTGATTCAGATCTAAAACACCGAGAACTATACCAATGGGAGGAATCCGTTGCATTTAAGGTTGTTTGGAAGTGTATTGAAATATTTTCACGATTTTGTGTTGTATACATAAAGGCGTTAATTGTGTGCTTTATAAAGATCACAGCTAAATTAATTTAAATTGATCCAACCCAAAATAAACAAAAAAGGATGGTGAAAGGTTTGAAATCCCTAGCAGGAATAAGACGATTAAATTTGGAAGATATTAAAGGAAATCCCAATGTGAGCTTTTATATTGCTTAATTTCAATTTAAATCATGCAAGCACCCCATGGTGACCATATTATCTACTTTGAGAGCGGACATGGAAAGAAAATTAAATCAAAATCAGGTCATCATTATCATTGTGTCATATTTTTATTGGGGAGAATAGATATCTACTTGTATGTAGTGTGCCTCATTTTCTCATTTTGGAGAGAATAGATATGTATGTAGTGTGCCTCATTTTCATAAATTTTGGTAACGTCTTTTACCTTTCACCCTCATTTTTTTTCGATTTTTAGGATGAAATAAAATGATATATTTTTAACAAATTCCGACATGTAGATTATAGAACTGTGATCCACCCCTGACAGTTTCCTAAATTTGTTATACAAAGTAGTTGAGAATGCGGCGAGTAAATACGATAGAAAAGTAAAAAGTTGCAGCTGGAAAGTTTTCACTTGCGCAATTTACTCCACCCTTTTTACTCCACACATTAGCTGTTAAGTCGGGGATATATTTTTACGTTTCGACTGTCTAGGTGGCAGTGGCCGCGTCAGACAGCCCAGAAGAGGCAGACTGGAGGGTGCGTATTTGTCGCGTCCCTCGTAAAATACATTACGAACAGCTTTTTCTATTGATAAATACGATTTGATCGAAAGAATTTTCGCGAGTGATAAAAGTGACCAATTAATTATGGAGCATTTCGACGAAAAAATCCTTAAGTCGAGCGTTGTAATTGTGGACATAGAAGGAACTACGACTTCTATAAGCTTCGTTAAGGTAGGTCTTCCTCTTGTGCATTTTGCCGGCCGGCTTTTTTCTTATGCACTTTTTGTGCATTAATTTTTTTTGTACGTTGTTTAGAAGCAATTTAGCGGAGAAATTTGCTGTAGTTTCGGGTGAATTTTATTACATCGGCGTGATTTTTTAAATTTTGTGTCGTACAAAATTGCAAATGGTTCACGTTTCGCAATATGGAGGCCGGTTTTCAAGATGGGGGTCTCTGTCGAATGCCGGCCATTTTCACAATTTTCTGAACTGCGTTTTTTAGAGTTTATATTCGCGGAAATTGGGTGGTTATCTATAATTTCACACACGCACACGTTTAGTAATCAGCTGGCTTGTGACATCGTTTTAACGGCCACTTTTAATGTGATGATCCCTATGCGGAAATAAAAGTTTTTACATTCCCAGTTGCATTTCTATAATAGAGATGGGATCTTCAGTTCTTTTTGGGAGCAATTATCGAATTCTTCAGTTTTTCGATTGAACATGAAGTAACATTAAAACATAAATCCCTGTATAAAATAATTTTACTATCCATTTGAATGTAACTTTCTTTTTGTGGGTTTGGTCGCGTGAAAAAAATAATTGCGTTTTTAAGTAAATACAAAAGAATGACCTAATTAATGAAAAAAGGAAACTTTTCTTAATTTTGAAAGTTTTCTGACGATTTAAAAAAATTTTTTGTGTAGTAATTCTCACGAGTAATCAACTTCTATTGGATTTCTTTTTTTCGTCTTTTCAGAACTTATATTTCGTCATAAAACTTGAAGCAAGTCTAAAAAATTATTCAATTTAAATATTTTCTCCATGAAATGAATTACTTTTTATTACTTACGAGTGAATTAACATGAGATTGTGTGGAATATATTTCTTATGCCTTCCTAACATGGAAACAAAATGTCGGACACTGGATCTTTTGTTGAAAATTTTCCCTATTCAGATCGAACTCTGAAGAGAATGTATTGTACTGGTCCTTTCACAAATTCAATAGTATCACGAACCACGCGGATTCGTCCTTATTTCCGTTTGTATCCTCACAGCTGCTGTTTAAAGAGATCACGTGTACTCAAAATACAATATAAAAAAGAAACATCTGTTGTAGCAAGGAAAAAGAAAGTAACACCGTCTTTGTATAAATATTTTTCAACACTATTTTAATATTTTATAGTAATGTAGCTAATTCTATATCATAAAATACAAATCGGATTAAAGCGTTGTTTCTCTCAGAAATTTATCATATTTTTTTAGATTATAGATTTTAGTTATCGTCTATTGTTCATTACGTGAAAGCTAGTATATTGGATTTATACAACTATTTAAATTGTATGAGTTAGAAGAAGTTGCCACATGGCAATCAGCCCGGTACACTTTTACATACCTCACTTTGAAAAAAAAACAGCATAAAGAAAGAAATAGGAAAGATTCTTTAGTCATCTACAATACAACAAATACTCCACAAAGTTTGTGTGCAGTTTTCATTAAATTGAAACTTTATTTCGTTAACATTCCTTTAATATAGTTAGTATTGAGGTTACAGATTTAATCGTCGCAGTTTTGCTTTATTTGTTATAGTTTTACCGAATTGAAATGTAATCGTTTTGAAAGTGAAACTAACATAAATCGAAACCGATACTCCAGACTCCAGAATACGTAAAATTATCAGATCATTGACAAGAATTTAATTTGTATACTCACTTTTTTCGGTACGAGTGATTTGGTGGTTAAAATACCTACAACCCATTAAATTGTTCCGAATCACATTCCTGGCTATTCTTACTTTTAAACTTCATTTATATATTTTTAAGAGACCCTAAAAGTTATCAAACTTCGCTTTCGTTTTTCTGTTCGAGAATTTTAAATGGATTGTTATATTCGAAGTTCCCGAACCCTTCTCATTAAATGTTGCTTTAAAATCAATTCAACCATTTTTTTGGTTCTGTCTATTTGATTACGCATTTCCAGAATTTCTTTCGAATTAGAAGCGCAACATATAGATAGCGTTTTGTTACCAAGCTTTGGTAGCAGTCACTGAAGAAGTACATCGGTTAGTTTCCTCCTTTAAAAATAATATCTAAATTAAAAAAAAACAATTGACCAAGTTCGATTTCCGCCATTTCTGAATTATGTTTAACATCGATTGAATGTATTTTTGAAACTACTACTTAAAAGTTATTTAAAATAACTACCTCAAATACAATATTGTCCTAACGTATACATATTTATTGAAATTAAACTTATAGTTTTACTTCCAATCGTTCCAGTTCGCTTAAAATCGTTTTTATATCGCGTTAAATAATCTCACTACTCAAATTGTTATAAAACTTATATTAGAAAAACTTTCTCATTCATGCTGTGTTATTTTTTACAGTGAAAATTTTATTATAAATAATATTCCAATTTGTCGTCTATTTATATATAAATGCACGAGTAGGTAATAAATCTAAAAATACTACATTATGAAAAAAAACTATTCTAACCGGCTTTCCCATATGTAGTAGTACATTGCATTCATTCTGTCAGGTTGCGTTTGGCGCGTGTCCCCTCATCAAAAGTGATATAATTTTGCGTGAATTTCCTTGCGCGTTTACACTAAATGCATGGAACTTTTTACAATGGGTAACATTGTGTGCTGGCTTAACACGTGCACCGAACTTCGGGTCCGACGCGACGGGGTGGCGAACAGCTGTCCGGTCGGAGATTATCGAAGTTGATTCGGCCCCGCACGAAGTTCAACAGATATTGACAACATTTGATATATTTTATTATCGATGTGGATTATTTTTTTTATTATAAATATTTTTACATCGAAATCAAATTTTCTTGAAAAACGTTTTATTTAGAACTCATTGATCTTGATTATGTAGACCTGATTTTTTAAGTCGTACACAATTCAAACATGAGTTTGCGGAGTTGTCTTTGAGATCTAAACTTAGCTCTAATAACCCACTTTGGTATATCGGAATCTATTTCTCGTTACTTTCAGACTGATTATATTTCATCTTAAATAATCTATTTACCCATAAAATTAAAAAAATATTCAAAAAGATCAGAGCCAATATTCTTTTCAATGCTTAAATCTCACAATACGAGGACCAAAAATTTATTAGATCAGAGTATGTTTTCATTTTATAGATAAAGATGAATATAAAATATGGTATTTCGTAATATATGTTATCGAGAGCGCTCCAGCGTCTTTTAAAAGGTGGTTCCTTAGTGCTTAGGACTAAATTTAGATGAAAAAGGCCTCGCGCCTAAAACCAGTCCGATAGCCGCTTGAAACTCAAACCTGAAACGCCTGGATACTACGTAAGCATGCTTATCATGGATCACGGCGGCAAATATTACATTATTTAAAAAAAAACAAATTTTCCCTTGTCTCGAAAGAGTTACACAGTTTGGCAACTTAATGGGCTGATTTATACATATTAAAACGTACCAGACAAATGTGCATAGTCGTCATTGTGTAAATTTTGCAGGAGGAACAAAAAGTGTTCAATTTGAGTTCTTAAATTCAGTTAGTAAAGCGTATTTAATTTTCAAATTTTGATGGGTATTAATAATTTAATATCAGACAGAACTTCTTCGGATTTCCGTAGTAAATCATGCAGCTGTTTTTCTTTTCTGACTAATTTAAACTTCGATTATGTTCATACCTTTTTGGCCAGGACGTATCGATATTGTTTTCAAAATATTGACAAAAACATATTCGAAAACAAAAGGCTACTTATCCCTAGCAAGTGGATCAATGCAATGAACAGCGCGCGCGCACACAGACAGAAAGAAATATAGGTGGATTATTTACGGATTCGCGCAACTCAGCTGATCATAGTAAAAACAATTACAACCGGCTTGCCGATACTATTGCATTATTTTTCTAACCAATAGTACAGTACACCCCTCCCTCTCGCTTCTATTATATTCGCCCCCCGTCCGTCAATATCCTTTTCGGTATTATTTGGTACTATTAATGGTAGACGTGGCCCAAAGCACGTACACATTCTCGGAATGTATATTATTTTTTTTGTCTTACGCGTTGAGAAAGAAGGTTTAACCCACTGCCAGAGTATTTTTTTATAGATTTTATCTACAATAATTTACTTGAATATTTGTTACTTTTTATAGTTGTGAGAACATGATAAATACTTTTTTTTTCTTCATATTGTTTATTTTTCGCAGGTTTTTATATAATGGATAGTTTTTTCGTTTATTTGAAACCATTGAGAATACCGTATTCTCATTTGTCTTATTATCATATATGTGGGAAACGATTTTTATGCCGATTTTTAACAAAAAAAAACTTTCCGTCTGGTTTTCAATTTAGGCTTGTTTACCTTTCAGTTGATCGGAAAAGATTACCACACGACAATGAACCCACCAGGTGGTACTGTATCAAAAGTGGAATACAATGTATAAAAAATATCAAATTAATAAAATTTAAGTTTTTTGTGTTTTAAGGTTAAATCCTGTCTTGAAAATATTATAATCCACATTCCTGACGTAGTTGGTAGAATGCTTTATTACGAACCTGGGAAGTGTTCAATTTTTTTTCTCATATCTCTTATTTCCGCATGGTAGAGCCCGTTAGGTTAATTTTAATATAAACAAAAGCTGGTAGGCTATGCGTTTTTGTTTTTAAATACTAATGATGCAACCAATAAATAATATAATTAATTAATCCAAAATAGGATGACATTATTAAAACAGTGGTCAAGTTTTTAATATACTTGAAACATTTAAATTATTATATTTATGAAACCTCCAAATTACCCAGTCGCTAAATAACTTCTGTACAAATCGTTATAGATTTCGCGAGAACCACTTGACAAATAAATTAATAGTTTTATAAACTAGAAACCATAATTTTTTTTACATATTCAAAAATTTTATTTACGCAAATACAGATTTATTGAAAAGACAATACAGTATGAGATTACTTATAATTGTAATTCAGTATGATGGATGTCAGGTTATTTCTCTCTGTTATGTGTTTGTACTCGTATTATGTATTGCGACTAGAATGATAAAATTATTTTAGCCTCGATTTCCAGTGGTGGCATCTCGTTAGCCAGTTCTCTGAACGGGTTTTCTCCGCTATTTTATTTGACAATGCAGTTACTATCTAACGGGCAGATATGTACAGATAAAACATCTAAAATATACCTCTTACTGTCCCATATCTGATTGGAAATTATACCAAGAAAGTCGTAAAAAATGTGAATATAAGGGTAAGAAAATGTTTCAGTGTAGAGTTTCATCGGAAATTGATTAAATAAAATTATTATTTTTGTGAACTCCGTTTAGTGAGAATTCACATGCATTACAGGAATTTTGTAAATTGTTATGTTGTTAACTGCACACAAAGGGTTTTTCCAAAGAGAAAAAACAATAAATCAATTTGCTATTAAATTAATTCATGAGGTATTCGATGAAGTTATAGCTAAACCCTATAAGAATAAATCTATTAAATTTGCCTAGTAATGTCTTGAAATATCCATATTTAGTTTTTGGTATATTTCTGACTAGTATAAAGTTGTTAATTTTAACACGAGCCTTAAAACCCAATTAAAAAAAATATTAATAAAATTTGGAATTAGTATTTTGTACTTGAATGTGCATTTGTCATAAAGCAACATTTACGAGTATTAAATTATCAAAGTAATATGAAATTACAAACATTTTCAGGTGTCAAGTTATCAGAAATTAACCAAAGACCATAGATTTTAAATTTTGTTTTCTGTTCCTTCAACACCCTGTTTTGATAAAGCTTTTCATTATTTTTCACTTAAGTCTATAATACTAACACAAGACAATCCACACAAGAGATTCTTAGGCATCTCACTCGATAATTAACTTGTCCATTTAAATCATCTCTATATTTCGTGCTTGAAAACCTTGGGCTCGTACCATTAAGCGAGCCTTCGGCTTATAGAGTTTGCACGTCACTTGCAGTTCGTCATCCGTGTTCGCATACTACCGCGACTGAAAACAAACTCTTACAAACATATGTTTTCAGTTTAATAGACTTATAATGTTATAATTGTTAATCGGATAAATAGAGTTATAATTGTTAGACTATTGTAAGAATATCCCTATATTTTGTATGTAAGAATATAGAGGCTTTAAAATTAGGAGTATTTCACGTTTGATTCAGTTTCACGTTAGCTCATATGAGATGACATTACTTTGAATCTGTTTTGCATTAAAATGTCGAATTTTACAATACAAACCTTTCCAAAACTTTTACTTAGTTATTTTGAGTATCTTTATATGGAATAAATTAGTGACATTTTGATGTGAATTTATCCGCCTATTTGCTGAAAAAGAAATCTAAATGTGATTTGATTAAATAAATAATATTTATATTTGCAACTTAAACTTAAGATTGCCGCTTGTCCTGAATTATATTATAATATTATACATATTACAAATTTTGCGACAGAATGTACGTATCGATGATGTTTTCTAAATTAATGTAATCGATATGAAACGTGAAGACCGTTTTAAATTTTATTGTTTAACACAGTTTTCAATACAAAAAGTATTACCTAAAATTTACATTTTAGGATGAATTCAAATACTACCCTATAGCTAATCAAAATGAACACTGGTCATCTTTGTGGTCCCGACTCGTCTTTCTTTTAATGAATTAAACATAAATTTATGGGAGTCAAATGTGAACGTGGAAAATGGTTTTTAGAAATCTTGTGAAACTAGTCCAGAATTTGTTGGAAATCAAATTCAGTGCACCAGAAAGCTATTTAGAAATGCTTTCCAATATCGTCAACGTTCATAGTCATTTTGTTGGTATATCTCGGCGCTCAATATCTTCCAACACACGTTTTAAAACCACCATTTTAGGGATTTTTTCTCGGTTGAGGACCATTTTGGCTTTAATTGCTTTATTAACGGCTACTCTGAAGTTAAAGGGAGTATTTGATTTGTCAAATCACCCCCTGAGATTCTTCAGCTACGAAGATCTTCGCGTACCAGGTGTTTTTGCCTTTTTCTTGCATGATAAGGTATAAGATAATTTATTACTCGATGTCTAATGATATGTCCAGAATATTTCAGTTTCTGTACTTTGTTTTAATAATCTCTTGGAACTTTTTCATACGGTTCCATCACTTGACATGTTTTTAATGTGTCCATCCAGCTTGTACGAAGCATTCTCTGTAGACCCATATTTTAAAACTTAAATATTTTTAACCATAGTTTCTGTGAGTTTTAACACCATACAATAGAACAGAGAAGAAAAGACATCTCACGATTCTTGCACGGATGACAAATTAAATTCATGGCTACAAATGAACATAAATATACTATAATAAAAAAATATCCAACCCACGTTTTACCTGGTCTGTGAGATGAGAAAATGCCCAGTTGTTGTACGAGTATATGGGCTTGCGTGAAACAATTTTTAGCATAACTGAATTCAACCATGATATACTTATTTATATAGCTTGATATTTTGCACATATTACGAGTAGATTAACTTATGTTTTGTGGATTGACAAATTTTTCTCCAAATAGTCTTTTCATTTTGCCTAATTCTGCTTTGGCTTTTTCTTCCCTCATCCGTATAGAGATACGAATGATTTTGACTAAAAAAAACTGTAAAATTGATAACCTGCCGTGTATTATCAAACTACAATATAATAATTGCAGAGTACGTAGATAGTCTTAGCAGTGACACGGGAAGTCTCCAATACTGTTATCAATGTGACTCAATTACTTTTTTGACTGTGGACATTCGATGCTCAACGTGTATCGATATACGAGTATGTTATACCGCGAGGTATGGCACAATCTTATGCCACGCTGTTAGTTTAGTCTTATTGTACTACAGGAATCCTCGCGCTTATACTTTTCATTTAAAGCAATATCTTTACTTACATACTCGTAATTCTAATCGACGTACAAATTTCGCATATCTTTAGCTTTCAGAATGGCACCTCTCCATCTCGAACGATATCGCTCCCATTCTTCCTTTCCTCGACTTTTTGCATCTTTGTAAAAATATTTCCTTTAAGAAACCGCAAATTAACTTGGTCGTGATTTGTATTTCTACATTTAGGTTAGTGAACCAATAGTGTGTAGCTTTAATACATGTGTATACAAAGTCATTAATACATGTGTATACAAATAATATACAATAGCATAATCATTTTCCAACTTATAAACTCCCAGGTTTTTATGTGATCTGAAAATAATTTTTTGAATGCCATTTCCCGAAATTCACTTTTTTAAATATGCAATATTCTATACTATGAAGGTTATACAATTACACAATACCGGGCTCAGTGGGATACCGGCTA
Organism: Odontocerum albicorne; assembly: GCA_949825065.1. Taxonomy (NCBI): domain Eukaryota; kingdom Metazoa; phylum Arthropoda; class Insecta; order Trichoptera; family Odontoceridae; genus Odontocerum; species Odontocerum albicorne. The sequence goes on from OX463855.1 coordinate 21,649,040, forward strand.
TTGATTATTCTTATTGCGTATCCCCAAATATATTCTTATAGCATTTTTATACTGATTTTTATGTAAGATATTGATTTTTGTACGAAATACGTGACATCTGTGTCTGTTTCTCGTCATTTCAAACAGAATTAAATATATTCAAATCTTTTTACCACGCTCATCATCATCACACAAAGACTTTCCACTTTTCGCCCTTTCATAATTTGATCGTGCCACGCTTTTCTGGGTCTTCCTAAACTTCTCGTTCCTTTACTACCCGTATAGATTATTATTCTAAATGTTTTATCATTCATTATTTGTAAGTGACCGTCCTTATATCAAGAACTACAGGTTATTTCAATCTACATTCTTCCCTAATTCCTTATTCTTTCACACATTGTTTTTCCACAAATTCTAAGCAACACTCTTATTTCTACCACATTTATCTCACTATCATAATTTTGTACCACATCTAACTTTGTACATTCTAACGTTGGGACCAAGATTCTGTTATCAGCAGTCAGCTTTGTTTCTCTTGAAATGCACCGGTCGGCAAAGACATTGTATAACCCACCATTCACTATATTGCCAGCTCCTACTCTTCTATCAATATCCCGCTTCGTGCGATCATCCGATGTGAACATGCTTCCAAGATACAGAATGCCCTCAACTTGCTCTAGTGTTTCGTTTACAACTTCGTTCACCAAGCTAACATTTTGAATTGCTAATTCAAAGTAAAATGTTAACTTGTATAGTGGGCTTATATTTTAAAACTTTGAATGCGGAATATATTTACAAGGATACCTTAATGTAATAAAAATGCCTCATTAAGATAACAAAACAATATTTTTTCCTTTTATCTACCGTGTGGACCAGTACTGGCTACGATGCCGGTTAATGATCTGATCTCCGCGCCACGGTCGTTCCCATTCTTGTCTATTCTTCGCCAATCTGACCGATCCTTGATTTACCTGCTCAAATCCGAATACTCTGGGTGGCAGGGGTACCGAGTTGATGTATCTCTAAAACAATATTGGTTTAATTCCTGCCGTATCGTATATATCTGGGAGTAGTGGCCTACTCCCAGACCCAGATCGCCTACTCCCGAGTATTATTAACCTTCTAGTTGAGGCAAATCGGACAAACAAACCAGGTTATCTCGACCTATATTTTGTCATAGCTGGTCTTTAGCATAGAATAAACTTCCTTTGAAGTGTTTACAGGCTGATTTGTGGCAAAGGGCCGTCAAAAGGTTACTTACTACATGAGAGTAAAATGTATCGTTGTATAACACTTTATTTATATACAGTGTAACTTGGCTAGTTTATTTCCATGTATCAATCAGAGCAAAAGAAACCAGACTGGAACCTTTTTAAAATAAATTAGGTTCTACCAGGAATCGAACCCGTAATCTCCAGGTTGGAAGATAGGCGTTGTCATAAGACTTGACATACCATAGTCCCCTCATTTTATTGGCAGGCATACCTAGTATCAAGATTAAATGCGTTTGATTCACATTAACGTAATGTCAGTATTGATAGTCACTAAATAATCGTGATCATAATGTAGTAATAATCAATGACAACCTTCGTGGCCTAGCTGGTAAAATGCATGTCTTCCATCTAGGAGTTTCGGGTTCGTCATGTATATTATCGTAATTATGCAACACCGATTGGATTGGAATTTCGTCGTCCTAAAAGCTCGTTGTTGAAGGATGTATTCGAAGGTAAAACCCTTCCATTAAATACCTCAGCCATCAGAGTTCTACAATTGGGCTTTGTCGACTGCATGGTTGATTTTTTTTCCTGGTGCCGTTTGAATGTAAAACTTCTGAACGATTTCTCCAGCCCAACTTATTTTATTAGGATCTATGTTTCTGATATAAATGTATTGACTTACTTACCGTCGCACAGTCCCTGTCGGTGTTGGCAGAAAGTACAGAGCGTCAGAATTTTCTTTCGTCTCCTTTGTATACATATTTTCATTTAACTCCTTACATTCCTTTCTATAAATTTCTCTTTACTTTGTCTAATTGAATTTTCCTCCGTCTTAGTATATGATGCATTTCATTGTATTTCTGTATTACTCTTTCGTTGTATACAATACACCCTGGCTGGCCTTTTGTTGCATGGCAATCTCTTCCAGCCAACCAGAAAGATGTTCAAGATGCCTTAAATGATAACCAAACTGGAATCCCATTAGAAAAAATGGATACCAACGGGAATCGTACCCACAATCCTCCGGCTGGAAGACAGGCGTCTTACCAACTACACTACGGAGGTCGTCAAATATCCTTTATTACTTAATTCCGTGTTGCCATACATCGTCACGCTACATACTATATTCTTCCCAGATATTCTCGCACATAACCTTATTGTATATATATGTAGGAATATTTAACAATAAATAACTTTGTTATTCCACTAATTAGTAGAATAACAAAGTAATTTATTGTTAAATATTCTAATGTGGAGTTCCACAAAGTCAAAGCCGAAATTTTTTGTTCATTTTTATCCAACCCTTTAAACCGTCTTTTAGACTACATACCTAAGTGCACGATCCTCGGGTTGTACTTTCAGGTCATGTTCGTCGGGAGGCTCTTACATAGTCACTGCACCACTTTGTGGGCCGGGACGACTGCTCTCGACTCTCGCCCAGTGAATGCACTCCAGCTCCTACCTACCTACCTACCTACCTACCTACCTACCTACCTATCCATGCACACCTACCTGCCTGCCCGAAACCTGTTTTTCTCTGGCCTGGTCACCGTCACCGATCTTTATAAACTTATGCGCTTATATCCCTCAGTTATGGACTGCTGCTCTTTCTCTCCCTCGGTTCAACTCAACTCGGGTGCCGTGCCATTCATCGAACTCTGTAGTTTTTCAGTATAGTTCGTCAAACATAAGCCATAAATATCTTTTATAGACAACACACATTACAGACAAATGATATGTCACACTACAGACTTATACGGCAAAGTAGAGAAACAGTTAAGTAAAATAATGGGTCACTGAGGTTAACGATAAATATTAGGTCCTTACATATGAAATTGGCGTTTTGTTTGGGAGGAACATAAAGTTGATTTTTTTTAATATAATATATTTATTTAATCAAAGTATGTACCATTGCTATCTATGCACTTTTGCCATCTCATAGGTAGTTCATCGATCCCTTTACTAAAAAAACCATTCGGATGGGAATCAATAAAATCTTTGAAGTCGGTTTGGACTGCCCCATCGGAGTTGAATTTTTTCCCTTGCAAGAAGTTATCCAAATTTCGAAAAAAATAGTAATCTGTCGGGGCAAGGTCTGGAGAGTACGGTGGATGTCTTAGACATTCCAATTGAAGCTCTTCTAATTTGGTAGCCGTCTGTTGTGCAGTGTGTGGTCTAGCGTTATCATGAAGCAGCAGTGGCCTAGAGCGATTAACCAGCCTCGGTTGTTTAGCAGCTAGCTTTTCCATCATGGTTTGCAGTTGCTGACAATAGACATCTGCCGTAATCGTCTGGCCAGATTTAAGAAAGCTGTAGTGAACGACACCAGCACTAGTCCACCAAACGCTCACAAGTAACTTTTTTGGAGTCAATTTTCGCTTGGGGCATGGTTTGGCTGGTTCGGCAGGGTTCAGCCATTGCGATGAGCGCTTCCGATTATCATACAGGATCCACTTTTCATCACAGGTAATGATTCGATTCAAAATCCCTTCATTATTGTGCCGGTTGAGTAATGCAACGCAGCAGTCAACGCGCGTTTGTTGATTTGCTTCACTCAATTCGTGAGGTACCCACCTTCCAAGCTTTTTCACCTTCCCAATTTGCTTCAAGTGGATTAAAACAGTTTTATCACTAACACCGCAGCCTGCAGCTAACTCGGACGTGGTTTGCGATGGATCCGCTTCCACAATAGCCTTCAATTCTTCATTATCAACTTTGGTCTCCGGCCGTCCACCGGGCTTGTTCTGCAGGTCGAAATTTCCAGAACGAAAACGTTGGAACCAAAAACGCACTGTGTTTTCTTTTGCGCCACCGTCGCCATACACATCATTAATCCTTCGAGCCGTTTCTGCAGCACTGGTGCCACGGTGGAACTCGTACTCGTAAATAACGCGATATTTCAAGTTTTCCATTTTGTAAACTGAGTGACGCAAAGAAAAAAAACAATTGAGGAAAAAACAAATGAATTATAATTTTCGAAACACAAATACTTGAGTAAATAGCTGTATAAATTTGAATTTGGAATTCCTAACCAAAGAGAAGATATTTGAGATCAAAGTTGCCAGTACGGCAAAACGCCAATTTCATATGTAAGGACCTAATATTATATTACAAGAAGATTTATGGGTTAGACATTGCTGCTTTTCGAATGATATGTTACATTACAGTCTTATAAGGCAAAGAAAGGACACTAATGTTAAATAATGGGTCACTGAAGTTAACGATAAAGTCATATTACAGTCTTATAAGGCAAAGTACGAGTAGATAAAAACAGTAAAGTAAAATAATAGGTCACTGATATTAACGATAAATGTTATATTACAAGAAGATTTTTTATGGATTAGACATTGCTGCTTGTCGAATGATATGCCACATTATAGTATTATAAGGCAAAGTAGAGAAAAACAGTCAAGTGAAATAATGGGCCACTGAGGTTAACGATAAATATTATGTAACAAGATTTTTTTATGGGTTACACGTTGCTGCTTGTTGAATGATATGTCACATTACAGTTTTATAAGGTAAAATAGAGAAAAACAGTAAAGTAAAATAATGGGTCACTGAGGTTAACGATTAAAATTACAAAATGTAAGGCCTTGCGATAAAAAATATCAGATTTTTTTTAGTTAGGAAAGGTTTAGGATACGTTCGAGCGGTAATGTAGCTACTAGACGTGGTTTTTTCCTTCCCTGTTTGATTTTCAAAAGGAAATTGTGATTTAATAGATATTTGGGTATTCCTGTTAATCGACAAAATTCCATTATATTTGTATTCTATTTGTTGATTGGTTTTAGTCGATAACATTGTATTTTCACCATTTTAATGTGTTTATTATAGTATTGCAACAGCCATATTTTTGCGTAATATTGAATGAATTGATGATCTTTATATTTCAATTGGATCGATCTTTATCTGCATCAAAGTGTTATGGGTGGTGTGTGCAGCTTTAGGAAGCACGAGAAGACAACTCTTTTTGAAGTCTTGTCAAAATTTATGATTATATATGAATCCTACACACATTCAACTACACTCCACCTAAAACCGAATGTGTTATTATCACATATCGGAAGATCTACAAAGGTTTCATTGTAGTTCGCCTTTCCTTGAAAAGTATTTTGCAGTTTTCTTACAATACGTGTTTATTTAAACATATGCAAATGCGGGGAAGTTTCCTAATCTTACAGGCTTCCTATCCTAAAACTCAACTTTTTTTATCTGCCAACAATAGTGAGTTCGAATCCCTAATTAGAGCGCTCTTGAGGAGTCTGCTCTCCAAGCGGCACTATATAAATTGTCCTTTTATTATTATTAGTCATTAATTCCTTTGGGGTAGATAATACCAGACGACCTATGTAGCTTAGTTATTAAAACGCCTTCCAGTCCGGGGGTTGCGGGTTCGAGTCCTGTTACCCATATTTTTTTAAAAGGTGGGGTTTCTCTGGCTTCATTTGAGGTTGGGGTTTCTCTGGCTTCGTTTATGTTTACTCTTAAATATTGATAAGGATTCAAACACATATTTTTGAGCCAGGGAGATCGTTCCGAATTCGAGCCGAGTAAGCGTAGTCGAGTAGGATGCGTTGCGGTGCAAAGGATTATGTTGCCACCAGGAAGGACGATCCATGTTCATTTTTTTTTTAATTTTCAGCAAGTTTGGATTGTTCAACACTCCAAAGAGAGTGTTGACAGAACATTGAGATTTCTAGTCTCTGTCTATAAGTCATTGAAATTTGGCAGGATGCATAAAAATCACCTAGCGATTCAAAAATCTTAAGATTTTAATTTTTTTTTATTATTCATAAATAGTTTTATACAGAATTAAAATTCCCACACTTTCCATTGGTAATTTTCTACAATTTCTATGTGTGTAAGGGTGTGAATTTTTAAGTTCGTCTTGTTGACTTTGTTCGTTATATTGATAAATAATAAAAAAAATAGAAATTATAAGATTTTTAAATCTCGAGGTGACTTTTAGGACGCCCTGTATAAACATTTGGAGTATCTGCAGTCAATCCATTAGCATCGAGATATTAAATTTCACCGTAATCAATTAAGGTCAAATGGGGCTTTGTGATAGCAAGCAAATGGGGCTTTGCGATACTTTGAATAGAGATGAAATTGCACAATGTGTTGGGAGAATGGAGACTTGCGAAGATTTGTGCGGCTTTACTTGGAAATGTAATTGCACCAACTCAAAAAATCATAAACGGTTGAACGGGAGAAATTATTACACAGTTACAACTACGCAGTTTCTTAGTGTTACCTGCTGTTGCAACCATACAATTAGCGTATCATATTTATTTGTTAATAATCTATTATATAAATTACCTAATACCATGAAACTGAAACTGAAAATGAAACAAAAGATACTGTGAAGTGAAAATGAAACAAAACATATGCAGATGCTATTGCGTAACGTATGTATTCAAATTTTCTAAAATTAGTCACTTATTTGAGTTCTGATTCAATTAACGATACAACCGATGAGAATAAACAGAATTCCTCAATTAATTAACACATTCATTCATTGATGTCGCTTCACAAGCTGAAATTAAATATATAAAGCATCGTTATTCTGTCAAGAAATTAAAAAAACAAACGTGGTCTTTGTAACATCTCAGTTGGTTATCAAAGACCTGAAACAAATTAAGTTATTACTGAAAAGTTGACGAGAAGTGCAGAAAAGGATATATTTATCCCAAAGATAGATTTGGCACCGGTTAATCCAGATTTGCCTTTTATTCACCGAATAATATAATATAATTCCCAATTAAATGGGTTTTGCTATCACCATTAACAAGTCACAGAGACAAACATTGGTAACGGCAGGATTATTCTTACCAGAGTCAGTATTCGGTCATGGCCAATTATTAGGTCCTTACATATGAAATTGGCGTTTTGTTTGGGAGGAACATAAAGTTGATTTTTTTTTAATATAATATATTTATTTAATCAAAGTATGTACCATTGCTATCTATGCACTTTTGCCATCTCATGGGTAGTTCATCGATCCCTTTACTAAAAAAACCATTCGGACGGGAATCAATAAAATCTTTGAAGTCGGTTTGGACTGCCCCATCGGAGTTGAATTTTTTCCCTTGCAAGAAGTTATCCAAATTTCGAAAAAAATAGTAATCTGTTGGGGCAAGGTCCGGAGAGTACGGTGGATGTCTTAGACATTCCAATTGAAGCTCTTCTAATTTGGTAGCCGTCTGTTGTGCAGTGTGTGGTCTAGCGTTATCATGAAGCAGCAGTGGCCTAGAGCGATTAACCAGCCTCGGTTGTTTAGCAGCTAGCTTTTCCATCATGGTTTGCAGTTGCTGACAATAGACATCTGCCGTAATCGTCTGGCCAGATTTAAGAAAGCTGTAGTGAACGACACCAGCACTAGTCCACCAAACGCTCACAAGTAACTTTTTTGGAGTCAATTTTCGCTTGGGGCATGGTTTGGCTGGTTCGGCAGGGTTCAGCCATTGCGATGAGCGCTTCCGATTATCATACAGGATCCACTTTTCATCACAGGTAATGATTCGATTCAAAATCCCTTCATTATTGTGCCGGTTGAGTAATGCAACGCAGCAGTCAACGCGCGTTTGTTGATTTGCTTCACTCAATTCGTGAGGTACCCACCTTCCAAGCTTTTTCACCTTCCCAATTTGCTTCAAGTGGATTAAAACAGTTTTATCACTAACACCGCAGCCTGCAGCTAACTGGGACGTGGTTTGCGATGGATCTGCTTCCACAATAGCCTTCAATTCTTCATTATCAACTTTGGTCTCCGGCCGTCCACCGGGCTTGTTCTGCAGGTCGAAATTTCCAGAACGAAAACGTTGGAACCAAAAACGCACTGTGTTTTCTTTTGCGGCACCGTCGCCATACACATCATTAATCCTTCGAGCCGTTTCTGCAGCACTGGTGCCACGGTGGAACTCGTACTCGTAAATAACGCGATATTTCAAGTTTTCCATTTTGTAAACTGAGTGACGCAAAGAAAAAAAACAATTGAGGAAAAAACAAATAAATTATAATTTTCGAAACACAAATACTTGAGTAAATAGCTGTATAAATTTGAATTTGAAATTCCTAACCAAAGAGAAGATATTTGAGATCAAAGTTGCCAGTACGGCAAAACGCCAATTTCATATGTAAGGACCTAATATATGTGGCATTGTCAAGAGTGCGACAGTCTTCCAATGCCAAATTGGAACTTTTAAATGGTACATATCAAGGCAACTTATTATTTGAATCTAACTCAGTGTTCACAAGAAATGTTGTGTACAAAGAAATATTTTTAAAATGATATCCAGTACTTTATTAAAAATCTTGCATAAATTTTAAAGTAATGAAATAAGAGTATAATAAAATGAAATTCATATTGCAGTTGAAATGCGATCGTTGAGCAAGATGTGTGGGAAAATTGATATAGCTAGAAATGGAGATCTATAGTACATAGAATAGAAATGGTTGTCTGTAAGGACCGGAATGTGTGGCGCTCGAACCTCTGCCTACCCCGTAAGGGACATGTCTTGATGAGATATAATGTAATTAGGTGTAACAATTAACAAGTGTTATTGTTTTCGCACATCCTAGGATGGGCTTTCCAGCTAGTATAAATATAATGCGCGTCTTGTGTCTTCATAGTTTTCAAGGAATTATATTATTAATTGAGTCATAACAGTTTTTATAATTTAATACATCGATTCCCGTGGTCAGTATCAAATATTTTCCTTACGCAGGTATCAAGTTCGGTTTCTTATAGCAACAAAGTACTAAACTTGCTTAAGTGTGTTTTTTCACATTTCATAAAAGGAGCGATTTTTCTCCTCAGTGAATACCAGTCATTTCAAAGTTTCGTGCGTGCTCATAATAAAATGTTGCCTTTTTAATTGTTTCTTAAATTGATTATTTGTTGATATATAAGTATTACATTCTTTAAACCCAGTTGCTACCATATTGGGATTCCGAAAGAATTTTATTATAATTATCCCAGTAATGGAGTGATCTTTTCGGAATCTTTCCGATGCCTGACTTAATCAAAAGTATCTAATTTTCTTAGTTTCCATCTTCCTCATGCTTCTTCATAATTCTATTGTATTGCTATTTCGTTGTTACAATACGAGTATAATCTGGCGGGCTTATTACCATGTGACAATCTCCAAACCAACCAGATAGAAGTAAAAAAGGTCTTACGTGAAAATCAGACTGGCATCTTTAAAAAATCTGTTTCAACGTGAATCGAATCCGCAATCCCCGGGCTGGAAATCAGGCGTCTTTCCACCCTGTTTAATTCCCATTCTTTTCTGTTTCAGTCTAAGTGAATTAAAATTCATATCAAATTATTTGATTTGTTTATTTGGCCTATGGTTTTGTTACTGATAATATTATATTTTATGACCAACATTTACGATGATTATAACAATTTTGTAATCTCAAGTACCTGAAAACGAAGGGAATAACTTAATAACCATCCTTTTGGAATTCCCGTACAATTGTTACGACATTAATTTATATCTTAAAAACATGTTTATATGATGTCGTGAGTTTTTGATAAAATTGATCAATAAAGAATTATAAAATAATTTGATACACTTCTGAGGCATAGAGTTACTGCGTGGCTAGCTTATTACCATGTCCCTAATTAATCAAACCAATCAAAAATATGTAAGGCCTGTTGTGAAAAAAACAGATCATTTTTTTGAAACCACCGGGAATCAAGCCTGAAACCCAAAAAAAAGACATGTTCTGGAGGTCTTCCAATAATCAAATTATAAAAAAATAATAAAATGATAATGTATATACCGCCATTTAGAGAGTATACTCGTACTCTCCTCACTTGCTAAATTTATCTTTTAGTGAGAGCAGTCGCCATAAAGAATTATCATATAGGTACTTCTGCCATAGTATATCAAAAATAAATCAACGCCATGTCCCTGTTGCAGCCCCAGCCCCACATGTTTCTGTCTAGAAAGCTTATTGATTGATCGTGTATTTATGATATATTATATATCGTTATATATATTTATGATATATATTATATATATTTATGATATGTATTTATCACGCTCGTTACTTTTCATTTGTTTATCATTTTTATCAAATACACTATACGAGTAATATTTGATTATATTGTTATGCATATTTTTATTTGTTCATATGTTTTTAAATAACAGATTTGACACAATATCTTATAGAAATACTCATGTTTTTCGAAGGGAGCAGACGTAGATTTCGATTCGCCAACTTTCTGCACAGAAGTCTAACACTACCCTCGCGGCAATGCAATGCACAAGAATCAATTTTCAATATAAACTCAACTATCTATAAACCTTTTGTTAACGTGTGGAATGATTAATTTTCTAAAATTATTTTCTTTATTCTCGAAATGAATTAAAATTATCCAAAAATTCCAGATGCATAATAGAAATCGAAACAATTACTTTCAAAAACCCCAAAAATAATTCATGTACTATACTATATTATATTCCGCATCTTGAGATTGAATGTGTATCGTAAATGCTAGCGAGTTCATTTGTGCCGTACGTTTAAGTCGAACTGGTAACATAGCGATACGGATAAACTTTCTTAGACTGGCGCGTAATTCCACACAATTAGTGTTTAATTAAGTATTATCATGAAAAAAGATAGAGACATCAGAATAAATAGTAAAATAGTATTACTTCCCCTCCAGCTGGTGGTGGAGTGGGGACAGTGGCAAGGTCTGAGGCTTCAATCAATTAGGACCTCTTCAGGCCACTCCAATCAGCTGACCACAAGTGACTGCACGGACACGGCCCCTCGCGGTTATCGCGTTTCTTTTGATTGATAACACACTAGTAGTTCATTCACTCTTACACGTTTATCGATACTTAAATATGTCATTCGTTTTATTTATTTTTTGTTGAGTTATCGTATTTATTTTTAGTTTATTGATTCAATACGCTATTGAAACGTTTTGCAACGGTATTAAGCATTTGTTTGATGTTCCTGTACGAATAGAATTCATCCATTTTGTTTTCGTTTTGAAATCTGGAAGTATTTGGTAAATTACAAGTTAAAAGTGAAATCTCGACTAATATAATCCATGCCTAAACTTAATTGAATATAAACCTCAAATGAACATTTATGTACAAAATACTGTGGATGAAAAATGTACGTAATTTTAGACATATCGCTACCCTAATTTGTAAATTTGCTAACTCCACTTTTGTCGAAAAATGACATCAAATGCATTTTGTTCTCGACATTCAAATACACATGCTATAAAAATTTGTCATGTCCAAAATTATTAAAAGTGCCTTGAAAAACGCCTCAAGAAAAATTGATAACTCCTATGCTACCAATTTTAACACTGCAACATTTGTAACTCCACCATTTTGTATGTGAATCCGTTAGAATCAAGTGACATTGTGGTAGCTGTCAAAATATTTAATTTAAAAGGTGAGTTCGGTTACAATATTTTGAAAAAAATGCATTATTTACTATGAATATAAGTATGAACACTATTTTGTTAAAATAATTACAAGTTTTTTCCCCTTATTTATGACTCAATATCTCATTTTATATATTACTGGATGGACTTAAACAAAATTGTGTTTATTTAAATTAATATGAATATTTGAAGCATTAAAGTACTTTTATAAGTATTGTCTATTTTTATAGATGAATAGCAGAAGAATATTTATGGTTGGATTAGTGACAGAAAATCGTAGGAGTAACGGTTTTCAAGAAAGTCCAAATGTATTCATGGAATTGCCAATTTTAGTCGTTAAAAGTGATAATGCAGAAATCACAGAATATTATATAAATACGGATACTACTCGGTTAGAAGATTTATCAAAAGTAATTATAGAAACACAACCTGACACGATTCACAATAATATTATAATTATCTAAAGTGCTGGTGATAATATAGATATTGTACAAAATTCGACTGAACTGATACTCGTAACACAATCCGAGATAGTATTTAACCATTGATGACATTATAAGTGATGATGAAAGCCAAAGAGTCGAAATTTCATTAGTGCCGTATTCAGATTCAATAATTCTAATGGACCACTTCAACCTACTAAAAAAGTAAGAAATAAAAGGTTTGACGTAGATAGTTTTTCTTGGTTCTCTAGAACAAGGCAAACAGAGAGAAAGGAAAAAGAGATTTAGGCAGAAAAGGGAAAACAATGGATCATGGAATAATAAAATACCGAAGAATGATAAAAAAACTTTAAAAAAAGGTGTAAATGTAAAGTTTCTGAATAGGTGTCTTGAAGTGTTATTCTATATCGGATAAGGACAGAATGAACATGTTTAACCAATTTTGGTACTTGAATTGGGAAGAACAACGAATTTATGTAGATGGGCTAATGAAAGTTTTACCGGTAAAAAATCGAGGGGTAGAACCGATCCGGAAAAATCCAGTAAAGTGTCGTCTACAACATATTTTCCAACAAAGAATGATTCTGACATACGGCTATGCAAAACGATGTTTTTGCATACATTAGATTTAAATAGGATGACAGTATTAAACTGGAAGAAGAAAAGCGGTAGTTTAAAATTACAAATGGCAATTATTGTTAAAAAATGCAACAAGAATCGATTTGTGGAAGCTTATGAAAATCTTAGAAACTTTTTTAATGAGTTGCCAAAAATGGAGTCCCATTTCTGCCGAAAAAGAACTTCCAAAAATTACTTGTTGCCCAAATGGAGGTCAAAATCAGAACTTTATAATTTTTATAAAACCGAATGGTGCACAACAAGAGATATTACAACGCCTTTTTCGTCTACTTCATTTCACAAACATAATGTGATCTAAATTTGCATTTTCATGTAAAATTATTCAAACAATGAAAACTGAAATAGCTACATCAATCACTAAACTTTATTTTTGACTCTATGAGTAATAATTTTCTAGTTCTAATTTTTATTTTATTCAACTTGTTTTATATTGTTTGATTTGTGTATTTTATCATCACTCTTGCATTGTTTATATCCAAATATTGTAAAATACTTCAAGTTATTTGTTTTTCATTATAAGGAAACCTCCACAGTAAAAACTAATAATAATGTGCAATTTTGCTAACTCCTACAATAATTACAACAATTTTTAAATATTCACCGTCGCAAAATTGCTAACTCCAATAATTATCGATAAAATCATGATGCCATAATGATATTTAACTTTTTTTTACTCGGAGTGTGTCTCTTGGTCGTTTTGATATTTAAGTTCAAAAAAATACTAATAAGACTTAATTTAGAATAGTTATGCCGCCTTGTAAAGTTGGTTGCCGCCTTGTAAAGTTTGTATTTATGGAGATAGCAAATTTACAAATTAGGGTAGCGATATGGTATATCACGTTTTCCAATTTTGCACTTATCAGATTTTTTCCAAATATCGCATAGTTCTCAACTTCTGCTATGTCTACTTAATTACAGTTATAATGTATTTATTTGGTGCTATTGAGCGTCCAAGATCGCATCCATTATTATAACTAATAATGTAGCATCTCTCGAATACCCTTGTGAAGTGTTCTGTATCCTAAGTCTCACGACCTTCATTCGTGGCGTAATTGATAAGACGCCTGTCTTCTCTAACACGGGGGTAGCTAATTCAATCCACGTTGGAACACAGTTTTTTTAATAAGGAATCCAGTCTGGTTTTCATTTAATGCCTCTTGGATATCTTTTTGGTTGGTCGAAAGACATTGTAACATGGCCAATAAGCCTACCAGATTGTACTGTATACATTATTCTGTGGATCTCTAAATATGAAACAAATTACATATATTGTAGATGTTATGTGGTGTCATTACATCAATTTTTGCATTCCCTAGTTCTTGCTTCTTATGTTCTTGCTTTTACAATATTTTATTATTAAATTCCTACTCTTTGACATGACCACACTACCATAGCTTGGCGATGTCTTTGAATCATATTGTAAATTTATGGAGGGATAGTATGGTGAAGAGTCCAATCCTGAATTTTAGGGTCCTTATTGTGTTGCCCTTATTTATATACGTGTATAATTATATTTTTTTGGAAATTTTATAGGTAAATTTCGAACAGCTATTCAAATCACGTTTATGTTTTATTTTTATAACTTATGAAATCGATCATTTATTTTAATTTTCGGTATGTTATTTGGTTTAATTCAAACCAATAAAGACCAACAAAACAAACACTCGAGTGAAAAATAGGTACATACACCATCACGCTACTTCCCTGTTGGGATAGACAGAGAGTGATATACGAGGCATATCCAGAAAGTAAGTGTACTGAATTTTTGTAGGTTACAATTTTTTTTATTTAAACAAAAAAATTACGTGGTTACCGTAGTACATATGTAAGCTATTTTTCGACATAGTCGCCATTCCTCTCAATGCAGGTGGTGAAGCGGGGTATCAACTTTTTGATGCCTTCCTCGAAGTAGTTTCCCGCCAACCCCTCCATCCACTTCTCCACATCTTCCTTTATCTCCTCGTCGGTTGAAAACCTTTTTCCACCCATGTGCAGCTTCAGGGAGGTAAAGAGATAGTAATCTGAAGGTGCTAGGTCAGGGGAATGCGCGGGATGCTTCAGGACATCCCATTTAAACGAGGCGAGCAGTTCCGTCTGGCATTGTCGTGCAACTGGCAGACTCCCTTTGTCAGCATGCCTCTCCTCTTGTTCTGAATCGCCCTCTGCAATTTTTTTAGGGTCTCACAGTATCTTGCAGAGTTGATGGTCTCCCTTGAGGCATATATTCAATTAAAATTATGCCTTGACAGTCCCAAAACACGGATGCCATGATTTTCATGGCTGAAATTGTGGTTTTGAACTTTTTGGCGGAGGGTGAAGAGGTGTGACGCCACTGTTGAGACTGCCTTTTGGTTTCAGGCGTGTAGTGTGCAACCCAAGTTTCATCTCCAGTAACGATGGAGCGGAGAAATTCATCTCCATGGAGTTTGCAGCGCCTCAAAAACTCTTGCCCGGCCTCCACTCGATTCAACTTGGCGGGAGATAGGGTTGACATTTTTCACGAAACGTGTTGTCGCGTCGACACTTCTCAACGTACTGACCTCAAACCGGTCTCGTTGCGGAGGGGAAGGGTCAGGCTACACGGAAGTGTAGCCAACATGTCGAAAATAAAATCCATCCGGTCGTGAGAGCCTCAGTACACTTACTTTCTGGATACGCCTCGTAATATAGCAAAACGGGGTGAAACAAGGATTTGTAACATGGAAATAGATTCACGATTGTGTTTTTTATATTGGGTTTATTAGGAAAACTCGTTATTTTTTTTAATTAGTTTTATTTAATCTTGTTTCTCTTTTTTATTATTGGAATGAAGAATCATAAAAATGAATAGGTTTGCGTCTACTACATTATTTTATATTACTCTTCGCCTTCTGAGTGTACCCGCCCACGTAAACTGTTACTTTTCTCTTGTTCGCGCCTATTTCGCTCAGCTCCGCCCTAAACAATAAACAAGGCAAGTGACGCCCAAAGACAGTACAGACATAGAAATGGTAATTGCACTTGAAACAATTACGAGTAACAACACGACAGGAAATAAATTATTGTACTATGCGTATCCAGAAAGTAAGTGTACTGAGGCTCTCACGACCGGATGGATTTTATTTTCGACATGTTGGCTACACTTCCGTGTAGTCTGACCCTTCCCCTCCGCAACGAGACCGGTTCGAGGTCAGTACGTTGAGAAGGGTCGACGCGACAACACGTTTCGTGAAAAATGTCAATCCAATCTCCCGCCAAGTACGAAATACGCGCCGTCATCCATTATCTCGTTTGGAACGGAAAACTTCCGGTTGAGGTTTATAATGAGGGGAAAACTGCATATGGTGATAAAGCTATGAATCGTACGAGTGTGTACAAGTGGGGTCGCGAGTTTAAAAACGGTCACGTCACACCTCTTCACGCTCCGCCAAAAAGCTCAAAACCACAATTTCAGCCAAGAAAATCATGGCATCCGTGTTTTGGGACTGTCAAGGCATAATTTTAATTGAATATATGCCTCAAGGGGAGACCATCAACTCTGCAAGATACTGTGAGACCCTAAAAAAATTGCGGAGGGCGATTCAGAATAAGAGGAGAGGCATGCTGACAAAGGGAGTCTGCTTGCTGCACGACAATGCCAGACCACACACGGCCAACGCCACGAAGGAACTGCTCGCCTCGTTTAAATGGGATATCCTAAACCCTCCCGCGCATTCCCCTGACCTAGCACCTTCAGATTACTATCTCTTTACCTTCCTGAAGCTGCACATGGGTGGAAAAAGGTTTTCAACCGACGAGGAGGTAAATGAGGAGGTGGAGAAGTGGACGGAGGGGTTGGCGGGAAACTACTTCGAGGAAGGCATCAAAAAGTTGATACCCCGCTTCACCACCTGCATTGAGAGGAATGGCGACTATGTCGAAAAATAGCTTACATATGTACTACGGTAACCACGTAGTTTTTTTGTTTAAATAAAAAAAATTGTAACCTACAAAAATTCAGTACACTTACTTTCTGGATATGCCTCGTATATTGTTGAACAACTAAAATCAGTGCTCGACTGCAATAAACTCATACTATTTTTTCATTATCACCTTGAAGATTGAATGAGTTTGGCCCTACCACGATCTCGTTTCAATAGGCTACCTCGATCGGTATTTCGGATTGACTGGCCCTATAAGATGGAATAAAGCTATATATAATATAGGTCCCTCTGAATTATAGGCAGACTGATTGCATAAAGGCGTGCAAGGGAATCCTTAAGTTCACGCTATGTGAGAGATATGGTACATACTCGTACATTGTAACGTAGACATCCTCGAAAAGAATTTTGTTCACTTAATTGCGCCGAAAAAATATAATACATTTAAATTACCTTGTATGGTCTTATGTGAAATGGATTTTGTTTATAATAAATTCAACCATGAAATATACACTTTAGCGATTGTATATATTTGTATATAAAAGATTGGTGTTTTCATTCACCTCGAAGAAGCAGAGATCGGGGGCCCGTCCGTTGGAATGACCAGGTGAAATTACTACACGGCGAACTCGACCAGTAATAAGAAGTCTTGCACAGGGTAAAGGATGGTTTACATTACTTTATTATTGTATGATAGTCAGACATATCTTTATTAGCTTTGACTTTTCGGTGATGCCTCTCAATTTTTGACAGACAATATATTGCCTTTCCCTCTAACGGATAGAGCACACTATTTAATAATAATTTTGAAAGTGGCTTTTCATGGCGATCACATTTTTAAATAGTTGAGAAAACAACCGAGAAACTTACATTTTGTCTTTAAATTTTAAAGCAATAATAGTGTTATATTTTGTTTTCAAAACGTAGAGAACAGTGTGTTTTATTTCATTTAACGGTTCGTTTAAATCTACTTTTTTTACCATATATTATTTTAACAAAGCTGCAATTTATACCTCTAGAAGAGCAATTAAGTATTTTTAAGTGGTTATTCACCCAAATTTGGGTGATCCCAGCCAGTGAGCAAATATGATTTGATTACGTTCATTAGTACTAGTATTTTGTATAATATACTCACAGTGTAAGCTTACACTATTAATATTAGAAATAATACCAAATTAAAAAGACAATATCCCAAAGTTTCTAAAGATAATTCCCCTACGAGTATGTCGTTTTGTGGTGACATTAAATAACTAAATTTGGAATTTCAGTATTAAGTGTTATTATGAATTGGTTTATTCTGAATTTTAACTTGAAATTTGTCTAAATTACGTCAAATGTATCACGCGCCATACCCGGGCTGCAAATGATCTAAGAACAGTCCCAATATATGAACTCATTGACCTGGATGTCATTCGTGGCATTCCACCTGAATGTAACGAGCCTGTTCCGTCTAGGCTAGACGAGAAGGGGGGGACTTCGCGCTTGTTACATTTTCGTCCAATACCTAGAAAAGTGTCTTGACAACAAAAGTAATTTATATCAAAGTAGGTGTATGATTCACAACTTGACGGACTTATTGCAATGTGGTTCTCTTCCAGTCAACCGGAAAGATGTTAAAGAGGCCTCAGAAAAAAATATTGGAATCCTTTTAAAAAAATCTGGGTTCCAACGAGAATCGAATTCGCACCCCCGGGTTGGCAGACAAGCGGCTTACCAACTAGGTCACGCAAGAAATGTCGGTCACTTCAAGGCCACATTATTTACTCTATCTCTTTTCTCAACTCGAGTCTATTGAAAACATCTTCGTCATTTTGGTACTCTGGGGCAGTGTATAGTATTCTATAGGTCGTACCGCTCCGAAATACAGGGCCTATTTTCTTGACCCAACGGTAACATGGTTCATCTTTGAAATCCTGCTATTCTTAGTTTAGTATACCCCCCCCCCAGAGCGTATACAATACACCCTTTCAGTTACATCTCGAACATAGCACTGTCATTTAATGTTGTGCCAGCTTTGAACATCAAGAGATGAAAATATATAATACATATGAAATGTGTGTTTATGTACAATTTCAGTTGTATTGAAAGTTAACTTGTACATTTGATAATATTTTCACATATAATAAACGAGTAGAAATACGAGTATTACACTCTGTAGACAGAACAACCTGGCGGGTTTCTTACTTCATGGTAATCTCTTCCGACAAACCAGAAATACGTAAAGGATGTCTTAAGTACAAACCAGAAAAAAATGGGTTCTCCGTTTAAAAATGTATTCTAATCCACAAATTAAATCGAAATCGTTTTACTTCAAGGCGTCTTGTCTTGAGATAATAAACGTATTTGAAGAATTAAACGTTTAAAGGATAATTAAATCAAATATTTTTCGTTAACATGCAGCAACCCACTCCATCCTGTAAAATATATCATATTATATCGCATTATTGTTTCATTTTAGTTAATTAAAGGGAGATGGTTCTGATGACTGCGGTGGTTTGGACATGTAGAACCAATTAATGAAGAAATTATAACCAATGGATGAACATTGAAAATATGAGTTGAAGGCGTGATAAAAGACGACCAAGGAAAGTATGGTTGGATCAAATGAATGTAAAAAGTTAGAGAAATTGTATGAGGAAGGTGCAGAGGAGGCGAAAGTGTGTAGCGCGGTAAGAGAGTCGAGCGTTCTGTTCTCTTCCTATCCCGACAGGGAAACGGCGTTATATATTTCGTTATATATTTTTAGATAATTTGGTACAGCGCTGTTTCTCGATCACGACGATCGTCTCAAAAGCGCTTTTTTAGCTCAACTGAAAATAAGGGTGATTGAGGGATTCATATTGGTAACAAGAGCGCTCGCTGTTCAGTTTATGTAAAATAGTCTAAAAGTAAAACCAGTCCGGAAGCGAATCCACTAGAAATCGAATCTAGGATGCCCGCTTGCTTACCATGAGTGATTACTAAATTACGAATGCCGACAAATGGTAAGTATGTATGTTTAATTTTATATTACGAATTATTTATTATTGAGAGAGCGAGAGAGAGAGGGTCCGTTCGGCAACTCTTGGAAGTGGCTGTTGTCATCTTTTTATTATTTTTGTCCCGTAGTTCGTTTTAATTGTAACTTAGAATCCATTTTTAATAGAAAAAAAACACTAACTCTTGTTTATGTGTTAATATGTTAAGAATTTCCTGTACGACATAAAAGCGGGCCTTCGACCGTGACGACGTCCAAATGAATCCCTGCACGTCGCACAATACGGATATTTCTATCGACCAATTTATCGCGACTCGATTCCACGCTGCTGCGCGCGCTACAGCTGATGTGATATGATGCGAGTGAATGAACATTTTTATCGTTAGTGAACCCGCCACTTAAAGGCTGTTTCTCATTTTTTAAATGCAATTTAACAAATATAAAGGAGAACGGACAGCCATTTATTTTTCGAAATAACAATCGTATTTTTTACAAAAAAACAGATCTCATACATACATTACACCGTTTCCCTATCGCGGTAGGCAGAGAAGAGAGAACGCCAGACTATTATATCGCGATACACATACGAGTATTTCGCCGCTTCTATATCCATACGCCTTCTACGACCTCTCTAACTTTTTACATTTTCTTTCAAAGTATCATACACTTGATCCAACCACACTTCCCTTGGTCTTCCTCTTCTACTCCTTCCTCTCACATTTGCACTTAATATTTGTTTTGTTAGTCTTCATTCATTCTACATGCCCAAACCATCTCATAGGGCTATTATTGATCTTACTTATCAGCCTTACAGTTCACATTCATCCCCTTGGTGTTTTTATAATAATGTAAAATATTGTAATGTATTACACTTTCATTGCATGCAGTACAATTTGTGCTAATTTATTGCCATGTGGCAATCTTGTCCAACCTACCAGAAATATTTTAAAGAGGCCTGAAGTGAAGTAATATTCTGGAACCCATTTAGAATAATTTGGTTCCAGCGGGATTCAAACGCTCAACCCCCGGGCTGAAAATCAGGCATCTTACCAGATGGTGTATGTTAGAAAGAATATTTTACTATAAATGTCCATCACTAAATATGTTACATGTGATATCTAAAATATATGAAAATCTTTTCCATCCCCACTGAATCTTCGAAACTTGGCTTAATATTTTCTGCCAATGTAACATACATATAGAGTATTATAATGAATGTCTCCACGAAAGTGTTCCACCTACAGAGTTGATTGCGTGAAAAACTAAAAATCCATTTCTTCATACATCTATCCTCGCCAGCCAACGGCGGCGGAATGCACTCGGCCAGACGGCGGGAGGTTAGCGACCCTCCCCTCCCTGTGCCGCAGCGAAGCGCCGCCTCCCCCTCCCCGCGGAGGAATGAAGGTCAACCTGGTTGCCATGCGCCGTTTGCGATGCACCAACGCCCGCTATTGTACACTAAAGTTGCCACATTTTCAACATTACCCTAAGATTATTAGTAGAAGTTGCTTTCAATTGCTGTGGAATTTACATTATCTAGCTATAAGGTTTTTTTTTAAGTGCGACT
Source organism: Odontocerum albicorne (assembly GCA_949825065.1). Lineage (NCBI taxonomy): Eukaryota > Metazoa > Arthropoda > Insecta > Trichoptera > Odontoceridae > Odontocerum > Odontocerum albicorne. Next base: position 21,670,187 of record OX463855.1, read on the forward strand.
GATATTTGCAATTACCACGATTAGCACTAATTGTACGAGTAATGCCCGGACACATTTCACCTTAAATGTGAGGAAAAATACAGTTGTTAAATGCCGCTGTTAACATGTTTTTTTTCTTTCATAAATGAATTATGCATAGGGTTTCGTTTCTTCAACAATAATAACAGGGACATTTATATAATATTTGTACAATAATTTATAAATATTAATTCTTTGTTATGTATCAGGCAAGGTTTTCAATTGATATCAGTATTTATTCCCAATAGCAATCGAAAGATTTTGTAACACAGTTCAGATAAATCCTTAATAGTTCGAATGACACACTGTGTTGGGCTCAAATATTGTATCTTTAAAAAGAATTTAACGTCGAACAAAGCTGAAACGATGCCATCTTCAATTATTTAATAATAAATTACTGCTATTCCACTGATTACATTAATCACCGCGACACGTGTTGCTACCTCCTGTTACCTCTACAGACAGAATTAATTCGGTGTTATTACGAGAGCAATGCTTAGGTCCAGTTGGTGTCATATTTCATTGGAAGTGTGTGGTTTATTGACCCAAAGGAAAAATGTTATTGTATAGCTTTTTTTAGTTATTTATTTTAGCTTATGACTTCATGTATCTGTAGTGTTTCTAATTCTAAATTTGTTGTTTTGTATAACATTTTAACTTCTTTCTTTAAAATGATGATTATATCTATGAAATGGATTATAATTGTGTTAACAACGCTTATATCTGTGTCCAGTGGTGTCAATCTTCATTCCCCGGTGTCATTCTTAAATATTATGTTCTTTCACAAGCACATTACGAGTATATTTCGTATATCCGCTCTTACATATCTTATATTTCTTGTATTTCGCGTTACAAATATTGTTGATGTAATATGCAGGTCTTATACGAGTATCATCTTAGTTGGAGCTTCTTGACTGGAGGGTGTTTTTTAAGATCTTCCGTATTTTTAATAACCCCTATCAAACAATGTGTATTGAATATATATTTTTATTTTGAGACATTAATAGCCTCATTACCAAATATTTTTTCTTAATTATGTTAGGATAGTTCCGTTTTAATCATTAAAGAAGGGTACGGTAGCAAATATTGTTAATTACTTTCCCAGTGGATTATATATTTTTGCAATATACGAGTATACTCCTTTTAGGAAATAGTTACTCGATTCTCTCAAAACTGAGATAATAATGGTATACAATAGTTTGCGCTTTGTATGAAGAAAATGAAAAGCAGATTATAAGCGCCAGTATAAAATAAATTCCGGTAAGAAAAAGTCAAACCCGGAACATCCAAGTGTTTAGTGTTCAATCTAAATACAACAACATTGACGTCAAATTTCAAATCATCCACAGTATTATCACAAACAAGATTAAAGCTCCAGTCTCGTCGCCTTGAGCGTTTCTCATCGCCGTACTCGCACATTAGCAGAGCAGCGAAACATGAGGTTCTAGGGGGCGCCGTGTAGTGGTAGTGGCCCCGATTAGTGCGCGGCGACTCGCGCAACACCGTAATTGCCCGCGCAGCTGATGACTATGATCATAGTGCGGCTATAAATAGCCAACGCCGATTATCTTATCCGATCCTTCCGCGACCACCTCCAGACACGCGATTACTGCCAGACATTCCTCCAATTCTCAACATTTAATTATATTTATTTAATAAATATTTTATTGATTTTTTACAAGTACCGTCACATATGGGCCGACAAAGTTATATGATATATTAAAAGACCATGGAGTGCAGTGGCGTAACTAAGCCAATGCAACCGATGCGATATATTAGGGCCTACGTTAGATAAAAACCCAAGAGGCCCCCTCTCGACAAAACTCGGTTGGTATCGATACTATTGCGAGTGTCGTTACTTTTGAGGGATTCACGGAGCAATAACGTACGAGTATATCGGCGCTAGCGCTACTTAGCACAGAAGCTGGAAGCTGAAAATAATAACGTCTCAAAACTGATCCGATGACTTTGTCAAGTGCTAAATCGAGACGAAAATAATTTTAGGATTGAAATGTATTAACAAAACGTTTTTTCCGATTTTTTTTTCAAATTAAAATTAAATGAACTCCTTATAAACAAGTTTATATTTTTCCTCAGTAACTTTTTTTTTTTTCCATGAAAGTGTAAATATTATAGGAAACAAGACACCAACTTTCTTCATACTATTTGATAAATAAAACCGCATAGAACGTATTTTTTATATCTTACATATACTATATAACATATGATATATAGGGGCCCTTTTTCTATTTTGCATAGAGGCTTAATTTTTTTCAATAACGTCACTGATGAAGTGAATGTTAAATTAGATCGACCGTGTCCCTGTGTGAGGAAAGCACGGAAGGTGTCAGAGTGAGTTAATATACGACTGGGTGGTTTTATGTAGCGAAAGGTGTTAAACAAGGATGTGTAATGTCTCCATGCTTCTTCGATATTTATATTAACTCGTGTGTAAACGGGGTGAAGAGTGAAACGAAAGAAGTGAAAATGTCTGATTTGGTTGTGAATGGGTTATTTTTTGTATGCAGACGATATGGCGGGAAATAGTTTTATCAGTGTTGGTTGAAATAATGTATCCTAAGTGTTGAGAAAAATCTTGTGGAATGAATAATAACAAGTCATCGTTGTTGAAAAGGGCGATTCTATAAGTTGCTATATATAGATGAATAATGAAATATCAGTAGAACAAATTGAGGAATTTTGCTATTTGAGGAACATGTTTTCTTAAGATAAAAATCAATATTAAAAAGTGTGTTGCTGCAAGTAACAAGGTCAATAACGCGCTCAGTACTGTTTCTGTCAATAAAAGAAACCCATTTTTTTAATACTGTGCGCAATGGTGAGTTAGTGTCAACCTTGATGCACGGAAGCAAAGCCTGGGTATCGAAAGGGAGTGATAATAGCAGAATAAATGCGGTAGAAATGCGCGCCGTGCGTAGAATATCTGGTATTACAATGTTTGAAAGAGTAATAAATTATTGGATAAAGGGTAACTTGGTTAGAAATAGATATTACAAATAGAATTAAGAAAGAAATGTTGAGATGATTTGAACACATTGAGAGAATAAGTTATAAAAGAGCTGCAAAACAAATATTCATATACATACATCGGAAATGGAAGAGGTAGATCGAGGAAAGAGTAGAAAAGATAGCTGGAAAATTTTGACTGGTGGAAAGGTTAGAAGTATGAGAAACAAGAGAGCACGTTTGACGAGATGTATGGATGTAGGACAGGCGCAGAGATTTTTCCTCTGCGTACCCCAAAAAGGACATGGAGTGATAGTATGTATGAAGCACCAGATTATTTTCTGATCGTAGAGGCCGGGGAGTACGAGTATAATATGCAAAGACTTATTTACAAGAACCGAGTATCAAACACTTTTTTACTCTGTTCACGCTACAAGTAATGGTGGCTCATGATCGATAGATCACGCCCTTCCAGGCATTTCTGTCCTGAGAATGCCCCTTTAGTTAATGCAACCGGTCACATCTCGGAAAATTCTTTTCACTGAGGACGTGGGCAAGCCACCCCACCCCTTTGATGGAGATCCAATCTAGAATTTACACGTTCACAAACGTACTTTCTTGCAACATGCCCTGCCCGACATGTTTACGAACATGAAGATCACTCCATTTTGTTTTAATGAGAAATATATCGTCTTCAAGTCTAGAAATTGGTAAAAGTGGAAAAATTATTCGAATTAATTTTACTTGTTTACTCGACGTTTGCGGTTCACATTGTCTTAACCAAAGTTTACATTGATTAAAATATTCTCTAGGGTGATTATTTTAAAATTTAGCTAAAAATATAGATGTGACGAATTCAATTTATTATCTTACACTGCCGTTGTATACAGTACAACCTGTCGGGCTTATTGCCTTATGGTAATCTCTTCCAACCAATCAAAAAGGTGTTGCAGACCTGGTGGAAAACCAGTTTTGAATCGGTTCCAACTAGAATTGAACCCTCAACCCTGACTGGAAGACGGGCGTCTTACCAAGTAGGCTACGGAGATCATGATCAAAATTTAAATAATTTTTCAGTGATTTATCAATGGTTTCTGCTTTAACTTTGTGGAACTCCATATTGGAATATTTAATAATGAATTACTTTATTAAACGTGTTTTGAGACGTTCGCGATTCTTCGTATCAATTGGATAAGGTTTTTTTAATTATGCCGACGTTTTGAAAACGTTGCAATTTTCATCTTCAAGGCTTGTTCGGACTGACGAAGTTGACTATGAACAAGCCCTGAATATTAAAACTAGAACGTTTTCGAAACGTTGTCATCATACCCAACAAATTACTTTATTATTCCACTTATTACAATATATTAATTTTCTACCCTCTGTCTCGAGGCTCGTCATTCTGCTTTTCCTTTATCTCAAATAAGGGGGTAAAACACGTGTCGCGGGGATACATGTAATTAGTGGAATAATAAATTAATTTATTATTGCATTTTCAGTGATTATACTGTTAATAATATATGGCTATTAAAGACATGTCATTTACGATTTTCCAAATAATACATTTTTGCCGAGCACGCTTCATTTTTTTTCATTCACGGTTTATGCCGACCTCAAAATTATAAACTTATTTTTGTATAATCGACCAATGAAATTGAAGTATATGACATATGTTATATAACATCATGTCTTGTAGGCTTTTCATTTTATCTGTTCATAAGTTATCAACATATTTCTGCCCTACTCGAACGATACATTCATTTAGGTATCTATCTGCAGTGTTTTTTTTAATGTAGCTAGTTTTAATCTTATGGAAAATAATCAATTAATTTCGCGAACTAATCAATTATTTTTTTATTGTAGCGAGTTTTAATCTCATGAAAAATAATCAATTAATTTCGCGAACCACTATTGGACAACCGGCGCATTCTCTGGATGTCTGCGTGTGTTAAGTAGCACTGCAACACATGAATGTATTTGTTTACGATATTCTTTCTCGTGGAAGTTTTTTACTCCGTCCATTGAGTGGCCTTGCGTTTGTTTACAAACGGCCGGCGAATATAAATTCGCCAAAACTTTCGACTTGTTCTCAACATTGGAACGTACGAAAAACTGTTTTTATTTAATAATAATAAATTGTTCAACATTGACTTGTAAAAAAATAAAATCAATGAATGTGCGTTTTTTTATTTAAACAAGGTCATGGTAGTACGTTAAATTTGCTGAACTTGTAGGAAATAGCTAGTTCGAAACTCACGCAGAGCTACTTCCGCCTGATAACACGTGCATTTTCCCACCTAGTTTCGATTATCCATGATTCTTGATGGTTATATATTTTTATTTTTGAAAAATAAAATACCAAAAAATGCCATGCGCAGGTTTGAAAGTGAGATTAAAAATGGTAACATCAATAATAGATAATAACAGTATCAATCGGATCATTGTATCACCGACAAAGCTGTCAGATGGTCGGGCAGATAGATATCTAGAATACTTAGCCCTAATAATGCGAAAGTGTTTAAAATTATCACTGACTCAATTTGTTTGTTTAAAAAACAATGTGACTGAAGTTATAGATAATCAATCGTTCAAGTGCTGAACTCGAGGCGTTTTGTAAAAAAGTTGCATATTTTTTATAACAAATTGGTACATTAAAATCTAGCAAAAAGCGCAGTTCAAATATATTGAATAAGTAGATAAATAAATGGAAGAGAATAAAAATTATGTAGCAAATTCGTCTAGACCTTTTTTGTACAAAATCTTGAATTTGTGTATGAAATTCAGATCATATAAAAATAATAATAGTAGCCATTTAAAAAATACATAAGCAATAAAAGATGAGTTATGTGTATATACATATAAAACAAATATAGTCATAAATAACACAAGGAAATTATTTTTTAAATAAAAAATAATAATTAAAATAAAAACGTAAATATCTCCATTTGATCAGTTGCCAGTTCGCATTATAAGCTCATCATGTATTATTCATAAGCATTACCTCAGAATCGCATCAACACCTAGCAGACGACCTTAGCGAACATCTCTGAAGCACCACAATATCTTGGCAGTTCAAATATATGTATTTTTTTTTATTTTGGCAGTACTAATACAGTCAAGGTATATTATGTTGTTACAGGATGTGCTATTTCCGTATGCCACGGAAAAGGTGGGCGACTTCCTTGCAGCAAAATGGGAAGTGGCAGGAGTGCAGGAAGCAGTGGAGGGAATGAGGCAGCAAGCCAAGAAAGATATCGAGGCCAGTGTGGAAGGAGCAGTTCCCATCCCTGATAAGGTATAGTATCTTTAAAGATCTTCTTTTTCTTGCAGAGTTGAATGTGTGCTGTATTTTTCAAACAGGACTTTTGGGTTGACATCTCTGTTAGCAAAAGATTAGTATTATAGTTCTAATGCTCTTCACTCTTTCTTCATAATTTTTTAGATACTTCATTTTTTGTGTCGCACATATTATTCTGCCATTTTCCTCTCAGGCTAAGCAGAGAGGACATTTTTATTGGCATGCACCTTTCACATCCTCAATACTCGTAGATCCTTTAATTTTCTTTTGATTCTCTGCTTTTTTTAATTTTTTTCAATTATATTTATGTTGACCGCTGTTAGGACTACACTCCATACAAATTTATTCATTGTCCTTTATAAATACTCTCAGATTTTTGAAGACACAAAGATGATTAGAAATATTTTCCCCATTTTATTGCATAGATTTAGGTAACAAGTTACTTAATTTAATGGGTGCATATTTTTTTAACAGGATCCATCCAACCTATAAGATTATAACACTGCACTTGTCGTCTACTTGAGATGTCTAAAACTTAATTTTTCATAATTATCTTAAGTTTTTGGAAATGCTCCTAACCCTTCTAGGCAAGTGCAGCATAAGAATTTTGGTTTTATTCTCTTCAACTAAAACATGTGTTATCCAAGCACATGAAGCATACGTACCTACACTCTCGATAGAAAAGAGATGAAGATATCTCTTTCACCAAAATTCATACGTTAAGGGGCCATGAGGTTTTAATTTCAGATAGGAGTACATTTCCACAAGGTAGAAATGAAGTCATTATGGCATTATATCCAGTAAACCTGGGATTCTCAAACCTGTGCCCACAAGCGTATGTGCGCCTGCTACAAAGTATATTAAATAACGAAAAAACACAATTTTATCTGAAAAGTATTTTTTAATAATGTTTATTGAAATCATAAATATATATGATAAACATTAATGTTATTTTCAAGAGTTGGGTTACCAGTGCCAAATGTCTGCACTTGTTTAGGTACGAGGGTAGTCCCAAAAGTACCCGACCTAACAAAGAAAACACAAAAAATTTGGGGAAAAATATTTTTATTTCTCAACATAGTCTCCTTTCAGCTCGACACACTTTTCCCAGCGATGTTCAATAGCTTCTATACCCTGTTTATAGTGAGAACCGTCGAGCGCCTCAAAATAGCCATCAACCGCAGATTCCACCTCTTCATTGTTGGCAAATCTTTTACTTCGTCTCAGGTGTGAAGTGATGGACCCATGTTTCATCCATGGTTATGAATCGACGCATAAACTCGGCTTTATTGCTGTGAAACATCGCCAAACCCTCGATTGAAACATCCTCACGACGCTGTTTTTGTTCCATTGTTAGCAAACGCGGCACCCATCTTGCGCACAGCTTTCTCATGTCCAAATTTTCAGTCAATATGCGATGTACAGCATTTTTTGAAATGCTTACCATGTCTGCTAGCTCGCGCACTTTCAATCGACGGTCATCCAATACCATTGTGTGGATTTTCTTTACCATTTCTGGCGTGGTCACCTCATTTGGTCGACCACTGCGATGTTCGTCTTGGCAGCTCGTACGGCCTCGTTTAAACTCTGCCACCCAATATTTTACTTTTGTAAACGATGGAGCAGACTCCCCCAGAGTAGAATCTAGCTCGGCTTTGATATTGGTTGGACTTAGACCTTTCAAATGAAAGTATTGTATCACATAACGATGACCAATTTTTTCCATGTTTACAAATTCACTGAGAGTTTCACTATTGATGGCTGCCAAACAAATACTAAACAACGTAGCGTCTTAAAACTTGAAACTTAAGCTTTATAAGTTTAGTACTTTCTACCATAGTAATTTTTTAAAGCAACGACTTCCGACATAATATTCATTTGATATATTATCATTAACTGTCCATACATACATGAAGTATAATATTTTTTTAAACCATTTAATACACTTGTATTTCTTTTCTGTTTTGTAATTTAATTTTGATGTTCATATTGCACGAATTTGCTGAAATCAATGTATTGAAATATTTTTACCATCTTACAGAGTATACTCGTTCTGCTTCTATATTAATTTAATTGTTGGAAAGATTTTTCTTTCCTTTAATATGTTGTCTCGTCTATGGAGCACACAGCAAATATGACAATAAAATAAGTTAGTTAATGCTATCCTGAACTAAAATTGAGGAAAGTAAGTTCTTTGTAGCAGCTGTCTTGATTCCAATGGCTAATGCAAGGGCACTTTTTTAAACTTCCCACCCATTCATCTGTTTTCTCTACTGGATAGCAATTAATGAGGCAATTTTACTTTTCTGGTAATACAACCATCTCAAAATTCATCATCTTATTTTTTCCAAGTGCCCTCTTCTCAATGTCAATAAGTTCTTAAGTCAATAAAAAAAAAATCAAAAAATGTCTGAAAAAACTACAATGGACATCACAATCACTTCTCATAGGCATCATAGATAAGTACTCGGATTTTTTTTAAGCAGAATTACTTGTATCTAATTTTTCCCATCCCTAATCTAATCTAATAAGATAACCTTAAGATCAAACATAGTACTTGGGACCAATAGTCGCAGGTTTGGAATTCTGTTAACACTTAACAGAGATTCCAAATATAAATCATAATTGAAATTGGTTAGATTGAATATAATGGAAGTATCCATACTGTGAAGTTATTGTTCACTGCTCTGTTGCAAGTCATTCTCATTGATTGAGCAATGTTTTAGATCCGGTTTATGAGTGTGGAAACTATCAAAAATATTTTTTTTTTTGTAACTCGGTTCATAATGTTACTGTCCACCATCCAATGAATTTTGCTAGCTTTCATTCAATGAATCCTCTACTTAGATTTTTTTTTATACTGAATCCATTGAAACATTAATCCATTGAAGTGTATTATAGACACATCATATTGTAGGCAGACTGCCTATCGAACATTTTTCCAAAATATGAAAATAGCGCCTTTTGTTGATACAGAAATGAGATATTATTTCTAGAGCAAATTGAACTACAATATGAATTTTTATTTTTTAATTATATAATAACACTTTCTTGACACTTTTTTGATATGTGAATTAGTGTCAGAAATGACATTGTTTGATTTTATATGATTGTTTCTAGGATGCTTCGAAAGAAGACCAAGTGACTGCAGTGGCTAGTAGCCTCAAGTGGCTAATCTCCATTGACAACAAGGGGACCTTCATGAAAAAGCTCTCGGGACTGATATGGGAGGAGGGTTACACTGCAGGGGATCTTAAAGGACAGTAAGTCTATTTCATTTAGAATTATTCCAAAAGATACAAAATGCTATTTGATTACTCCTTTCATATTATTTATCTTAGAACTAATTGTGACTATGCACATACTAGTCCTTATTTATAAAGGCCTTCTATTTTTTTTTTTTTCAAATTCAGGTGCCAGGAATCCTTTATTTTGTTGATCTCGGGATAATATACGAGGGTCATCTAGTAAAAGGTAACAAGGGCTCCTGAGGCCGGTGGAAATTTTTTGTTTCGGAATTGGCGCACCTGGCGTGTAGGGGGGATCCTAACGGTCAGTTTGTTTGGTCCCGCGTGTTTGTCGGCCATTTTGTTCAGTTACAGTAAATTCTTCCGATGGAGAGGTCGTCGCGCGCTCCCGCCACCTCCCGTTCGTGCAGATCCGCGCGGTTATCCGTTTTTTGACTTTGCAGAACAATACCGCCACGAATATCCATCGGAAGCTCGTGGATGTTTATGGTAGTGATGTGATGAGTCGACATGTCACGAAGTGGGTTAGGTTGTTCAGAGAAGGCCGTACTGATACGACTAGGCAAGGCAGTGATTTCTGACGAACTTGTACAAAAAATTGAAGAACAAGTGCGAAATGACCGCCGTGTGATACTTGACGACCTTTACGAAGAATTTCCTGACATTTCTCGAAGTCTCCTTGGTGATATTGTGTCGGAAAAACTTGATTACAAGAAGTTGTGTGCGAGATGGATGCCCAGAATGCTCACACCGGAGCACCGTCAAAATCGCGTGACCGCCACGTGTGAATTTTTGGATCGTTTTGCACAGGAGGGAGAAGCTTTTCTGGACTCGACCGTGATGGGGGGTGAGACGTGGGTGTGTCACTACACCCCAACAATTTTCCAACGATCATGAGGTCAAGGAAGCTGTGAAGAAGTGGCTGAAAGAATGGCGGCGGAGGTCTATGACACTGGCATACAAAAACTGGAGCCCCGACTACAGAAATGTCTCGATCTCGACAGCAATTACGTTGAAAAATAGTTAAATATATTTTTGAAGAATCCTGTGAATTTCAATTAAATAAAAGTATTTTTCCATCCTACATAAATGTTGTAACCTTACTTTCTGGTTGACCCTCGTATAATCCTATATTTCAATGACGATGGCAGTGAAAATTATAATTTGTATTTTTTCCAAAGTCAAATAAAAGTTAAAAAAAATGCATCAATAACATATACGTGCCATATTAAGCTTGCAGTTTATAACAAATATGTGTTACGTCTTCTTACCATCAGGTGTTTTATTTTCATATTCATAAACCTTGAATTCATATCGTGGAATACTGTTGTATAAGTTTTCCAGTGTATCATTAAACAGGAAAATAATTTTAGTGTATTCTTTTAGTGTGTACAAAGACGTGCAGCCAGCTCTAGAATCGTGGCGAGCCTCGGGCAAACGTATCTACATCTACTCATCTGGCTCAGTGCATGCACAATGCCTGCTCATGAAACACTCTGAGCTGGGAGACCTCTCTGCACTTTTCGATGGCAACTTTGACACCGCTGTGGGCCACAAGCAGGAGGTAGACAGCTACAAGAATATTATCAATGAGATTAAGTGCCAAGCTGACGAGGCGCTTTTCCTTACCGATGTTGTCAAAGGTTTGTTTATTATTTAAATTCTTAAAAGGAATTTATAGTTTTTATGTCAAATCAATTCTCACAAAACCACATGGTTTTTCTTAAACAATTGAGAAACATCAACTTCATCTTTACATCTACGTATCTTATAATTTCACACTCAAAATGTTTCTCTGGATCCTAGCATATTGTTTAGCTATTACTTTTTTTTTAATTTTATTTTTGACCTGAATAAAATTTTGACTACTTGCCTCTTCTTGACCCCTTCTCCTTTCGGATCAAGGATGAAACATTACTATGGCCTGTCCAAGCCACAGCCCTTATATCTAGGTCTTTGCTGGCGCAGGTTCTCTGCTTTTTCTTGGCCTTTCTACTTCTTTTTTTAACACTTCGTTGTAAAACAATCGAGCAGGTTTATTGGCAGGCGGCAATCTCTTCCAACCAACCAATTACTACTGCACTTTCAAATGACACAAAGATTTTCTTAGACTATCTATGTTTTGGTATGTGGACAACATGTTCAACCCATCACAACTGAAATTTCTTAATTCTTATAAGAAATTTCTTAATCCTCATCTGATTGTATGAACTGTCTTATGTTAGAATTAACTCTTCAACCTCAGAAAACTTTTTCTACTACTCACCTAAAGTATGTCACCTCCCCTGCTCGCAGCATGTATTAAGGCTGCTTTGTCAAAATCCGAGTGGTATGGCAATACGTAAGTTTTGGTAAGCAAACTGCTTTGAAAATGAGCATCTTGAACTTCACACAGCTGTTCGATTACTGAGTGATGGATAAATAGATTTCAGAATTCCACATAAAAAAATGTCAAGAGAATTTTTACCAATATTACATAATTTTACATATAAATTTCCAGAGGCGGAAGCAGCTCGCTCTGCGGGACTGAATGTTGCCCTATTAGTACGTGAGGGTAATGCCCCTCTGAGCGAGGAGGCGCAGAAGACCTACCCCGTGCTGAACTCTTTCAAGGAACTACCACTGCAGGCATCCTCTGCCAAGAGGAAGCAGGAGACGCCAGCCGACCAGGAGGTGAAATAACACACATATTACACTGTAGACAGATTGTTGTTACACGTATCTATATTATGTTTGTTTGGTAGAAAATATTAAATTACAATCAAAGCCTAATAATACAGATTTCTGAGGTTCTAGTCAGTCTGGATTTCTTAAAATACTAAGATTTCTTAAAATATATTGGAAGAATAAGAAGATAAATAGGCTGATTATGTTAGTTTATTCACACTAAAAGCTTAATATATCAAAGTATTTAGATTCCTATTGTTGCCAACATAACACAAAAACTGGAAACGTGGATTGTATTTTCTTTTTCTTAATTTTTAAAATATCTTTTTCTTTTTTTATGGAAAAAAATGTCCACTTTATAAAAAATCATAGTAAATTAATTGTTATATTCGTATCTTGCAGTTTTAATTTTCCGAAAATATTTTGCTTGCATTGTGTACAAATGCATCCTATAAATTTTCATAGTTAATATATTTTTTGGTGGTGGATAATTGATATTTATATATCTATATTTACACATATGTATTTGTAGTTTTTTATGGAAACTTCAAAATTTCTCCCACAATTCAAATCACTTAGAAATATCTTCAAACAATTTTTAATGTACTTAAGTGGAGATCAACTATTTATTCTGATTGCTATTTATATGTTTTATTGAGTAGACTGCATTTTTGTGTGTATGACTGTGTGGTCTTTTTCCGAGTCTTCTTGATGTGTAATTTAATAAAAGTTAAAATTTCGTATTCAAGGTTTGGGTGCATGTTTTGTGACTAATATTTTCTTAGCATAAAATTATATAATTCTTATTTTATTTACTAATCTCTGGATTCTACTTTGCCTCAATATTTATAGTGTATTTTTGATCGGTTTATGTTATTTCTTAATAAGAAAGCATTTCTATATTTTGAAATCATATTTTTCTCAAGAAATGGATATTTCAATTCATATTTTTTATTTATTTTTCAAACAATTTATCGGAACTGTTGCATTTTATAGGAAATTTTGTGTTCGAAATATCTTACCTGAAATTGGATTTATATTTTCTACAAATAAAAAGAATATTTATTGAATGTTAATTTGATTTCATTATATTCCTATTAGTTCTGTCCATTCCTCTTACAAATTCCCTTATTTTAGTATAAATTTCAATATCTTATGTACGCAATACGCTGCTTATGTTAGTTGCTGGTTTAGTGGATCGTATTTGATTTTTGTAATATAAAATATATTTTAGTATATTGTACTTAATCTCGAATGGTATTTTGTCCTTCCATCTCACTGTTCCAAAAGGTTTTTACAAAATCTGATAAATAAAGTGTAAAAGCTACGTTAAGAAAGTAGCACTGTTACAGCTACTATTCAGTCTAAAGGAGCATGCTTCTTAAGTTGGGTAAAAATAATTACGGAAGAGCCCTTTTACTTAACAGCTTCTCTTAGGACGAAGTTCGATACTTGGAATGTGTTACTCGAAAATGTTGTAAATAAACGTATTAAGTAGATACGGTTGTGGATTTGATTTATGTTAGTACCCAGATTTTTTGGAAAGGGTGCCAGTCTGATTTTTATTTACGGCTAGTTTAACTTCATTTTGGCTGATTGGATTGGAAGAAATTGCCACATGTCAATGAACCCGCTAGAAAGTGCAATACACTAATACAAAGATGCAGTGCTAAGAATGAAGAAAGGAGCATTGAAATGTTTCAAACAGGATAGAATGAATTAATGATCTGTTCTCTCTGTCTCTGTTTGATTGCCGTGTATTTCTATACAAAAAAATAGATTATTACAAACAAAAATCCTTGACAAACTTGACAAAATTCATATATATAATTCCAGGAAATAAGTTTTTACTCTTTTTAGCGCAATAGAGGTAGCCCACTGCCCAAGCAATTTTTTGCGAAATATTCGCGCGACCCGTAGCCGTTATAAAAATATTTTTTTCAAACAAACACCACCTTATTTTTTTCAAACACCAGCATCAAAACTTGCACGCTTTCTAATTCTCTAGGTAAAAAAATAAACGAACCAATTTTTTTAAATAAAATTAAATAAATCAGTGTAATCCGATTGCAAAATGTACCATAATCACTGAACGATGCAAATCCGCAGTTCCGTACGGGACCACTGGGCGTTTAAAGGTTAAATCAATTTTTACCATAACATCAAAAAATTTGATCTTTTCATTAACAGTTCAATGTATAAAAACAAATTTAAACGAGTGTAATGATTTTTAAATAGTTCAAGCATGTTAAATCTGAAAATTATTTGTGAATTTAAGAATAATCCTATACAGGAAAACCTAGTTTAACGCGATTAATTCAGTCTGTAATTACTTCGCGATAAGCTTAATCACATAAATCTAATATAATAAGCAATGCGATTAATTCTAATGAATCCACCATGATTTAGTTCGAAAAGTAATATACTACATATATGTTTAATATAACAGGATAAAACTAGCAAAGAATAAATAATAATATGTTGATATTTATTTACTGAATGAATACATAATTAAATGACAAGCTACTTTGGTGCAAAATATTGGAGCAATGATGTTTGAAAAGAGCTTGACTTCATTTAATGTAATTTTCGAGGCTGGCAGTGGCTTTGTCTAAATTTTGGCGCTTTCCATATTTGGGTCTGCATCAAATAAAATTTCCTTTGCACGCTCGATGTGATCGAAGCTCACTCGCGTTCTTTTGCAGTTAACTTCTTAACAATCTCTACTTGTTCTTGCTCACACTCCTAATCTTCTTCATACACACGCTGTTCTTCTAGTTGAAGGAAATAATCTCGCTCGCTTAATTCTTCTGAATGAGAGTCAACTGCTTAAAGCTGGAAATAGTATCATTTTGCTTAAGCGAGACTTTCTGAGCTGAGAAAATGTAGTTCAGTGGGGGTATGAAAATATACCTTCTCGGTTATAGTGACCACAATTGCAATGAGCACTTTTTGACTCTTGGATTTCTGTATAAACAAGTTAAATTGCAATTTGAATTGGTAAATTTTTTTGACTATCTACAAAATCCTTGGCCTAGTTGGGAAGAGGCTGGTCTTCCAGGTTCCATCTTGCGGGTTTGATTCCCTTGGGTACCCAATTTTTTTTTAAAATAGGTTCAAGTCTGGTCTTCACTTAAGGCCCCTTTAAAATATTTTTCCTTGGTTAGATAAGATTGCCACATGATAATACCTGCAAGGTTGCACTGACAGTACGATGAAAAAGTAATACACTACAATAACCAAATTTTCTCTAAATGAAAATGAAAAGCGGAGAGTACATAGGTACTATTTTCAAACTCACAATTTTGTGCATATAACTCACCACTTGACTAGTCAGAACCTGTGATGAAGAGGTCTTAACCTTTTTTATTCTCAACTACCCAGTTGACCCCTCTTGATTATGCAAAATTCTGAGAGGTGTCATTCATATTAATTAATTTAATAATATATTCATTTATTTTGTTTAAGGAATTACCACCAACAAAAGTAGCCAAAACAGAGGATGAAGCAACTGAGAAAAAGACTGATAGTAATACTAATAGTGATGAGATGGAAGAGGATACACCAGCTGTTGCAGAAAGTGAAGAATCCATGGATGTAGATGTTTGCGATGAGAAGAAGTTAGAAGAACCATCCAAAACTGAGGTAGAGTCACCAGAAGGTAAAGAAACTCCTGTAAAAGAGCCCGAGACTGAAGCCTTAGAAGCCAAGGAATGTAATAAAAAGACTGATATTCAACTTAAAGTTAGCGATAAGAAAGAAGTGCCAGAAACTATGGAGACTGAAAATGAGTGTGATGACAAAAAAGAGAAAACACAAGAAGTACCAAAAGTATCTGAACCAATTTCTTCTGTTACAGTAGATGGAAAAGAACCCAGTGAAGTTGCTGAAAAGACTGATACAGATGAAAAAGATGCCCCGCAAGATGTTGTGGAGAATGCAACTAAAGAAGAAAAGCAGAATGATATAACAGAAAAAACTGAGATTAAAAAGGATAATAAGGTTGATATTGAAAAAGATGTTTCTAATGGCATTAAGGAAGTTGTTACAGAAAGTGCTAAGGAATCTAATAAAGTTGATGAAAAGGGTGATGATGCGATTGATTCTGAAATTGTGATAAAGAAAGATGAGACTGAAATTGCACAAGATAAAGTTGAGAATGTAAAGAAAGATGACAAAAAAGAGGTTACAGTAGAGGAAAATAAAACTGAGGTTGCAGTAGAGGAAAATAAATCAGAGGCTGCAGTAGAGGAAAACAAAACTGAGGTTGTGGTAGAGGAAAAGAAATCAGAGGTCGCAGTAGAGGAAAACAAAAATGATGCTGCAATAGAGGAAAATAAAAATGTAGTTGCAGTAGAGGAAGACAAAACTGATGTTGCAGTGGAGGAAAACAAAAATGATGTTGTAGTCGAGGAAAACAAAAATGATGTAGTCGAGGAAAAGAAAAATGAAGTTGCAGTAGAGGAAAACAAAAATGATGTTGCAGTAAAAGAAAATATTGAGAAAAAAAGGGAAGTTGGGATTGTAAAAGATGAAGATAAAAGTCAGGTAGTAGCAGAAGAGAATAAACCAAAAAATGTGGACAAAGTTACTAAAGATGTTACATTGGCCAGTGAAAATAAAGGTGATGTCGCCACAGACAAAAATAACATGGAAGATGAAAATAAAGATGAAAAAATTGCCAGTACAAACAATGAGACAGGTGAAACTATTATGAATGTAGAGAATGGTGTTGCTATGGAAGTTTCTGAAGAAGTCCCCAGTATTCCAGCATCTGAATTGCCCATCAAAGAAAATGTTAAATGTGATGAAGGTATAGCAAATGTCGCTTCAATAGAAATGGGTGAAGTGGAATCAAAAAGTAGTCTGGATAACATCAATGTTGACATAGCTATGGACACTGATGTTGAAGAAAAACTCAATGATCTTCTTGGAGAGGAGGGTGTTGCTCTCGAAAAAGAATGTGATGACATCTTGTCTAAAGTTAACGAAGTGACATCCAAAGTTTTAGCTCTTAAAACATTTATTGTTAAGGAACTTTCAGATAAGGAGTCTTCTGTACTAGATGATGCCATGGAGGTTATTAATGAAGCTGGTTTAGATGCAGTGACTAGTGATAAAGCTGATGATGTCAAATCAATTAAGGAAGTTCCCAGCAAAGTCCCAAATGATGAATTATTGCCTGAAGCAAAGGACGGAGCAAGTACAACAGAAAAACCAGTTCCATCATCGGAAAGTATGGAAACAAATGAGAGTGACTCAGTTCCAGATAAAGCTATTTTAGATGATAAAACAAATACGGTTGATGAAAAAATGTGTGAAGATGAAACTGTATCAAAACCAGAAAAAAACATACCAAAACCAGAAGAAACTGTATCAAAACCAGAAGAAACTGTATCAAAAACAGAAGAAACTGTGTTAAAATCAGAAGAAACTGTATCAAAATCAGAAGAAACTATATCAAAACCAGAAGAAACTGTATCGAAACCAGAAGAAACTGTATCGAAACCAGAAGAAACTGTATCAAAACCAGAAGAGAATTGTTCTAAAGAAGTTTCTGATGGTCAAGAAGTTACAAATGGTGATGATAATAAAGAATGTGGAAGTGAAAATAGCAAAACCAATGGAAAAGCCGAGAATGACATTGAAAAGAGTGAAAATGTAGAGGAATGTGTAAATGGAAAAATTGAAAATGCAGAAAAAGAAGTAAATGGCCAAAGTACTGACGAATCTTCGAAAACAAAAGAACATAATGGAAATGCAAAAGGTGAAGAGAGTGCAGCTAGTCAAGAAGAAGATAGGATAAATGGTGCTAACGGAGCCCCAAAAGAAGACAAACCCGCCGAACCTGCGACAGAGCAGGTGGACATCAAGTTAAAAAAGGTTTCCACAGAAGAGGTGACTCCTGAACCGGTCGTTGAACAAGTGGCAGAAACGTAAATGCAATAATATGAGTGCGTAGATAAACTACTGGAGGACTCTTATTATTACAGTGAATTTTGATGTTATAATATAACCAGCCGGAGTATTTGGAGAAAGTTTGGAGAGTCGCGAAGGTGTAAGTAAAACTATTTTTTAAATATTTTGGTCATTAGGCGGTATGATTTTTTTCCTTAATTTTACTCAGAAATCTGTTTGGACACAAAGTTCATTCTGTGAAATCATTGATTTAGGTTGACTGAAACATTCTTCCAATTGACACTTTTTGTATTATATTCTTTGTCGAATTTTATGCATCGTATTTTAAAGATTTTTTTTAAATATTGCCTTAAAAATCATAGCATAACAAGCAATATACTTTTCCATAAACTGAAAAGATTTATTACGTACTTGGGAAGCATGTGTCTTAATTAACAGAGTTTTATGTATTTGTATGTATAATATTCATACTATTATTATAAGTTACAAATTTACAGCAAGTCTGGATTATTAAAGGACTTTGCAAAATGAAATCAGCTCATTTTGCAAGGGGGCATTACGTACACAATATGAGAAGTTCCAAGTTAACCTAAATGTTAAGTATTTACTATGACAAACAGTTAAACAGTTTAAGCGGGCATATGTATCTAAGTAAATATTTTTCCCATATAGTTATTAATATAATGATGACTTCAACAATCCAATGAATGGAATCACCTTAATTTAGAAAATCACATTTTTTTTATACATTGGGAAAAATTTCAAATAAAACAATGTAATAAGATAAAATAGCTTTTTTTTATATTTTCCTCATTTATAGTAATATTGTAGCTAAAAATCAAATGGGTAGATTATTTTTCCCCATTTTTTAAATTGCAAAATGTTTAACAAATACTCTTCAAATAATTGTTTTGTGATTATTCTAAATAATGTATAAATTGTTTTTCATTGAATCAATATGAAATCAGCCTCTTCTGGGAAGAAATAGACAAATTGTTTAATGATGATGGTTCCATTTCAGTGTTTTGTTCAATTCACTAGAGAATAATCAATTTTCTCAATTTTATTAAAATTAAATATTGTGTTCTCCCATTTAGACATCGTGAAATTACGCTATGTAGGCTGTGAAAACAAATGTATTTGATTTAAAAGCTTCATATTTTTTTCTTACAAGCAACATCAATCTCGGTGTAAATTGACTAATAAACCAAAACTTTTTTTTTAATATCTTATCACTTGAATTCTAAAAATATTAAAAATTTGATTGTGCAAAAAACCTTGATATCTGAAAAGAAAGAAGATGCTGTTAAATGGAAAAGTGGTAATTTCTTGATGCATATAGTTCGGATTTGGTTAGAATAATCTTGATGTATGATATGACTGTCATTTGACTGAGAATGACTAATCATTAAGTCATAAGCGGCTTTATGTTTGTCCACATTGAATGGGTCACGATGAAACCAATCAATATTATTTTATCACAATTGACATTCTTTTTTACATAATTAGTAGCCATAATGAATACTTATAAATTAGAACTAAGATTCAAATTGTGTTAGTTCCTAGGCTATTTGGAAATATCTATATAGATAGTTTTTATTTGGTATTTTATCTAACCACAATGAAGAGATGGGAAATTTCAGAGTAGTTTTCAGGAATCTAGTTCCTCAAAACAAATTGCATAATTCAACGACTAGATATCTGGAAGTTATTTGTCTACTGTGATTGTTTTGCCAAGTAAAATAACATTTTGTATGAAAAATTATCTAATTTAGAGTGGATTCTGTCACTTAGCGATGCCAGAGAAATAATTATTGTTAATATTATATTTCAAAAAGAAACAGGACTGACCCATCTCTAGTATGAATAATGATGCTTGGATTTTTTATTCAAAGAAATTTCAGTACATGATATGTTAAAACGTTTTTTTTTTTAAGGAAAAAGTTTTAATGTTTTAAAAATGAATAGGTTACAGTTTAAAATACCTTACCATTATTTTTTTCTAAAGAGAACAATGTTCATTGTTGAAAATGGCAGTCAATTGAAGAATTTTTTCTTGAATTAAAGGCAAAATAATTTTTAAATTGATTTGTATCTAAAATTTTACATTTTCTTAGATTGCAAATATTCTTTGTTTCTTTCCATTATTGATACTGTTTGAATTCGACTAATTAAAGGCGCTGTTACTGTTATATAGTGACAAAAAGAGTGGGACTATATTGTATATTCATGTATTTTTTTTTATGCAATGCTGGTCATGATTTACGATTGTCGTTTAAATTGTACTTTTAATTGCACAGTGCATTTGATAAACCTCTTGAAACTTGAAAACTATAACTATGGCAGATATTGTGAAAAAATAATATTTTGAATTGAAAGATTACTGAATCTCCAAAAAAAATCACCTTGCAGTTTTTAAAGAATCTGAATAAGAAAATAAGTTGTGTTGATTTTACATAAAAAATCCCTAATCTGATTTATCAATTGATTTCTAAGATGTTTTGGTCTCTTATTATGTTAAGTAATTTATGCTTGAGCCACCGTGACTAAATATATATTAGTAAGTAAGTGTTTGTTTCTTTTGATATGATATTTTGTGAAATACATCATGAAGACTCGAGAAAAAACAAACAATTCCAATTTTAATAAGTCCTTCTGTACTTAATTTCCTCAGGAGAATTGTGAAATACATACATAGTTTGATTACTATCTAATAAAAAAAACATATATGATTAAAAACTAACCTTTTGAAATATATTTGATTATTTGTAGTAAATGTTTGTGGTATATAATATTTAATTTGTGTTATATTCTTTTCACTAAACAGTTAGTCATATTTATTTAAATTGTTCGAGACGAGCTTAACTTTTTGGTAATGCCTTATCGATTCAATTAAATTACAACAAAATGTTAAGTGCCAAATTTTTTGCATAACTTCATGTCAAAATTATGCAGAATTTGTTATTTACTTAAGACTCACTCTCCAGAAATTATTGTGCTAAATATCTATTTACCTATTTCAATAATTAAAATGATTTTATTATAATTTTTTTTTTAAATTATAAATGAAGTCTCATGTTTTTCATATATTTTTTAGACAATTTATATATAACATAAAAGTTATGACAAATTAATATGTATTCTTCTTACTTTTGTTATAAAAAGACTTGTTTATTGTTTTTCTAAGCTCGCTCTTTCCATTAGTTTGTTAAATGGAAAGTTAAAAAGTCTGTAATGAGCGAGTTTATACCTAAATGTTTTACTTCTGGTGTATACCATCAATTCTAACATCTTGTATTATTTTTTCTATTCAATGTTTGCGTTATGAAACTAAATAGAGACAAAGCATTATATAAACATGTCTTGACATTCAAAACACCTTTCTGCAGAATAAAGATAGTGAGAATGACATTATAACATTTCTGAAAATTTTGTGTGCTAAGTTTTTAAGGCTGCATCATGCAAGAGTTTTTTATTTTGAGAAATCAGTACTGGAGCAATATTTATGCATTAATCAAAATGATATTTTAGTAGTATAGTTTGACATAGTATTATATATACAGACATTTGTTTTTAAATTCATCAATGTCTCGTATCCTCTTTGGTAGCTTTGGACATTATGTTCTGGGACAGTTGAATAAGTACTGTTATGATTTCTGATTAATGTTTGCTTTTAAAGCATCACAACTTATTAAAATATCAATTATGAGTGAAAAAGTAAACCCAACCATTAACCACCTATGTGTGTGGTTCATAATGTTTTTACAAAAAGTCAAATAGATCGCTAATAGTGTCTGTTCATAATGAATACAAACAATTGCAGTATTTGGGGCTCAAATTTTGTTATTCATTTGATTTATATTGCTAAACCTTGTAGTCGTCTAGTGGTACTGATAAAAATATCCCAGTCTAGTTGTTTCATTCTGATTGGTAGATTCAAAGAATTTGTTATTGCATTCAGTGAAAGATTTAAGATTGTGTTAATGGTTTGACTGGGGCTAGTCTTTATTTTCAACAACAAACATTGTTTTTTTTTTGTATAGATATATCTCTTGGTTGAAAAAACACTCATTCATCAATTTCGATATTAGAATCTCAATTCAAGATGCTAATTAGTTCCTATTTTTTGTTTAAATGAATGCCCATTACCCGCATTGTGTATAATAGAAGGCATGATACCAAGTGGGGGATCAGAGTGCTTGATGTTGGTGCCGCTGGAGGTGACAATATAAACCAATTTGTGATATCCTGTTGCATATAGGGCAAGAAGCTTCGGTACTCCCAAGTTGCCTGTGTCTTCTTTCATCATTTGGCTTGATCTGCTGCTATTTGCTCCCGGTTGTGCTGAACATTATTGTTTTTAAGCGTCTCATGCAGCACATCCTTATATCTCTTGCACTGCCCACCGTGCCTTCTTCGACCTTCCGTCATGCCTCACGAAAGAGGATATTTTTTGAGAGTGTATTCGAGCATGCGAGCTACATGTCCAGACCAGCAATGGCGAACACGTTTTTTATTTATAAATATATTAATCTTTTGGTTGAAAAAATACTCCATCAATTTTTTTAATTAATTTTGATATACTCCTTAGAATCTCAATTTCTCGATGGTGATGTTTTTATGTTCCTATTTTTTGTTTAAGCTTAAAATGGACTGCACAATTTCCACCATAATGGACGTGATCGACATGATATTTTATCACGTGTATAGTTTTAGCATATTTTATGAAAGTATTTTTAACATATGTATTTTTCCGCTTACAATTTTCGTTTTATTGATTTTATATTTTTATACTTAAGTATTTGTTTATGACTGTATACGATCCACTGAAAAATTCTTCAGTATAATGGCGATTTAATTTCTTTTTTTCAACAATTCACATTTTATCAAATATTTTCTTGTAAATGTAGTTTTGTTTTAATGAACGTAATCTTATTATTGTATCCAATTCTCAAAAAGCTTTAGATATAAATTTTTTTTAAACTTTATGTAAAATATCAAAATTAGTCTTTAATTCCCAATGACTATAGTAATTCTTTATTTGTAAAATTAAAAATAAGCGAAAACCGAGAACATATTAAGATATAATTTTCTTTTGTGATGTATTTTTTCTTCTTTTTGTTAAAGTATAGATTTTTTGCATTTAATTTTATATTATACCAGATAATATGAATGTATAATGGTTCCTTGTTTAATTTTTTTTTCAAATTAAAATTGCTGATTATTAAATTTTTTTTTGCGTAACATTCCTACATAAATTTGTGATCAATAAAGATATAAAACACAATGCATTTCTTTCAATTAGCAACCTCATACATTTATCCTTTTCACTTTATTTTCAGATATATTGGTTTGATATTTTTGGATATATCATCTATTAACTATCCTCAAAGCAGGGGTCTACCAGGTCTGTACCTATGAAACCGGATTTTTTTTATATAAAATACACATTTATTGTATGAAAATGGTAAAAAATATTTTATTCAAAGTATTGCCCATCGCTAGCTACACGTTTCCCATATCTCGAGCAATTTGTGGATGTAACGCCAAAAAACCTCTTGCTCTTTTGAGGCAAACCAATCATCGAGTCATTTTCATAAGAAGTGAAGCGCTGCTCAGCAAGTGCGTGTCCCATCGATGCAAATAAGTAGTAATCGGATGGAGGCAAGTCTGGTGAGTAAGCTGCATGCAACGTATTGGCCAACTAAACGCCTCAATCGTTTCCTTGACCGGTTTTGCTGTGTGCGATGGTGCATTATCATGAAGCAAAATTACTTTGTTTTGCCTCTTGATATTCTGGTCGTTTTTCATGCAATGCTTAGTTCAAATACATCATTTGTTGTCGGTAACGTTCAGTATTAACGGTTTCACCAGGTTTTAGCAGCTCATAATAATAGATAACACCCTTCTGATCCCACCA
Source organism: Odontocerum albicorne (assembly GCA_949825065.1). Lineage (NCBI taxonomy): Eukaryota > Metazoa > Arthropoda > Insecta > Trichoptera > Odontoceridae > Odontocerum > Odontocerum albicorne. Next base: position 21,694,224 of record OX463855.1, read on the forward strand.
AACAGAGCATTGTCTTCCGCCCATAGCGATTTGGCCTTCCAGTCGATGTCACAGATTTTCTAGGAGTTACCCATGATCTTTTACGCTTAGGATTCTCTAAATATATCCATTTTTCATCGCCAGTCACAATTCCATGGAGAAATGAATTTCTTTTGTACCTGGCGAGCAGCATTTCATAAGTGGTTTTTCGGTTTTCCTGCTGTCTCATTCAGTTCATGTGGCACCCATTTTCCCACCTTCTGGATCTTTCCCATGGCTTTCAAACGTATGGAGACGGCTTTTCGTGTCACATTTAATTGATCCGCGAGTTGTTGTTGCCTTTGAGCGTCATCCTTATCCAACAATGCTTGCAATTCAAGGTCTTCAAACTTTCTCGGTGGTCTCCACGTTCTTCATTTCTCACGTCAAAATTACCACTTTTGAATTTTTTAAACCACTCAAAGCACTGATTTACCAAGAGCATGCCCACCGTAAGCTTCGACAAGAATTCGATGCGATTTTGCAGCAGTTTTCTTCAAATGGTAACAGAAAATCAATGCTGTCCGCAAATCGTAGTTTTCAGGCACAAAAACAGACATGTTCAACGCTATGAAAACATATGTAGTTGTATTAAACTTGTATTGTTAGTTAAAAGTCTGACAAATGTAAGCATAAGAAAAAGGCGCCAATGACTCGGTTTGACAATCACTACATTGACAACTAGAGCCATCTATGAGCAAATTCCGGTTTCATATTTACAGACCTGGTAGAGAGCAAACTATCCACTAGGGTGCTCTAATTCAGGATTCGAACCCACTATTATTTATTGATGTAAAATATTCATCGTCGTTGCTAATGTGAAGCTATGCCGTGAAATTTTTTTTTTTTGAGTGAACTGTCGCATAACAGCAAAGTCACCACACCGAAGTGAGACCATCTAAGCACACTGGCGTGTTTTTTCCCCTTTTTGAAAGAATAGATATGGCACCGAATACTAAGTGGAAATATATATAAGTTAAGTGTAAGGATAGGAAGGAAGTGGCTGTGGCCATTAGATTAGGTACTTCTCTGCATATGTTCAGAAAAACATATTTTGTAAGAAAACTTACCAAAGAAGCCTTTGTAGATCTTCTGATATGTGATAGTGATACATTTGCCTTTAGGTAGAGTGCAGTGTTCATATAACATCAGAAATTTCGATAAAATTTCCCAAAAAGGATTGTCATTAAATGCTTTCTTATGTTTCACACACCACCCTTAACACTAGGAGGCAGACTATTCCATGCCACAGGAACAGCAAAAACTGTTATAATACTCCATCCTGGATTGATTTGGAACAACCAATTTATTAGATGAAGAAGAAATCGCCAAGTTTAAAATCAATCTCTTCGCGACATTTAAGCCAGTGTCGACTTTTTAGAAGGGGACCAATATGACAATATTTATTGCATTGAAAACATACTGTAGTCTAGAAATTTTTGAATCAGGCAAACTGGAAAAAATAGAGTTACAGTAATCCAGACGCGACATAGTAAATTAATTAATAAGAGTTTTTATTTACCTTGTTGGAACACATTGACATACAAATTTTAATTCTCCAAGACTAAAAACCTGAGGAAACCCTGTAACCAATTTGTCTATCGAAGGAGAGCTTACTATCAAGACAGACACAAAGAAATTTGATGCTATCTTTTGAAAAGATACTAACACCCATAACTGATAAAGCATCCCTATCAAGAAGGTATTGTCTACACGGTGAAGCCAGCTAAAGAAATTCCGCTTTACTTGAATTTATTTTTAGACATCCAATTTGAGAATGCAATTAGAACTTGCATAACTCTTCTCATAACTGCACTTGGTTCAATGTAAACACACGAGATCAGAGGTGAATTCATTACAAAGAGTGAGTTGCATATAATTGGGCTCTATGCAAAAAATATCTAACCAAATTTGTAATTTTTCGAGATACAAGGGTAGTGCCAAAAGTACCCGACCTAACAAAAAAAACACAAAAATTTGGGAAAAAATATTTTTATTTCTCAACATAGTCTCATTTCAGCTCGACACACTTTTCCCAGCAATGTTCAATAGCTTCGATACCCTGTTTATAGTGAGAACCGTCGAGCGCCTCAAAATAGCCATCAACCGCAGATTCCACCTCTTCATTGTTGGCAAATCTTTTACCACCGAGAAGTTTAGAAAAAGAAAATAATCCGAGGGGGCTAAATCTGGTGAATAGGGTGTGTGATGAAGCAATTCGAACTTTAATTCATTGATTTTGGCCACCGCGATAACGGATGTGTGAACTGGTGCATTGTCTTGATGAAACAACACTTTCTTTTTTGCCAAATGCGGCCCTTTTTTCTTGATTTCATCACTCAAACGCTGCAATAAATTCGCATAATACTCGCCGTTGATTGTTTTTCCTTTTTGAAGATAATCAAGGGAAATTTATCCCACGCGCATCCCAAAAAACTGACGCCATGACCTTGCCTGCAGATGAAACTGTCTTCGCCTATTTTGGAGCCGGTTTTCTCCTTTCAGTCCATTGTTTTGACTGTTCCTTCATCTCAGGTGTGAAGTGATGGACCCATGTTTCATCCATAGTTATGAATCGTCGCAAAAACTCGGCTTTATTACTGTGAAACATCGCCAAACACTCGATTGAAACATCCTCACTACGCTGTTTTTGTTCCATTGTGAGCAAACGCGGCATCCATCTTGCGCACAGCTTTCTCATGTCCAAATTTTCAGTCAATATGCGATGTACAGCATTTTTTGAAATGCCTACCATGTCTGCTACCTCGCACACTTTCAATCGACCGTCATCCAATACCATTTTGTGGATTTTCTTTACCATTTCTGGCGTGGTCACCTCATTTGGTCGACCACTGCGATGTTCGTCTTGGCAGCTCGTACGGCCTCGTTTAAACTCTGCCTTCAATATTTTACTGTTGTAAACGAAGGAGCAGACTCCCCCAGAGTAGAATCTAGCTCGGCTTTGATATTGGTTGGACTTTCAAATGAAAGTATTGTATCACATGACGATGACCAATTTTTTCCATGTTTACAAATTCACTGAGAGCGTTCACTATTGATGGCTGCCAAACAAATACTAAACAACGTAGCGTCTTAAACCTTGAAACTTAAGCTTTATAAGTTTAGTACTTTCTACCATAGTAATTTTTTAAAGCAAAAACCGCCATCTATACGTCAGGTCGGGTACTTCTGGGACCACCCTCGTAATATTTGATGAAATATAATGCTTTGCATGATTTTTTTTTAAGGCAATATTTTACTATTCAATAAGTTTTTAGCAGCTTTAAATATCTAACAGGTGATTATTAAATATTTCACAAAAGCAAAAATATGTTGTGTAGAAAGTATAAGTTTCGTATTTCTCATATGTCAGGACAATTTTTTTATTGTTAACTTCATTACAAACATGTTGAATGTATATTATTATGACAGGTAATAAGTTTACTCAAATTTCTTGATCGGTTTTTTTGGTGCTATTTTAAAATGAAACAAAATAAATTGTTTTTTCGGCGCTGGATGCTTTTTTACTACTGCAAAAGGACAGTATATTGCGATGATGCTGTAAACAATCATGTGTGTCAAACGTAGTTTAAAAAAATTAATTATGGTGAAACGACACTTGAATATGGTTTACGCTATAGAAGGCTTATTACCATTGATGACAATCACATTAAGACTTGGATTGAGAATAGCCAGCACAGGCCAGCATTCTGACAGGAGAGATTGTTTAGATACTGCAAATATGGTTTACGCTATAGAAGGCTTATTACCATTGATGACAATCACATTAAAACTTGGATTGAGAATAGCCAGCACAGGCCAGCATTCTGACAGGAGAGATTGTTTAGATACTGCAAATATGGTTTACGCTATAGAAGGCTTATTACCATTGATGACAATCACATTAAGACTTGGATTGAGAATAGCCAGCACAGGCCAGCATTCTGACAGGAGAGATTGTTTAGATACTGCAAATAACGAAAACCATTGTCTGTGAGCAAGTTACATCTTAATATAAAAAAAATGAGTGCACTGAGAAGAATACATAGAGAGACAATATATGACAGAATACGGAACGAAGTGATTAGGGATGAATGTGCACTTATGGCTGATGTGCTAAGTAAAATCAAAAAAAGTACTCTAAGATGGTTTAGGCATCTAGAATGATAATTAGTTACAGGGAAATGTCAGATGTGAGTCGGAATCTATAGTGAAACCAGAGGTTGACGTCCAAAAAGAGTGATAATATTAGAGAGACTACACGAATAGGTCGGAAATAACAGGCATTATAATGAAGTTATAGGATGGAATCCGGAATCCAGAAGAGGACAAATCTAGGCTGATGATGATGATTATGCTGTATTACGTTGGTGAGTTGTGCAGTCCAGTTTTATATTTTAGAGCAGAGCTATCCAACATATGACCCATGGGCTGCAGTCCGACCCGTTGGTCACTAGTCTGCTCTTTATGTAAATTCTATAATGAACTGTATCGTAATGCTATAACTTATTAACACTTTGGCACCAGACATACCGACTGATGACTCCTGCGAGCCATGTGTTAGATTGTGTGTATTTACCACCAAAATAAACATAGCGATTAAGTGCTATCATGATGTGCGTAATGCAAAAGAAATCAATAACCTATAAAAAAATTCAGTAGTCCATTTTCCATCGAAGTCCGCAAGATTTATAAGAAATATAAATTAGAATAGATCAATATTTAAAGCAACAGCCGCCATCTTATAACATCACTATTGTTATTAAGTTAATTCTTTTGAATGACAAAAATTTTTAAATCAAAGAACAGAACTTTCAAAGCAACCTTCAAATTTCAACATCAAAAATAAATACGGATATTGAATATTTGAGTAATCAAAAAATATATTCAGTTACCATTATTTAAATGTACAATATTTATGAATATGTTTTATCTGAAACAAGAATCTAAATTAGGGAAATAAATACGTATTAAGTGTACTTTGCAACAATATTAGATGTCACATATTGTTTTGTAATAGGATGACTAAAATTTTATTTCTTTACCTTCCGGCCCACAAGATACAACGGATTTATTAGTACGCCCCGTGAAAAAATGAAGTTAGACAGACACCTCTTTTTTAGAAGCATTAGGTTTTCCAAAAGTTTTTAAGACAATATACTGTTGAATTCAGTGTGTCAAAAAGCAGATTGAAAACAGAATGAGAATTATTATCACAAGTTACATGGTAAGTAGTATTTCATGAACTTGAAAGAATTATATGGAGCTTTTTCTGAATACCCCATGCAAACATTTTGGCAATAGAGCAAACTGAATTCATTAATTGCAAATTAAAAATATTTTGACATCAATTTAAAGTTTTGATATTCCACTGTTTATCAGTTCCCACTTGCTGATTGTTACTTTCGCTGTTGAAAATGTTTGAGATAGAAAGAAGGAACTTAGTATTTTCTCTGGTAGGAAATTCGTAAGCTTACTACTATAGTTCAGAAAATCTAGGATACACAAATTTGCCCCAATACAACCTTGAAACGATGTTCAGTAATTTTAATTATTTTATCAACTTTAATATAAGCCTCGATTCTAATAAATAGCAAGTTATCTAGGTAAATACATTACATAAAACTAACAATAATGACAAATGAATACATCTTGTCACAAATTAGCAAAAATGTGGCAGTTTGTTAAAAGTCACTATGTTAGTCTGCATTGGCTAGGGATGGGGTATTTGATAATCGGAATTTCGATTTTTTTTTATACATAAATCGTAATTAGTATTAATCCATAGTGGATTAATACTATTTAAAGATGTTTGGCCTATTTAAAGATACATACAAATCATACAATACATTAGAAAGTCAGTATAACGAAAATTAGGAATTAAAACGTCAGTTTAGAGAAAAACAATTGTTCGATTTATAAAAAAACTATTCGATTTGTAAAAAAAAAACGATTTTACCCCATCCCTTTGTGACATGACGTATTAAACATCGCACGGTTTATCCTAGACTTTCTGAAGTATAATCACACTTATAATCACTGTATTGGTTTGATATTTTACTCGAAAGGAACGTGTCACCCTCCATCGCCAAAACCATTAGAGACATAAACCTAAATAGTTCCACAATAATTCGCGTAGACGGAGAACTCTCCAATGACGTTCCAAGACCAACCGGTATTAGTAAGACAAGGAGATAGTTTAAGCCCATTTCTATTTAACTTGATTATGGATAAAATTATAGAAGATGTTGCCGAACTTAACCTGGGATACAAGATGGGCGACAATATGCTAAACATCATATGCTATGCTGACGATGTCACCATCATAGCCGAATCAGAAGAAGACCTGCAACAAATGCTACATCAATTCCATACTGCTTCCAAAAAGTACATGTCTATCTCCATCAGCAAGACTAAATGCATGACTCTAGCCAGAGAGCAAGTTGGATGCAGTGTGGCGATCGACGACACACTGATTGAACAAGTAACAAAATTTAAATTCTTGGGTGCTAGCAATAATGACCTCTATGGCGAAGTGCTTGAACAATCACAAAAGGCCGCAGCTATTTCCGGATGTTTAAAGAACACTATCTGGAAAAACAAGTATATGAACATCCAAAGCAAGGTGAGGATATACAAAACCTGTGTCCGCCCCATAATGACATACAGCATAGAGTCCAGAGCCGACACTGTCAGAACCAAAAATCTCCTTCGAACCAGCGAAATGAAGGTACTCAGGAGTATCGCTGGCAAAACCTTTCGTGATAGAGTACGTAACACAGTAATCCGAAGGACGTGCGAAGTTGAAGATATTGTCAGATGGGGACGACAGAGAAGAAGATTCTGGAACGAACACGTATCCAGAATGGCGGAACCAAGAGCCGTAAGAATGACCAGGGACAGTATCCCCCAAGTAAGCAGACCTCCAGGACGACCTCCCAAAAGATGGAAAGGCAGCTGGCAGTCGACGTCGCAAGAAGCAAACAATGATGCAGGACCATAACAGGCCAACAGGCCTAAAATAAGATGAAGAAGAAGAAGAGGTTTGACACAAAGTATTTATCTATTTTTACTGCCATCTGTTGACAAATAAATAAATATTGCAACTGAAATAAATATTTGTTATAATTTTCCTGTACAGATGGCAGTACTATGTAAGCTTTTATAATTTTCAAAACTAGATAATTTAGAAGCAATTTTGTATGCTTTTTTGAAATTGAAATAGATTATACTTAATTTTTATTATAAATTTACATCAAGCATTAGTTATTTTTTACTTAGAATACTTTTATAAGTATTATTTCATAATTCTGAACAGTACTCACAGTACTGTTGTGATCTAGATTTTTATTAAATATCAATCTTATAGAAGACAATTTTAGACTGATCACCAATTATTGAATCCGTTCCGTTAATTGTGGTTATTATTTCAATTACTCGATTCATAGTCTATGTTTGATGAGAAGGCATACAGCTGAATTTTTAATTAATACTTTTACAAGAAGGTGAATTAAGCTGCAACCTGGATGCACTTGAAACCAATGTTATAAAATTTTAATAAGATTTTATTTTCATTACTGGTAGGATTATTATCAGACATTCAAGATGAAACTAAAGAAACATTATTTACATCAAAATTTTCCTTGTCCCTAACTCCCATATAATTCCTATCCTAATTGCTATTTTCCTTGTCCCTAACTCCCATACAATTCCTATCCTAATCGCTATTTTCCTTGTCCCTAACTCCCATACAATTCCTATCCTAATCGCTAATTTCCTTGTCCCTAACTCCCATACAATTCCTATCCTAATCGCAATTTTCCTTGTCCCTAACTCTCATACAATTCCTATCCTAATCGCTATTTTCCTTGTCCCTAACTTCCATACAATTCCTATCCTAATCGCTATTTTTCTTGAAATTAATCTTTTGTTATTTTTTCAAATATCATTTTTATTTATAGTACCCGGCGCTAAGTAATACACATCGGGCTTAAGAAAGGGATTGTCGCTTTGTAGAGCGTCGTCTCTGTCGCACGATGCGCTAACAGTTCGTATGACAGAGACGACGCTCTACAAAGCGACAGTCTCTTTCTTAAGCCTGATGTGTATTACTTACCGCCGGGAACTATACTTCGTTTAAGATAGTCACGGATACTTATAACACATAAATGAAACAAAATTGGTCGATTGGAAGAAATTGGTTTAAAACAATTGATCCATCAAGTGTTAAATGTATTACTTCTTGAACCTACAATGTATGCAAGTGTTAAATGTATTACTTCTTGAACCTACAATGTATGCAAGTGTTAAATGTATTACTTCTTGAACCTACAATGTATGCAAGTGTTAAATGTATTACTTCTTGAACCTACAATGTATGCAAGTGTTAAATGTATTACTTCTTGAACCTACAATGTATGCAAGTGTTAAATGTATTACTTCTTGAACCTACAATGTATGCAAGTGTTAAATGTATTCCTTCTTAAAACTATTTATTCTTTCAAAATATCTTTCCTGTGTTAGCTGTTATTGTATTATTAGGTTATGTTACATCATTGCATTACAAGTATTCAATCCTGATAGATTATTTTATTTGCCTGATAAATTATTTTGTGCATTTGTTTCCAATGTGTGTTACTCTTTTTTGGCAGACTTGTTAAAATTGCTTAATGGTAGCAATGTAACAGCTTATTTACAATCCAAGATAAAATGCTTCTGAAGCAACTACAATAAATAAAAAGTAGTAACGGCCATTACTTCAGAAAAAGTGCACTACTTGTTTCACATTATGTAACAACACTGCTTTTTGTTTTCTCTTATCATTCATCGAAGGAATGACTTTATAGATTCCACTTATAATTTGCATAACATTAGAGAATTTCCACCTATCAAACTTTATGTAAGAATTTCTTTCATACAGTTTATGTAAATCTGAACTTGTCCACTGGAAATACTTGTGGTAACACTCTTTAGGTAGATCCTGAAAGTAAAGGTGGGGTATTTATTTAAGTATTTAATAACTCCATAAAACATGGAGTAATTAAATGCTGAATAATATCTGCATCCTCATTATTTATTGTACTTTGCTCTTCTTTTATTGTTTTTTTTCATTTGGCATGGGGGTTGAAAGAAATGAAACAATTGTCTTTTGTATATAGATATATATAATATGTATACTTCAACAGTAATTTTATTTATTGTAAAAAAATTGCCATGGATTGCGACATATTTTAATATTTGTTTCATCATCAAAAACAAATAATTATTCTGGTAATTTACTATTATTATTAAAAGTTCACAAACATCTGCATGTACAGTAGTTATATTAATATTATTAACACACATTATAATCTCGATACAATAGCGAATGTTCTATAACATATAAAATTAGGAAATTGCGTTTAACTTGTGGCCCTATAACTTGAGGTAACAACAATGACAATCCTGTAAGTATTGCGAGTAGCAGGTACTTAAAATATTAAGTCTCGTTGATCGTAATCATATAACAACCTTCATTAAATATTACAAATTAATTTAAATTCACATTCTACAATTGCTGTCATTTCTTTACATTATTTAATAAGGATTCAAATGATAAGAATGTAAATGCATAGCTCAGTTTCACAATTTAACTTATGTACTATCGCACAGTGCTTAAAAAACTACGACATTTTGAGCTGCAACCAATTGCCACTAATCATTTATAATAATTATAAGCCACAAAACATAAATATATTCATTTTAATTACGATGTGAGAAAGAAATTATTAAAACATTAATTAATAGGGATTATTTCAATTATTTATTAATCGATTATTACTGGGTATGACATTCAGAATTATGTTAAATTCATTATCCTTTACAGATGGTAAGAAAATCAGATTTTGAATTTTAGCAAGTATTTTAGCCTGAATCTTAAGAGCTGTATTGAGAATATTAACATACTACGTCATTAGTACAGCCCAGAAGATGAAGGGTGCAAGACTTCCATATTTATTTTTTGTCCACAGTAATATCAATAAATCATTTTATTTGTAACTATATAAATTTAAAAAATATGTAAGATTTGATTCCACCGTATTATAAGAAAATGTGTATTTTATATTCATTTTGTTCACTAAGAATAAAAGATTAGAAATAAGACAATATTTCTTATATTATATTTTACAAAGATTACATACTTTATATTGGAAAACTTTTCTCCAAATCAGGGGAAAATTATATCTCACAAATGGGACATTTCATATTTCTTTTGAAATCTCCAATTCGTTGAACTGTTGGCCTTCCAATGCACTATTTCTGTTTTATAAAACATAAAATAAGAATATTTGCAATACTTAGATTTTCAATATATTGTTGTACAGTATATATTTAAATTTTCCAAATCCTAGTAATTTCGTGCTTTATTGGAAAATAAACGTAAATATGTTAAAATTTTAATAAACCATAGCATTATTTGTTTAGCTATTTAGCATTATTTGTTGAACTAAAATGGTAAAAGAATTGAGATATAATAACTTAATCAATATTGAATTGATTTGTCTATAAATTTTATTGCACATATATGTACATGCAAATAATCTTAATGTTAGTCTTGTGGCTTACAATTTATCAGTGATACACATCCAAATTATAAAAATAAATTTAAATTTAGAGATAATTTAAAATTGTTGATGAAAATAATAATCATAACTGAAATTTGCAGAAAGCGGAGCAAAATTTTAATTGTTAAATTTTTACCTTAGAAGTAAAATTATAAGAAAAATACAAATTTTATCAAACACTTAAGACAACGGAATATATTTTAGAGTTCAGGTATATATGGTAAAGTTGATAATGTAGGGGGGGGGGGGTCTATATAATTCATAAGAAAGGTTTTGTATGATTTAGGCATTGTGAAGTTAACATGAAATTCAACTATCCATGAACAATAGATTATTGGACTCCTGCAAATATTTTAATAAATATGATTTTGAACAACAGTACCCTGAAATTGATTCCCGATGAATGTTAATTATGATTCGTAAGTGTATAAATTAAATTCTATACGAAATTAAAAATACAAAATCTAATTTTCGGATGAACTTTCTATAGATAGATAAACATTTATTTCTATACAATAAGTCTCGCAAAATAAAATGAATTAAGTAATTTCTTAATAAAACATATTTGTGTCCAGTATATTTGTGCTACATTAAAAAAAAAACATTTTGTTTCGTAAAATGTAATTTTTTTCAAAAAGTATTATAAAATTAAATGTTAGAAATTTGCGATTAAGTAAAATGATTATTTTGAGCACCCTGGAAAACAAAAAAAAAAGGTAAAGCTAAAAATAGCTTTTAAAATAAAAATTACAAAAATCAGAATGCATTTTTAAAAATACTACAGCACCATCACTTGCGATAGTTTACCAAGTGTATAAATATTATATTATGATAGAAGAAAACTAAAATAATGTAAACTAGTTAATTAGAAAATGACTGATATAAATTTATATTGTGAAAATAAAAATATACTTATATAAAACAAAAATGTGACGCGCCATTTCAGTAGGATTCAGTAGGATTCAGTAGGCTAATAACACGAAGGATGGAACATTCAAATCAACATACTTAATAGACTGTGAAATAATGTAATCATCTTCTTATATATTTATTTTAAGTAATAATTTGATAATAATATACTATTTATTTAGTTATGGTTTTCAAATAAAAATGAATTAGTCCAGTAATCTTCCTGCAGTTGAAGTTATTTTATAGAAATGTTTACTGTTGTAAAGAGAGAATACAATTTCATTTCATATATTTTTTACTATACATTTTAATAATACAATATTTTGTATAAAGATATTTCTTGTACAAATGTCTAAAAAAACCTGAGAAATATTTTTAAATTTTGAAAATAATATAAATTCACAGAAATATGCATTAACTATTTAACTTAAAAATTACAAAAAGTAGGCAAAGTGTATTAATATAATTTTAAGACAAAAGTGTATTAATATAAATTTAATTATATTTCATGAATAAAACATTAGTATATTTTTATATATACATAGGTAACCCTGCAAAATATCAATACTTTTGTCATTCAAAAAATTATGTAAAAAGGACTGACTGCAAAGCCGTGTATTCTGATGACAGTAAGAGTTATTTGTATAAGTCATATTCTCATCTTTTCAACTGAATGATTTGACATATTTTTCCATCCCAAGTTAGGCGTAATACATTTTGTTTTACTTTTCTTAAGTTACCAGCACTGTACGATCATTATTTATTGGAATGATTTATTATGTAATAACATATTATTTTAAAAATATTTATAATAGTTTGCGATTAATTTGAAATAAAATTGTAAATAATAAAACTATTTGATAGAATCTGCGACCAACGGACAGATTTAACTTACAGATGTATTAAGTATATGGGACCAAGTTACACGGCAATCTTGGCATTTAGACATGGCAAGAGAGGATCTGTTTGGAAATATCTCAACCAATGAGGGGCCATACTAGTAATGGACCTTTGTCAGACATATTTCGACAATTTTTATATATTATTTAGAATAGTTTCGATTGAAATATTTCCGCACCCTTATTTTTATGTTCGTTGCAACAAATCATTAGCACATTTGGAACAGTACTGGCATTTGCCAATATCGTTCTAAATAGAAATATAGAGAGAAAATCTATAATCTCTGCGAGTATACAAAAATGACAAAGAATCCTTTTCTCTGAATTTGTATGTAACCTGGGGTCGAGTCATTGCAATCTTTTACAATATCAGTTTTTAGGAAATGCCATTAATTGTAATATTGAATTGTAATATTAAAGTAAAGTAATACTCGTATTCACATTTTAAGCATCACTGATAGTTTAATTCACTTGTTTGTGTTTTAGAAAATTACTCCTCCCATCATTAGGTGCACAAAAGCTGATTTTACATATATAACATTTTGGTGTTTATGATTTGGCTATGTGGCTATATACGTATGATATATGAAGAAATGAGTGTACGTGTATATTTGGGAATATCACTTTGCAAATCAGATGTTTGATAAGATTTGTTTATCTCCATATTCCCACCCCACAAAGCATACACATACAGCCATATAGCATTATATTTGATTGGTGCAATAATTGTGAAAGTGGCTTTTAGAGCTAGTTAACAAATTCTAAATCTATGATTTTAAGAATGACTACAAAGTTAAACCCAGAACTGAGCGATGTTAAAGTTAAGAATAGCTATCCTTTTACTGATTGTAGGAGCTCTGTTCTATGGACAATACAAACAAGACGGGGACTTAAGTTCAGGCACTCGCAAAAATTCAAGCCCAGGTCGGTTGTAAATGAACTAATGTCAATTCCGTATACTCAAGGGGTAATCCTGTATTGAACTCGAATAGTGTGTACTATATAAATAGTACTCTGTTCTGTCAGACCTGTCTATCATATATGAAATATTACACATTCAATTTTGCGATGTTAATAGCGTAAACTTATTTAAAATTCAAGAACAGTTTGCAAAAGTTTGTATACTCAATAAGATTTATATATTTAATTCTCCATCTGGATAATGTAACAGTAATGTAAAGAAAGGTATATTCTCCATCTGGATAATGTAACAGTAATGTAAAGAAAGGTATATTTAGTGGTAATGGTAATGGTAATGATTGTACAAATTTTGAACTTCTAAAATGTGTGAATATTAACATACATCGTAATTAAGATTTAAGTTTGTAAATTGAGAGTATTGGTCGCAAAGGTCGGCAAGTCAGAGATGCGGAGTGGTCACACGTATATAAGCAAAACATTATATTAATAATATATTACCAAAGTAAATTAAAAACAATACTTAAACAATTTCACTGTTAATCAATTGACGATATTACAATAATTCATTATTTTTACAATACATACATACAAGTAAACTATCTGATAAAATAGGCTATCCATTAAAAATAAGTTATGATCACAGTTCTGTACGTGACACACCCCGCAAATCTGCTCTCTACTTTAAAGTATCGTTACAATAAATATCATTTAGTTACATGTCACTACCTCTGTCACTTCTCTTACTCCGTTCCTCGCATTCCTTCGGCAGGACTTCTGAGTTATCAGGTCAACAGGTGTGTAGCTAATTTCAAACAAGTTACATAAGAATGATAAAATCTCAAAATAATAAAACAATCCAGTTATGTTGGTAAAATTTCGCTGGTAATTCAATTATTTTGTTTTTTTGGTAATCAAAAATAGTATTTGGTAAATGAACATACTTTTAATGAATCAGTTACAGTAAATTGATACAACAAATCAAGGACTAAAAATTGTTATAATCCTTTGCAAAAGACGAAAGCTTTGAAAGATTCAGTTATATAATAAAGGAAATGTGCTCAATAAGATGCAATCTTTCTTCTAACTGAGTGATTAGCTAGTAAAATGAAAAATGATTAATTCTATGTAAGCGATAGCATCGGCGACACTTGAGAAGTCCTGCCAGACTGATGTAATTACGTATTCAAGAATTATTGCATTTCACAGGCGTCACTCTCCCTCGACATCCTTCCACACTCGCACAACAGATTAACAACAATAGAAGGGAACAAGCTATGAGGTAAAATTTCTTCAGGTGCCATTAATGAATTAATTTGTGAATGCGGGGGCCGCACCCCCACCATGGTCATTTTCAATCAAATCCAATATAATTATCCAATTTCTATTAATATGAAATGGAAAAGACTAGACTCTGTTATATTTCTCATTAATAACATTTTTAATCCATTTTACCAAAATATCGCCATGTAATACATCATTTAAAATATATCTCAATTAATCTAATCTAATCCACGCGGGTTGGGTTTGTGCGCGGATGGATATATAATGTATAATAAATGTTGATAGTTGAAGAACTGTATGGAAAAGTGTGGTATTGTATGTCCTGTACCAATAACAACTGGCCTCCGTGGGGAGGCGCTTCCACTTATAACAATTTGAACCCGGCTACAGACCCAAACATACAATGCGGACCTTTTCAAACAGTTTCCCGTATCAATTGTGTACATATAATTTAAGTTTATTCATTATAAATCGAAATAGTTTTACAATTTATACTTAATATAATAAAATTTGTAAAAATTAGTTATTCACAGTAATATTTACAAAGGTCCTACATAATATAATTGTCACTTAGTATAATACAATAAGTATCGGTCAAAATAAAATAATATTTTAATAAATGAGCATTTGTAAATTGTTGAGACGGAAAGAGTCAGCGCGACGCGCGGTGGCTGCGGGGCCCGAAACATACATAACATATTCTAGTTCCCTAACAAGTATAGCACAAGAGTACATCACTCGCAATCCCTGCGTCCGTCCTCACAACCTGAGCGCTCCCGGCGGGGGCGGGGGCGCGGCGGGCCCCCGCTCGGCCCACTAACTGCCGCCCACAAGGATGTGCACCAGTCCGTCCAACTCGGGCTCCGCGCGCTCCTCGCCCCACGCGCCCCAGCCCCCGCTGTCCACGCCCGCACCCGCTTCCCACGCGCTGCACGGCTCGTTGTTGTTTAGCGGATCCAGCGCCGACTGACTGCTCAGACTCAGCACGGAACCCCAGTCGATAGGGCGCGCGCATTCCTCGTCACCGAAGCCGGAGTCGGAGTCATGCGGCGCGGGGGCGGGGAAGGGCGTCACGGGGCGACCAGCCGGCGGTTGCGGCGGCGCGGCGGGCGGCCGCGGCGGGGGCGGAGGCGCCGTGCGCCCTTCTCGCGCCGCCTCTTCGGCGGCTTCCCGCTCCGCCTCGCGCTCCATGCGCCTTAGCGTGTTGCACACCAGCACGGAGCGCCGTAAAGAAGGATCCGCAGATTGCCTAAAGCGGCTCAGTTTGTACACACACAGGTTCATCACTTTTAGCCGCCTTTCGCGGTAACATTGTCTCGCGCAACAGCGCCGGCGCGCCCAGCCACCACTGCCGAGCTCGAGGTACGACTTCCCGTTCTCCGCGCACCGAATGGTCTCCTGGTAGGGCGGGGGCGCACGCGCGCCCGCGCGACAGCCGCACTCGGGTCGCTCCTCGGGCCCCCAGGCGGCGCCCCACGCGGGCCAGGGTTCCCCGGGCACGGCTACGGCCTGCAGCCGCGCCAGCGAACTCTCCTCCCAGCGCGCCACCTTCCCGCCAGCCCCACCCCCGCCCCCGCCGCCTCCGCCCGTGCCCATCCCCGGGCCTGGCCCGCCACAAAGCTTCCTCTTGCCGCCGGCACCCATCATGCCAGTGTTCTGAAAAATAAAAATGTCGTTAAACATCATATCAATGACACAAAATGTGAGAGGTCTGGTGAAAGAAAAAAACACATGTTTACTGCAGTCAGTCCTGTGTCCGATAGATTTCTGATCTGAATTTTCCAAAATGTTTCAATTTAGCGGTTTGGCTCTGCAAGCAAGCGAGAAATGAACTTACTCGTATTTTATAGTACGAGTACATAATAGAATTCCTTATTTTAGAGAAGAAAATTAATTATTTTATGGAAAGGAAAACTAGACCATTATTGAACGTCTTTAGTCAAGTTGTGTAGGATAACTATTTTTATATATTCATTATCCACAGTATAAAGTATGTTACATGAACTAGGCAATGCCTGTGACGAAGTGGTTCAATTTCTTAACCACGAATTTCATTAAAAAACACTCTGAATTCACATCCTTACACACATTAATCCCAAGCCATCATACAAACACAACTCCAACTTGTGCCTAGTCGTATACACATATTTCACGCAGCACATCATCCCCTTCGATGCACAGCGATTGCAATTTGACTCATTATAACATCGAGAAGGCAATTAAAAACAAAAGTAAATGGATGCATAATGGATGGATGCGAAGTTTCCCACTACGGCGAGCCGGTGCGAGGCACCTCCGAGCACTACGCCACCGGGTGAAAGTGTTGTTACCTCTACCTGCCTGCCGACAGACGTTCACATTTCTTTAGCTAACGCTTTCAAATCGCGCCACGCAAAAATGTTATTTTTCAGCTAGAAAATCTCATAAGCCTAGCGCTCGGTGGATTCCGGGCGACGCCGCTTCCGAGGTGATTTCTCAAAATTAAAACCGGAGGAGCGACCGACTTGATAAATATAATCTTATTCCTCTCTCTGCGTCGGTTAGACCTGCTCGGCGACTATTTCTATTTTGGGTTTCTCTCACTTGGGTAAAAAAATGTTGATGTCAACAAAAAGGGGTGGAATACAAAAATCTACGAAGAAATATATGCCATATGACAATAAATCCATCAAATTGTACGGTATACAACGAACGTGCTATACAATAATACAAAAATTGAAACATTTAAGTTAAACGTTTAGTACTAGTTTATGGTTATCCAGTGAAGTTTATATTTTTACGTTACAACTTACGTTATTTACAGTGGTTTTTTTTAAACGTTTTTGTTGTGAACTGGAATGATTGTCACTGTCGGGAGTCGTAGCAATCTGGGTGGAAAATAAATATTTACCTCTGAAAGCATTATATTATATAATAGTTTCGATTACTTATTATATTTGAAAATGACGTAACCTTTTCAGTTTCATGCAACCGAAAACCTTTCACATGCTCCAATAACGGATATTCACAGAAAATGACTCGATGTCGCTTCCTAACGAACACATTATAAAGATCGTAAGGGTTTTTAAATTGTTAAATTTGCAATAGCCCCGAGTTAAATTATCATTGTATCAAAATAATAGCTTGCTTAGTATTAATTAAAGTTTATGAAGCAGATTATCATGAAAGGACATGCAATATTATTATTATATTTGACTTTCCAGAGACAATAAAATACTAAATAGTTAACGAATCAAATACGAAGCGGCAGGTCTGTATGACTAGAGGCGATGTTCACTCTCAAGCCATAAATTACCAAAATCCTAAAACTTACAGTAAATGAACGAAAGAAATAAAAATGGATTGAAAAAATAACTAAATGAGTTTGATAAATCGTAAAGGCAACTCTGCAGTGTTGAGTTGATGGTGGCGTGCAGAGTTACAGCTAGAGCTACTCGTTCAGTGTGTCCGCTCAACCTTGAGGCGGGAAGTCATTGTTTTTTGTTCCCAGCGAGCGTGGCAGAGTGAAGTCGGAGTACGGGCCACAGAACCGAGGAGAAGTCTGCCAGCCAGTCGGCTAGTCAGCCGGGCGCAAGGCCGAGGAGTTGCTGCGCGCAAGAGAGCCTGCCTTGCCGCGGTCGGCACCAACAGCCGCCGCCCAGGCCCGACACACTTATATTACCGCCGCTAGGTGAAATGTTATTTCAATACACTAAACTGACAACATCTACTACGGTCTCAATAAGGTCGTTTTAACAATACGTTTATTATGTATCCTTGACATAACTCGGGAACTGTGATTGTATATCCACTTCTTCAAATAAAATAGTTTACGGCCTTTTTTCAAAACAATGAGGAGGGTTTTTGTACTAAATTCCTATTCGTCTATTCTTCAGGATAGAAACCAATATTCGTAACTTATTGATTCTTTTAAGTTTTTATTTTCTCTTCTACTCCACTTGTATATTTTTTATGACAGAAATAAACTTATTCCCAACTTATTAATTACTTTCAAATTTATATTTTCTCTGAATAAAAATGCTGTTTGTCAAATTTACCAATGTTTCTGGACACGTATTAACAACTTATTCATTGATACCAAGTTTTATTTATTTTTCAGAAAATGAATACTCATCTATTGAGAAGAAAAATAGTAATAAAACATAAATTAAATACTTCAAACCATTTTGCGGGGAAAATATACAATACAGGAGCAATGTCGGAAAAATAAATTGATAGGAGTGTTTCTGCTATGCTATACGAAATCATTGTTTAGAGCAGTAGCAGAAAGTGAGGATAGCCATGATGATTGCCAACCTTCAGAGAGGGTCTGAAGGTTGCCAATAATCGTGGCTACGTAAATGTAATGCTAGAATGCTAGAATCATTATTTTACCTCATCACCATCTCTCTATATTTTGGACATGGACTAACAAAAAAGGGGATTCCTGAGAAGTACCCAGCATCACAATGAACAAAACTGAAACTAGAAAGTTAACTTTTAAAATATTTGGAAATATAATTGACATAGTTAAGTTGACTAGGAATAATATTCAGGAATTTTGTATGATGCACTCTCAGAAATATATTTAGATACAGTGTCAATGTATGAAAAAGGAAAATATTGCAATGTCGCCATCAAAACTTTGAAACTGAAATCATTTAAGAATATATATTATACTTTATGAAGATAACATTTCAATTATTACATTAATAGGATAGTTTGGTTATCAAAGTCACTTAATTTTATACAAAGACCCATACCGAAAGTTTTTGATGTTATTCAAACTAAGTATGGGACTAGTAAAAAAGGGGGCTCGAGTACAGAGCACATAATACATCAACCCAGAGACGTGCATGACCAATCGACAGCCAGCCGGCATACATAGGTGAACCGGTGAGTGGCCTTCGGGTGGGTTGCCTCATCAAGCGAATGTTTCCTAGCACGTCCAACCAACCAACCAGCTTGCTCGGACGGCTGACGTTACGCTAAAAGACCCTCGCCTCTGACTTCTAAATAATATACTGCTCGTTTGCACTATGTTAATTTTTTTTCTACAAATATATATATATATATATATATATATATATATATATATATATATATATATATATATATATATATATATATATATATATATATATATATATATATATATATATATATATATATATATATATATATATATATATATATATATATATATATATATATATATATATATATATATATATATATATATATATATATATATATATATATATATATATATATATATATATATATATATATATGTATATGTATATGTATATGTATATGTATATGTATATGTATATGTATATGTATTATGTATATGTATATGTATATGTATATGTATATGTATATGTATATGTATATGTATATGTATATGTATATGTATATGTATATGTATATGTATATGTATATGTATATGTATATGTATATGTAT